>JAVXUP010000365.1:202500-512625 GCA_033070095.1 Escallonia herrerae
TCAAGATAGTCAATAAATGTTCGACATCAGCATAATTGTCAAATGATAATTTTTCTTTCGTTAGACTGAGCGGCTTTAAGGCCCAACAGAACAGCATTACTGCCACCTCCTCATGGACTGGACTGACTGACCATGCAAGTGAACCCAAAATCCAAGGTCGTAAAGATAACATCATTGAAATACAAATCATTAAAATCATAATATCAAAGGAAATCAAATGAATGCACATCGTACATTAGGTTGTAAACATTCATGTTGTTTAAAGACCTGTAAGTCTTCCGCTGCAGTACGATGTATGTTTGTAAGAAAATTTTTGTAAGGACGCATTTTGGAGCGTCTATTAATGATGTATGAGTATGAGGATGTAGTTGCTCTGTATTCAGCATAGGGTTTTGAATGTAATTATGATCGATAACTCAGCCCGGTGATGTCACCTGGGTTGAGGGTGTCGCATGAACAATGCGTAAGGGACATACATTTAAAGTAGAACAATTATCTACGAGGATCAGCATAAATTTTTTTATCGAGTACTCTCATTGTTATATGGAGCAATTGATGTGGCTTGGTCCAAATTTTGGTTGGTCAGACTCAAAAAATGTAAGAACATTTTCGTACCGTATAACACTCAGCACTTGGGATAGATCTTTGGAATGGGTCTAGATCGGTATTTAGGCTTTACTAAGGAGTCTAATAACTTAGCAGTGGGGTATGAGTCAAAAAGTAATCCCTACATGGAAAGTTCGGCTTGGGTCTCCTTTAATTATCTGAGGACCCTGGAATCCAGATGGTCTTGAGAGAATAGTGGGTTAGATTTAGTAAGATGCGGTGGGGTCTGATATACTCTATCAATCGGGTTAGGTGGTATACATTTGCATTGGGTTGGAACATAAACCCAATTTCTTGATCATATTCTTCTTCAACCAAGAAGGTCTTTCCTTCCGTTAACTCCTCCTAAGTAATCACATTACAAAATTACTACAGAGAATCGTAAGTAGAAGCTGACTTTGAAACTAACTGGCTGGTTGGAACAAAAAGAACGGTCGGATCCATAGCCGAGTGGTTGTCATCAATGTAGTTAACCTTATGAAGAGGCAAGGGTTATTTTCATACATTTGGTCTTATGGGAGGAGAAACGTTTCCCTTGTTAATAAGGTCTTGTATGGCATCTCAGAGGGTGATGCCATACAAGATGGTAATCATAATATGCGTTCACATCAGATCCATTAGGCATCACTGATGGAGTTGGTGTAGGTGGTAGCATGGAAATAATTCCCTTCCTAAAAAATTGTTCAAAAAAACTTATGGAATAGTGCATTCAAGGGTGTGAATATCCTCATAGGCTCCGTAGTGGGTTCCCATGTCACTAACCCAGGTGCTTGCAAGATGTTGACGTTTTTTGCTGTTAGTGGCTTACGCTACACATTGGAACTCATTGGGCTGTCTCAGTATACCTCTGATGGTTTCGACTCATGAGAAACACAGTTCATTCCTTAATTGCATCTTCTATTTGTATGAGGGATCCCATGAGAGCCTTGAACAACGTATGATAGTAGCCAAAGATATAACGATGGTAAACTCGAAGCAGGTTATTCTTCAAAATGTTCACTTCCTCTTCCTCTGTCAGATGGTTAACCATATGGCTACCTTATTCTTCCACCTCATGATAAAGGCTGAGACAGACTCTCTTGGCTCTTTTTTTGTGGTTTCTAAATCTCTTCGAGTGATATATAGGGCGGTGTTGTACTAGTACTGCTTGACAAACTCTCTCACAACATATTTCCATGTGCAGACTCGGGCTTCATCTAAAGTAAGGAACCATCGAGAAGCGGCTACGGTGAGGGTACTATGAAACAACTGTATGAACTGATTCTGATTTACCCCATATGGGGCCGATGCTCGCATATACATCTTCACATGAATCTTGGGATTTGTGGTCCCCTCAAACTTATCCATCTCCAGCATTTTGAACTTGAGGGATAGCCTATTCTCAGGATTCATTGTTAAGGCATTGAGGTCTAAAGGGTCATCGGCTCTCCTTCCATTCATGTACGGTAAGGGGTTCAGTCTTTTCTTTCTCAGACTCATAGATCCAACCAAACTCCAAACCTTTCTTTCTACCATCCTTCTTCCCGTTCTCTTCAGGTTCTTTCCTACCTCTTCTTTTAAGGTCATTCAATTCCTTGGCGGTTTGGGAGTGTTGCTTGGTTAGGGTGGTAAAACCATTTTGTAGATCCTTCTAAAATTCACTGATGATACAGACCAAGTCAGAGATCTGTGGGAATTCTTCGGCCATTGGAGTTTGTGAGAGCTCCCCGGACAAGTCTCGATAACAACCACGCTTAGCCTTGACTGTATAGGAAAGGTTGTCAAAAATATAATAATATATTCCATATATATAGTGCTGGCTGGCTGGCTCATACCCTAATTAGGACAGGGGTAAAGAGGAATTTTTCAGTTTTGGGGGTATATTTTGAATTTTGGAAAAAAAGGATGACTAACCATTCAGTTATCTAGATGGATAACCGGCTGGTTGATTAGTGTGGTTAGGGTTTTTTCTGAGGATAAGGTTTCTGGCTAACCGTTCGGTTATTTAGGAGGATAACAGGTCGGTTGGTCAGAAGCTGGAGGGTTCATCTCTGGGAATACTTATGGAATATTTCTAAGGATAAGGTTTCCAACTGATCGTCCTGTCACCAGGAAGTAGAGGTGAGAAAAAGGGCCGGACCGACCTACGTACGCCTTAAGGGTGAATAGTGCGGCCCTGGTCCATAGGGCCAAGGGCTAGGGCAAGGCCAAAATATTTGTGAAATGGGCCCGGGTTTGGCCCGGCCCTAAAAAAGGCCCGTTTTTGGCCCGGCCTTAAAAAGGCCCGGGTTTGGCCTGGCCCGGGCCTGTTGCCCCCCCCCCCCCCCCCCATTTTTTCATTTCTTTTTTTTGGAACTCCATTTTATTACATTTCATCTTTTGATATTTTGGATCTTTTCAGTTAAATTAATAGTTTTGAATTCATATGATAAGTATTTTCTTTAACATACGCAGTGAAGTGTGTTGTGCGATGACGGTGACGTGATTTTAATGATTTCTGAGTGGGCTTTCATTTAATGTTTCTATTACAAAATTTGATTTGTGTTCTACATCACAAGCCAAGGGAATAATTATAAAAAAATTTATCACATATTCATTTTATGTGTTCTAAACATAAATAAAAATTATGTAATTTAAATTTATTTTCGTTTCATACAAAAAAAGGTGAATTGAATTCTAAATATAATTCCATGAAGTGGGTGAAGTGTCAAAGGGCCTTAGGAATAACCTTAGGATTTAAAAAATGAATAACAAGAACTTTTGGAAAAAAGATTGTTGGGCCTGGTCCAGGCCCAGCCCAGGCCCAGCCCTAAATATTGGGCCTAGGGCCTGCACTTGGACTGGGCCTGGATATCCCTTTTCGTTGCTGGCCAGTTGGGCCAGCCCAAGCTCGGCCCATCGACACCTCTACTCGGAAGGATAACCGGCCAGTTGGTCAGAGGCTGGAGGGTTCATCTTTGTGAATTTGTTTGGGAGTTTTTTAAGGATAAGGTTTCTAACTAACCCTCCAGTCACCCTGATGGATAACCGGTGGGTTGGACAGTGGGTTAGATCAGGGAATTTTTCAAGGAAATTCACATACTAGCTAACTGTACAGTTGGGAGTGTGGATAATCGTCCGATAGATCGGGGAATTTTTCAAGCAAATGCACATACTAGATAACTATACGGTTCGGAGTGTGGATAATCGTCCGATTAGTCAGAGTGTCCCCTCTTTTTTGCTAAATTACTAGTTTAGCTTACAACATGCAAGTGGTTTCCTCGCCGACAAGCCATAGCCAATACAAGAATTCTCCCAACAAAGGGCTGCTCACTGAATGGTCCGGGCATGAGTTTTTTTTCTTATAACACCGGTGTAAAGGTCACTCCATCGGCTCAACCGTACCATATACCTCCTGCACGTAAGTATAAAGTTAATAATGGGTGAGATCTTTAGTATGTAAACAAGTCGTTTAATATACTAAGAGACCAAAAAGAATCTTTAGTATGAGGCACGTGGAGTTGAGAATTCGACCGAGAGATCGCCTTGTACCTAAGAGGACCAAGGGCCTCGAGTGTGTCGCTCCCAAATGGTTGTTCGAGGTAAGATGTGTGTGTCTGTGAGGTATGAAAATAAACAGTTATGTTACATTGTACATACCACAGAAAAATACAACATAAATACAATGAGGCCAAAAATCAAGAAAACTTTTCAAGTCTAGTCCCCATAGAGTCACCACTGTGGCACACCGCCTCCAAAAAATTCTTAAGGATTTAAGAGTCGCGCATCTTATTTATTTGAAAAACATAAAATAAGAAAAACCCTAAAAATATAACTCTAAGGTGTTCAAAAGGATGACAAGCCTATCAAAACCTGGAGAGGGGTCCGGGTAGTAAGTTATGCAATGGAAAGGTGTTAGGAACTCGACGTGCCCTTTCGGTCTCTGTTTTGTTTTTAATGATATTTGGCCTAAAGAACATGTAGTATGCAGAATATAACAAGACTCTTCCTAAGCTAATTTTTATTATTTTGGCTTGAACTTGGCAACAAACTTCAAGTGGCCTACGTATCCGATCGAACTAATCGGAATCAAAATCACCATAGTTTGACACTGGTCCTATGATAAGTAGTCTACAGTTTGAACTTAGACATAGAAATGAAAATGTTTCTTTTTTTCAATGAAACGTGACTACGGGAGACAATGTATATGATTTCTACCCTAAGAAAGCTAATAAAAGTTACCTCAGGATCTTACTTTTGTTGAAGACTCAAGGATGTTCTCTGTAGTATCCATGATGTAAAGAATCAAACAGACGTTTTTAGAGTGATTTGAATGGCTATGATTTTCAAGAGAGGCTGGATGTCACTTCACAAAGGAAATGGCATGCAAACTCTAAGGAGAATAAGCTTAGTGATCCCCCTTAAAATGAAGGCCTAGACCCCTTTTTATAGTGCTCACGATTGTAGAATCTGATGAGATTGGCAAGCCAATCTTGCATGGTTGAAGATAAGTCAAAATAAGTGATAAAATTGCATATTGGCAAAAGTCAACTACCTGGCCAGTTAGTCAAAAACTGGTCGGTTTACCTCATTTATTAAAAATATTTTTTTTCGAATTTGGGGGCATTATCAGACCCTAATTTTTGTAATTATCTCAGAATTCAAAAACGGCATGAACCAAATTTGGGATAAGTCACTTCTTAACCAACAAATAAATTTATTTGATCTTTATATCGAGGATATATCATGGATTATTTTCCCAAATCATCTAGACAAATTACATCAACTAAAATACTCTAGACCGCGGACCAATCAATGGACCGGACTCACAAGCTGGACTGGATAGAACATGCAATGGGCTGGACTGAACAATTAAACTGGACCAAATTAATTAAATAAAACTGGACAATTAGATAATTAGATACATCACTAAGCCAATATTCAATAACAAACCTTAATTAGATAATGGGCTCTTTAATTAAAAATGAAGCCCATTATTTAATTAATAAAAAATGCTTACAAAAATGGGGTTTGTACATATGGAAGGCAAAAGTGGTTACCTGTGAGAGTGTCAATGCTGCGTCGATGCCCAAAGATGAAGTAATTTCTCAAACAAGTGGCCTATGTATATTAAAACCTTTGAGAACCTAAACGATCCTCAGCTTGATAGAGAGTCATATATTCAATAGTATCTTGGGATAATACGTATTAGAGTACATCATCCTTGTATATTAACTCGCGCATTCTGCCAGCCCCTTGCCATATATGGCAATATCGAGCTTTTATTAATTCTAGTGTTTCATTTTAATTTTTACTTTGTACCCAATGTAGATCTTTCTAAAAGTTGATATGTACTTTGATGTAGATTGTTCTCGACAAATCTATATTTAAAACATTGTAGGGGTTCAACGGGTTAATGAAGCAAATCCCCAATGATGTATAGAAAACGATTAAAAGACACAACAAGGTCCATAACTTCAGCAATGCCAATAGAAGGTCTTAGGGAGAGCCGTCATCGACATTTCCTGCTACAAAGTCGGATTGGCTTGATGATCATTGTTTTGCGATTATGCCAGTGGACAATGGATTTTCCAACCCAAGGTCTTCAACATGGGTATGTTGGAACCTTTGTTCCCACGAATACATCTCGATGATTTTCTCGTGGATGCATACATGGAATTGCATAGTGTTAGAGAAATACTGCCCATTCCATCGGGGGAAAGTAATGCCCAACATGTAGCCAAATCGTTTCAAATACATCCTACTTCACAATTTATGAAAATGGTTTGCTTACAAGAAGAAACAAGGAAAGAACAATGGACCATGGTTATGTCTAGGAACTTGCTTGGCATAATGGTGGTTGAGAATCAATGCCATGCCTTGGAGATGACATTGTTGTTCATCCCTCACATCCATAATGCATATTTTTTCCTATGAGTTATCAAGACTAGGAATGTTTTTGTCTACTAGAGTTTGAGGGAGGATGGTACAGTAAAATGCCTACAGCTTACGTATGAAAATACCTTACCATTGTGTGTAATAGCTCAAACTTTGGGAATGGGGTTTGACTATCGGAGGTCCAAAAAATAAACGGGTGATAATTTTGAGTAATGCTCGGGTAGTAGTAGCATATTGAAGCTAAAAAGAATTTTGGGGTGAAAATGTATTTTTCAAATTTTTGAGGGCCATTTTTAATTTTGGATAACTTTGGGATTGTAATTGTAAATTATATTTCTAGTGACGAAAAATAATGAAATGAGTGACAGTGCATGTTTTAGTGACATTTAATTAAATTAATAAATATTAGAAGAATCTTGAGGCAAAAGTGCAATTTTTGAAAAATTTGGGGTCATTTTTTAAATTTTAGAACTTGAGGGCTATTTTGTAATTTTTGAAAATTTTGCCTTATGTGTCAATTTTCCAAAAAATTTTGGGTAAGGAGATGCCACCTCCTTCTTTGTTTAATGACTAAGCTATTTAAATTATTTAATAATGTTAGATGGATAAGAGGGAATTTGGGTAAAGGGGACAAAATCAGGATAAAAAAAGAAAAAGAAAAGAAAGAAGAAACAGTGAAAGAATAGAATAAACAAAAAAAAACATATAAGATAAGAGAAAGCAGGGCACGAAGAAGAAGAGCTCGGGCAATGGTCACAGAGAGAGATTGGGGAAATCTCTTCAACTTAACATTTTCCATAGCTTGTGATTTCACTATGCGAAGATTAGTGTGTTAAAATTATGAGTGTGGGTGTGTTTGAGATGATGCGTGTGTGGGAGATGCACAGTGCTGCTACGACAACACTGGTGCTGGGGTTGTAGGTTGGTTTCATAATATAAGAGTGTGGAATTAAGGGTGTTTAGAGGTCGGGGGAAGGGTAACTAATAGGTGTTGGTGTCTGTTTTCAGTGCGTAACCGTGGGACTGTGTGTTCATGTTTTACTGTGCGTTTCAGTGTATATTTAGGTTTGTTCTCAGGTTATGTGGAGTGATCTTGGGCATAGTTTTGTGGGTTTTTAGTGTGTTTATGAGGAGAATGGATGTATTGGGTGTTTTTTTAGTGAATTTTGAGGGGTGGGTGTGCGTGTTTCGGTGTACACTATGTGTTCTTGAAGTGTTCAATATGGGTATGTATGTGTTATGGATGTGTGAGGGTGAGTGATTGTGTTTGTAGTTGTGTTGATGTGTGTGTTCTTATGTGTTAAGGGTGTAGTTATGTGGTTGGAGGTGTGGTAGGGTTCGTGTTTGTGAGCTCTAGGAGTGTGTGTGCTCAGCAGGAGGTAAGGGATGAACCGTTTGTAGTTAAGGTGTATTGGTGTGGGTTTTGATTTGAATAGGAAGTGTTATTGTCACTAAAGATAATGGCAATTTATACAAATTTTTACAAATATTTAATATCAAAATTAGACAAAGTGCAAAACAGTAACCCTCCAATATTTTTACTATACGTACGCTCTGAAATTTTTCAAGATTTTGGTGTCCGCGAAGAATGCTAAATTAGGGTATTGATATGAAGAAATTTTTTATTTAATTAGCATACTAAACTAAGTTATTTTAATCTAAATTTTTTTAAAAGACCTTATTTTACTGATATATTGCATAAAAGTCTGTGCCATTCTGAGGCCGATAGGTATTTTTCGCGAAAGGGGCTTTTGAGCTCTCAGTCCGGACACCGGTTCGAGATTTTTGGGCGAAAATTTTCTAAAATACTTTTTAGGTCAAAAATGACTTCAGGATGCTTAAAATAGCATTTTAAGATGTTTTTGAGATTTTTTTCAGTGCCAAAAACCCCCAAGGGTATTTTGATAATTTGCCACCCCGATGGGGGTATTTTGGTAATTTTATCCATAAAGGGTATTTTTTGAGTAATTTTACATGAGGTAATGATATTTTAGCGATTTGGCTTACGGAAAGGTCATTTTAATGATTTAACTACAACGGAAGGTATTTTGGTAATTTGCCACCCTATAGGGGTATTTTGGTAATTTTATCAATAAAAGGTATTTTGAGGTAAATCCGCATGCACTAAGGTTATTTTAGCGGGTTTAATCATAGAAAGGCTATTTTGGTGATTTGATTCTGAGAGGGGCATTTCAATAAATTTACACCCTAGGAGAATTTTGGTAGTTTTACGTCTCTGGTGAGAGAGGTTCATTTTGGGAGCATGTGTGAGTTCATATTAAATATAATATTGTACTGTAGGTTGTGTTTAAATGATTCAATTATTCCATTTTGGTCAAGCAAAAGACTTTCCGGTTAAATAGCTTAGCTTCGGATCTAGGTAGGGATTCTATCTGAACTCTGGGTGAGGACTTTCGTCCAAATCCTTATTTTGATAACTCATACTCGTAAGTACTCATTTGATCTACTTATGGCTAATGCGAACTCTGAATTATGTATTGATATCAGCTTGTTATTGCCCAGAAAACTCTAATATTGAACCTGAATTGATTATTTGAAAATCTTGTGATGCTTGCCGGTTATTGCATGTTGAGCAAATTTGATAATTGTTTGTATCCATTCTTTCAAATTGTTGTGTCTAAATTTGATGATGATTCGCAATCGTTTTTTATATTTATTTGTGATTTTTCTTCTGGAACTCCGAATGATGACTGATATCAGTATGTTTACTATTATTGGAACCCAAATTGATTTTGGTGATTTGACCTTATCTTAACTCTCATTGATATTGTTGATTTTTCTGTGCTGACCTGGGTATCCGTTTCGTGGGGAGGCAGTATAAGGCTGGATTGTTACGGCCTCCTATGGGGAAGTAGGCTAGTTTCTTAATTAATGAAGAGGGCTAGTAATTATATTATGGTACATCATGCATGTGTACACTATGTGATAATTTTGGAAATCATTGAATTTTTTATTCTTCGAAGTGTTTTGGAAGTTTTTGTCGGTTGAATTCTTTGAAATCGTTTTGTAATTCTTGGTTAGTCCTTGTACGACCTTACTGAGCTCTCAAAAGCTCACCCTTCATTTGATTCCCTTCTGCACGTTTTGATCAACATTAGATTGCTCGAGAATGAGGTTTAGAATCTCTTTGAGATTCTGGTGAGCCCACCACTACTATATAGTAAGACCCCTGTGTGCGTCGGTACTGTTAATTTGTTCCTAGGAATTTTATTAAAGCGAAGGGACTAAGCTATAATAGTTAAGCTAAGCGGTTGTAATAGAAATATGAGTTGATGTTGAATTAGATTATTTAAAATATGTGTTAGTGGACATGTTTGACAGGGTTGATGTGATCCGGTAGATCAACATTCCTAGAATTTGGGGCAGTGGAGTTTCGGATTTTCGGAACGTTATATTGTGGTCGGTATTCAGATTTAAAATTTCTTATATATTTAACATATACCAGTTAAATGTTTACCATCTTTGTTCATTAACTGTATTTATAGACTAGCATTTTTTCGCTAGCGATAATGCACTATAGAGGAGAATCCATCAAGCCTAATATTAAAACCGAAGCTTGAAGTCTTAAAGTTGCACAAATGTGGCCAAAGAAACTTAATAATCATGATTGTGGGGTATATGTGATGAAGTACATTGACTGCATTATTGATATTGCAGACCTCTTCAAAATATATTGAAATTTTGGGATTCCATTAGCAATCATTTTCCCTTGTAACATCTAAAAAAAGCCTTTATGCTTGGCAAATCACCCTTGTAGCAGGATGTGTGGATAGTGACAGTTGCAAAATAGCTCTCCAAACCGTCTCTGCAACAAGTGGTCTATATATTCTAAGAGTTCAAAGCAACTATCCCAATTGACTTTGCAACAAGTGGTGTAGGGATAAAACTTCTGAGAATTGCAAAATAGCTCCCCAAACTGCCCCTGCAACAAGTGGTCTATTTTTTAGAGTTGCAAAATGGCTCTCCCAATAAACCTTGCAACAGGTGGTTCAAGGAGCCGCCTTTGTTTCCTTTCTGGCTACCTCATGGCAACAAGTAAATCATGAAACAATAACAACCAAGAGTTACAATATTTCAGTCCAATAAAACCAAAAAAATATATTGAGTACAAGAAAATGTTATGAGTACAACGATGTAAATCACATTAACAATATATCTTAGGCACAAATTTACGCCATTACACACAATTGAACACACACAATCCATGCCCAATCTCAAAAGAACACACACTATAAATCCTCCAAACACACTGAATGTGAAACCTTAACTATTTTCTCTTCTTTCTCCATTCTAAGTTTCATATTCACATTACAACAAGAATCATTTCAATTTTCCCCACCCACCCCCCCCCCACACACACACACACACACACACATATATATATATATATATATATATATATATATATATATATATATGTATATCAATCCAAATTCCCCCAATTTTTGCAATTAAGGGTTCAAGATCAAGGAATTACCCTAATAGGTTTAAGGTTCTTTCCCTTTTTTTCCTTCCCTCCTTCTTCCTCTCTCTTTTTTTTTCTCATTTCTTCGGTTGTTTTCCCTCTCTACTCTTGCTCTTCGCTTGTTCCAGACTTTGCCTTATTTACATTTTTCACCCCCACCAATTTCTTTTATATCTTCTCTTCATTAATCTTATCCCCACAATATTTTATAGTTTATGACACTTAGTTAGCTTGAACTTAACCAAGAGGTGGAAAAATTCAGCTGACTTCTTCCAAATTTGTGATACCTTTTGCAAACTTTTCTAAAATTATATTTTGGCCCCTCAAGTTTTCTAAAATTGCATTTTGACCCCTCTACTTTGGAAAAATTATACTTTTACTCCGAGATCACATTAACCCCTCATTTAACTCCCTAACATCTAATTATCATCAAAATGATGCTACTTAATAAAAATATGCATCCCCTGTTCACCGTATTTTCCAAAATTTCATCTTTGCCCCTAACTTTCCAAAATTACATTTTGACCCCCATGCCAAACTAACGTCCCATTTTATTCTACATAGTTAATTATATAAAAAATAATAATATAGATAAAAATAATGCCCTCGATTAATCTAATTCTCTGTTAGTATAATATCCAGAACTTTAGGAGCCGATTAAAATAATTATCCGGGCTAAGAAAAATTTACAGGCGATAATTTTAAGCAATGCTCGAGTATTAGTAGAGTATTGAAGCTTAAAAGATTTTGGAGTAAAAACATAATTTTTAAAAATTTGGGGGTATTTTTGTAATTTAAACTTTGGGAGTATAATTGTAAATTAACGTTTGCAGTGGTGAAAAATAATAAAATGAGTGATAGTGTATATCTTAATGATGTTTAATTAAATTATTAATTTGTAGGGCTTAAATGTATTTATATAAAATTTGGGGTTATTTTGTAATTTTGAAAACTCGAGGGACTATTTTGGAATTTTGTGTCTTGGGGTCAGCTTTTAGAGAAAATTCTCTAAATTGGTGCCACCTCCTACTAAACGATTTAATGACTAATGGAATGAAATATAAAATAAATTAATGGATAAATAAAGAGAAGAAAAAACAAAAGAAAAGATAAGAGATGAGAAAATTCGAGGAGGAAAACAGAAGAACAAACAGTGACCGAAACAAGAAAAAAAGAGAAACAATGAAGAGAAACAGAGACAGAGGAAGAAAACAAGGGAAATTTGGGCAGTGAATTGGAAAGAGATCAAGCACGAATTCTCAAGGGGTAATCTCTTCTCGTTTGGTGTGTTTATCAGTGTGTGTTTTTGTGGTGTGTTCATGTGCAAACAGTGAGTCGTATGTGTGTGTGTTTCAGTGCTTGTGAGCTTCGGGGGAGTGGATTAATAGAGGATTTAGTGTATCTATGTGTGATTATGTGAGTGCTAGGGTGTAATCCATGAGTTTATTTTGAGAACGGTGGGCTACCGTGGGTGATAGAAGGTTTTGTGTGTGTCTGTGTGTATTCTTCATTGCGTGACTGTGTGTGTTTCGGGTAGTTATGTGTGTGATTGTATATATATATATATATATATATATATATATATATATATATATATATATATATATATATATATATATATATATATATATATATGGGGTTAATATGTGAGTTTAAGTGTTGTAGTGAATATGTTACAGGAATCAGAGGGTGTATAAATGGTTAGCAGTGGAAGGAAGTGAGTATGAGGGATGGCTATGTCTCGGTCACATGAAGAAGATGAAGCCTGTGTGTAAAAAAATGTGTTTTAGCGTGTGATTTGATCCAAATAGTAACTGAAATTGTCGCCAAAGGTAGGAAATTAAATTAGGCAGTTTTTCATGAATTTTTATAAATAGTTCAGATAAAAATCAGACGAAGTCCAAAAAAAAGTATCCCCCAATATTTTTACAAAACCTACGTTGTGGAATGTTTTTGGAATTTTTTGTGTCCCTAAAGGACGTTAAATTAGAGTATCGATTAGGAGAAATTATGGATTTATTTAGCATAGTAAACAAAACTATTTTTGTAATGCCCGGGATATTTCCAATAGCATGATTATTTTTCAGGCCGAAAAAATAATGGCATAGTATTTTGAGCAGCTTATGGCGACAAATTGCGTTAACAATATTTTTTAGAAATCCTTAGCGACATTTTTTATAGTTGGCGACGATACTTTTAACTAATATTAAGATTCCAATTAGCGACTTGTAGCGATAATAATTTCACTCAACATCAATGTATTTCTTAACAACTTCTAGCAGCGAAAATTTTTAGCATCGTTATACTTTTAGCGATGATTAGTGTAGTTAATATATTTGGACTACTTTTCGATATAATAGGTTAGGCTAGAGTTTTAGCGACAAAAGGGGGTTGAAAGTTTTATTTGCAATTCCAACTAGGGGTTTTTTAACCCCCCCATATATATATATATATATATATATATATATATATATATATATATGTGTGTGTGTGTGTGTGTGTGTGTGTGTGTGTGTGTGTGTGTGTGTGAGAGAGAGAGAGACATAGTAGGGGGCAGCAGCCTTTAGCCGTCAGACTCAACTTAGCGGGAGATAGAAGAGAGCTTGAAAAAAAGATCCTCCGGCAATGTTTCCGGCGATCAATAACACTTCGGTAAGCCTTCCCTTGGTTTTTTCTCTCTTAGTTTACAGAATTCAGTAGATTTTATTATTTTATCGTATACATGGCCACGAGTATATACACTGTTGAGTACGAGAACATGTGAAGGAGGGGGGGGGGGAATTGCTGAGTTTTGTAATGGGTTTAGCATTTTGCCATGAGAGTGCCGGGAAGGGTGAGTGCATGGTGATCACGGGTGTACGAGCTGGAGCCGTGAATGGCCATGGCTGCTTGCATGTTGATGGGGCGTAAGGTGGGTACTGCCGTAATGGATCTATGTGGTTTTGGTTGAGCCTAGTGTATGAGTTGTGTTTGTGAGCATGAGGGTGTTTTGGGTTGTTGTGAATTGACAAAAATGTTGGTTTGTGAACAGGTTATGGGAGGTGTGGGCTGTGCGTGAGTTGGTTATGTGAAGGAGAAGATGGTGGGTTTAATTGTAGGAGTTGGAGGAACAAGTTATATAAATAGGAAGATATGTGTGTGTATTAGTGAGTTGCAAATTGTGTAGTGGGTATTAGAGTGCAAATCTAGTGTTTTCAAATAAGTGTTAGGAGTGCAAGTGGGTGTGATAGAGTGCACTGTGTGCGTGAGAGAATGGAGAGGGGAAAGACCCACTGTCATGAGGCAGTGGGTGTGAGAAAGAAATGGGGTTTTGTTTATATATATATATATATATATATATATATATATATATATATATATATATATATATATATATATATATATATATATATACATGTGTGGGTGTGGAGTTTAGAGATATAGATATGGCTGTGTGAAGTTGTTGTGTGGGTGAGTTTTGCATGTGAGGTAGTTCGGGTGAAAGATTCTGTATTATGAAGGAGAAGAAGATAGTGGCAGAGAGAGGTAAAAGCTTCAGTCTAAATACAACTCAAAAGTGTCGCTAAAAAGCTATCCTATTCCAGCAGTCTCTTTTCAAATTTTCAAAATATATTTAGAAACTTATTTGGACAAAACGCAGAAAAAATAGAAACGGGAGGGAGGGAGAGAGAGAGAGAGAGAGTTTCTCTAAGGTAATTCTCTTCCATTTAGTGTGTGTGAATTTCCAATAGGTGTGAGCGCGCGTGCGCGCACATGTGCGTGAGTGAGGAAGGGGAGGGGGCAGCCATGGGCTGTTTTTGTGTAGGGGGTTAAATTAAGTGTACAAGAGCGCGCGTGTGTGCATGTGCGCGCATGTGCGCGCACGGGGTTGATGTGTGTGTCATAATGTGTGTGTGTAACTTTTGGGGTGTATGTGTTGTGGTGTAGTTGTGTGGGTATGTGTATATCTAAGATAAAGTGAGTGAGAGAGAGAGAGAATGTGTGTGTGTGTGTGTGCGCGTGTGAGAGAGAGAGAAAGAGAAAGAGAGAATGTGTGTGTGTGTGTGAGAGAGAGAGAGAGTGTGTGTGTGTGTGTGTGTGTGTGTGTGTGTGTGTGTGTGTGTGTATATGTGTGCGCGTGTTGTTGGTGGTGGATGGGTGAGAGGTGTATGTCACAGTGTGTGTAACTGCAGAGTTGTATGTGTTGTGGTGTAGTTTGTGTGGGTATGTGTATATGTAAGATAAAGAGTTTGCATGTGTGTGTGTGTGTGTGCGCGCGCGCATGTGGGGGGGAGGGGTGGGCGCGCGCGCGTACATTTTTGTGTGTAATTGATGAGGTTTGTGTCTGTTTTATTGTGTAGAAGTTGTGTCTATGTGGGTGTTTTCTACATGTGTGTGTGGGGGGGGGGGGGGGCAGAGAGGGAAGAAAAACAAACTGTGTGCGCTCAAGGTTTTATAGTGTGTGCGTGTGTGTGTGGGGTAATTCATGAATAGTTGTGTAATCATTGCTATAGGTAATTAAAATTTAATTTGTCCCGAACCTTATTTTTCAAAAATAGTTGTTGAGCAGATTCTGGCCAAGTGCAATACAGCAACCCCTGTTATTTTTACGAGACATACAATGTCAAAGTTTTGGGATTTTTCTGTGTCCGAGAAGGACACTAAATAATCGTATAGGTAAAAAAAAGGTTTTTAATATATTTAATCAGTTTATTTTTGTCCGAAAATTTTAGCAGGACCTCACTTTATTAAGAAATTTCAGTGTCTACATTTTCGTGGCATTTCGATACCAATAGTTATTTTTAGCGGAACTGGCCTGTGAGAGCTAGATCCGGATACCGGTAACGGATTTTTGAGCAAAAAATTTTTGAAACACTTTTTAGTCCAAAATGACTTCAGGTTGCTTAAAAGGGTGTTTTAATATGCTTTGAGATTTTTTTTTCTTGTGCGATAGCCAACAGGGGATGTTTTGCTAATTTACCACCTCAGAGGGGTATTTTGGTAGTTTTACTTAAAACAAGGTTGTATTGGTAAATTCACATAAGATAGGGATCTTTTGGTGATTTTACTCACGGGAAGGACGTTCTAGTGATTTAGTTATGAGAGGGGTATTTTTGATAATTTTACATAAGAGGGGTATTTTGGTAATTCTACATACCCGGTGAGTGGATCATTCTGAGGATAGTATTGGATTTATAATATCTTATCATAGATTATATTCTAATAATTGGATTTTTCTATTTAGGTTAACGTAGAAGACTTTGCAGGAAGGATAGCTTAATTCCGAATAGAGGTATTGATTTCTATCTGAACCCTGAGGTGATGATTTCTATCTGAACCCTGAGGTGATGATTTCTATCTAAACCTCTAGTTCATCAATTTGTGTTAGTATTTGTTCTTTCAAGGGATAATTACAGCTATGTCCCTGAGGTTAGGGTATAATTACACTCGTGTCTATTAGTTTGGCCAAATAACACTTATATTCGTTGATGGAACGGAATACCGTGATACATACGGTTTGATACAAAAAGACCAGATTGCCCATGACTTTGAAATTTAATTTTTCAAATGACATTCATTCCTCTCTTCCTTAACCTCTATCTTTTTCCCCCTGCAATTCCAATCTCTATAACCACTGTCTCAACACCACCTCTTCGGCGACATTGTCACCACTAGCCTACAAAACCCACCGCCACTACCAAACCCATCGAACCATTACCAAAACCACTTTACCTATCACCTCCACCATGGCCACAGTCACCACCATTTGGTTCACTAAAAGACGTTTGCTTCGCATTCATAGCCTGACTTGCACCCATGTTGGGATGCACAGGAACTTGCCTCATGTGAGAATCATAAGGTTGCTGTTTAAGGGAATTTGACGAACTGCTAACATTTGTTCTAGAACTTGGCTGAAAATTACCGCCAGTACTTCCATAAGCAGGACAGGATGCCTGTGAGAAGTGCAAGGACAGGATGCATGTGAGAAGCGCAAATGTTGTTGCTGCTGCCTACTAAGCCCCCGGATTGGGAAATTGCGCTCCCTTTCTTGCTTTGCAGTGGTATAAGAGAGAAGAATTATGCTAATGGTCTAAGAAATTTTGTGCAGGTGAAGATGCTGCCGTGGCTTAGTGGGTGTCGGCGGTGATTTGAGTCTTAGGTCGTCGATTAGGGTACCAGCGCTACGCTGATGTGATTCAGTAGTTTTGGTGGGGATTTGGTGGTGGTGCGTCTATGGTCTTGGTGCCAGTGGTCAATCTTGATTTTGGCAACGACGACAGCAATAGGTTTACTTAAGGGGAGGGTGGGGGTGGGGTGACAAGAGCGGTGGGGGTGCAGTGAGGCAGGGTGCTTGGAGTTGGAGAGAGAGAGAGAGAGAGAATTAGGGTTGAAATTCAATTTTAGAAAAAAGGAAAAAGGCTTTATCAAAAAGGAAAAAACTACAAATTAGAGAAAGAAAATAAGATTTTAAATCTGTAAAAAGGCTAGTATTGGTATTTTAAAATACGTATTCCACACTCAACACCTACGGTAGCCACCATGGATGTCCCATCTTCTCTCTTCCCTTAGGCCGTTATAGCTGCCATCCCCTTCATTAAATCTCACAGCCATGGCAACCCCAAGGCCACCCAAAGTCCAACCCTCTCATAAAAGACAGTACCCAAAATTCACACGCACACACACACATAAAGTTGTTAAAAGGGTTAGACGACTGGCGAGCTGGCCCAAGCCTGCCCATTTTTGGCCTGGCCCTATAGGTGAACAGTACCGGCCCAATAATTTCGGGCTTTGGACCAGGCCGAACAATTCTCAGAAATTATCCAGGCCCTGCCCTGCCCTGCCCTAAAAAGCTCGGGTCAGGGCCTAAAAAATGGGCTAGCCCTTTTTTTAGGCCCTGACCCGGATTTTAGGGCTGGCCCGGTTTACAGCCTGAATTTTGGCCCGAATTTCGGCCCTCTTTTGGCTCGTTTTCTGGCCCTAAAGTGGGCTGGCCCCACAAATTTTCAAACTAACCCCCCCCCCCCCCATTTTCCCCCAAACGGCCATATTCCCTATTATTTTCCTAAATTTCACTTTTACCCCCACAGCAGCAATATAACGGCTAGTTTGGGGGGTATTTTGGTCCAACATAATTTCTCTAACTCTTTTAAGGTTTTTTACACTTTTACCCTCCCCAACAACTATAAACCAATAGTTTTAAGGGGCATTTTGGTCTTTTGTGGGATTTCAAAAATCTATAAATTCACACCCTTTCTTTCAAAATTTTTACACTAATCTTCTTAATCTCTCTTATCTAAACATTCTACATTTCTACAGGCTTTGCTACTATTTCCCTATCCAATTACTACTCTTGCTACTTACTACTCTTATTTGCTAATTACTACTCTTGCTAAATTCTAATTACTAATTACTCCTCTTATTCATTTGTTACTCTCTTATTCTTTTGTTTACTAATTAGTAATTAGTGAATTCTTATTTATTAATTACTATTACCAAATTCTTTTTAATTACTAACTCTCTCCAATTTTAAATTTCTAATTACTCTTGTTCATTTGCTACTCTTTAATTCTTTTTAATTTTTATTTCTAATTACTAATTACTGCTATTATTCCTATGCATTTAGTTACTCTTACAAGTTTTATTTTCCAATCTAGTAAAAAGGTTTAGCATCAAATATGGCTGGATTACTGAAGAAACTAAAGCGTAGATCATCACCACGAAAAACACCACCACCATAGTCATCACAAACACCAATCCAAGCACCACCACAACCATTCGTTCCTGGACGAATGAGTACAGGTTGTATGATAGATACCCAAGCCAATTGGGAGTTTAATCAAAACATTCCAGATCTTGAATACACGACTTCACAAGACCACCCGCATTATAGTCAAGGACGCAGCTTGGTTGGCGAAGCTACTACTCGGTGGCATAATGTTAACCCGATGAGGTCATGATGGAGAAGGGCCGAGCAATACTTTCGGTAGTCAGCCAGAAGTCCAAAAGGAGAAAAAAAATCGAGTGTTGGAATCATTTTGATGAAATTATGATGGACGGCGTCCAAAAAGCTCGATGTAAGTACTATGCTAAATTATTTTCATCTGGTAGTGGTAATGGACATCTTAACAGGCATTACCCTCAGTGTGCACCTCGACAAGGCCACGTCGAACCTAGCCAAACGCAGTTATCTTTTGACGGTAAGTTATTTATTATAATCAGCGAGAGCAAAGAGACGGTCTTGCTGAATTTGTTATTCACGATGAACAAGCCTTTTAGTTTTGCCGATAATGCTAAGCACTCTAGATATATGAACACCTACGTTCAACCTTTGTACAAAAAGGTTCATAGAAACACAACTAGATCCGATGCACTCCGGCAGTATAATGCTGCTAAAGCATGCTTGATTGATATATTTTGACGGTAAAGTTAGTCTTACTTCTGATATTTGGCAATCTCTGTTTACTTTTGTTAGTTATGTTTGTGTGACGGCCCATTGGATTGATGCAGATTAGAGTATGAACAAGAGAATCATCGCTTTCGAACTCTTTCCTTTTCCGCATGATGGAATGAACATTGCTACTATTATATTAAAAGCATGTACCACGTTTAAATTAAAGAATAAGATTATGAGTATTAGTTTTGATAATGCTTCTAACAATAAAATTGTTGTTGCAGCTTTAAAGGAGAGCCTCCAACCTGTACTTTTTGGTAAATTATTTCATGTTCGTTGTGTTTGTCATATAATTAATTTAATTGTTCAAGATGGTTTAGCTGCTGCAGGAGATATTCTTGTCAAAATGAGGGGTATGACAGCGTATGTTAATAGTTCGAGTCCGAGAACACAACAATTTAAAACGTTGTGTGTTCAATATAATATGCCTCGCAGGAGAGCAGTTACAGATGTGGTCCATAGGTGGAACTCTACATACCATATGCTTTTACACATTCTGGCATACAAAGAAGTCTATACGCATTTTCTACTAACCTCCTTCCCAGCCGGCTTGCCAACTCAAGAGGAATGGCAGATGGCTACATACCTAGCTGAATTTTTGGAGGTATTTTACACGTCTACCAATTTATTGTCTGGTACGTACTATCCCACCTCTCCTCTCGCTGTAATAGAAATTCTCAAGATGGCTACAATGTTAACAAAATGGAGATATATAGGACCCTTTCAGGAAATAGTAAAAGTGATGGATAAAAAGTTTAATAAATATTGGAGTAAACTGCCTGTTATTTTTGCTGTGGCTACTTGTTTAGATCCTAGGTTAAAGTTGCATGGCGTGAACGTCTCGATACAAGAGATATCGAGATTAATGTGCTACTCAAAAGCGAACACAACCGAACTCACAGCGAAAGTGAGCAAGACATTTGAGGAACTGTTCAACCTCTATCGTAATTCTGCTGACGTGCGCGGGCGAGCTTCATCATCGACTGGTGAGAGGTATTATGCGCCATACCTTAAGGGCTTTGAACATCTAGTAGCAAGACAACTACCAGGTGAAGGTACTTCTAATTCGGCAGGTTCGTCTACTTTTTACTCTTTTAATGAGATTGGTGTATATTCAAATACTGATCATTATTATGATTTATCAATGCAAGAACATGTTAATTTTAATTTGTTAAATTTTTGGAAACAAAATCAAAACATGTATAAAACTTTATCCCAAATTGCACGGGATGTACTGCAGTGCAAGCCTCCACGTTGCTTCAGAGTCGGCATTTTCAGCGAGCGGGAGGATTTTGGATGACAGGAGGAGTCGTCTTAACCCCGAGTCGTTCGAGCTATGTGTATGTTGGAAGGATTATCTTGATGCGAAATACCGCGAGCAAGATAAACCGATTAATGATAAATGAGCAATGACTCAGACGTTGAAGTACTTTCGGATGATTAGGTAATTTTTTTATTTTCCTTTTCTCAAGTTTTTAGAATAAAATTTTTCACAAAATATAGATTTGTTTTCATATATACATATATATATATATATATATATATATAGTTTTTACAAGCAAGATAGATATTTTCTCTTATATATAAAAAATAGGTAATTTTGCCTATTTGTTTACAAGCAACAGGTCCCAAGCCCGGATAAAAGAAGGAGGACCTATGAATAAATTTATCTTCAATTTAACTCTATCCATTTGAATATTTGAATGTTAGAAATATTATTGTATACACACATATTACTACATATATGTGTGCGTGTTTAGGCATTTTTAGTTGCTTTACTTGCTTGCATACACACATATTATTACATATACAAATCTTATACTCCATTACAGAATCCTAGTTACAATTTGCTTACATAATAATAAGAAATTACCACAGTTCAAATCTTTACTTTGAATAACAAGAAGTTGGAAAGAAAAAAAAAGGGGGGGGGGGGGGGGTCTGGACCCAGCCCAAGCCCGTCCCTAAGTATTGGGCCTAGGGCTAGGGCTTGGACTGGGCCTAGATATCCCATTAATCTGGTCAGGCCCGGTTTTCACCCCTCTGGCCCGGCCCCGGCCCGTTTTCAAGTCAGGCCCGCAGGGCCAGCCCAAGCCCAGCCCTTTTGACACCTCTACACACACACACACACATATGAAGCATAATTCTCTAAAAGCAAACTTACGCTAGAAAAATTCCCTTCGATCTCTTCCCTTTTCTCTCTTGGTATCTCTCTCTCTCTCTCTGCTTCAATAGGTATCCAACGAAGAAGACCAAGGATGGCTGATCAACTATTATATATACATATATATATATATATGTAGATATAACCCTAATTTGTAATATAATCAAAAAGCCCCCCTAACTTTTGTTAGTAGCTCAAATTTTTACTCGAAGCTTTTATTATTGCGAAACGGTCCAAAATAAATATTTACATTAATTTATGCACTAGGAGAATTATTAACGGGTTGTTACGCTATCTTGTTTCACAAATCGTCGCTAGTAAGCACACCGATAGTAAAAGAAAATTTTAATTGTCTCTAAAGTTGACAAAAATATTGCTCATTAAATTTTTTTCAATAAAGGTCTAGAAATAATTAGTTGAGATTTTTACCATAAAACTAACCTTAGATTTTTGGATGTTACATTCTCCCCCCACTTATAAAAATTTCGTCATCGAAATTTATTTTCTACTATACAGATAAAAGTGTCACGTGATTTCTTCTAGTTTTCCGGTAATAATGTTTACACCGATCATTGTTAAGGGTCCAAAAATATCACATACAAAATTTTGCTAAAGTAGTGAGTAATCAGCTTAAATCCACCATATATGCAACCCTAGGTTAGGACGAGGAACTACCAAATACTTTCTATCTCTAAAGGACAAGTTTTTCTCTCTCAGTCCTCATGCAAAGCTAAGCCATATAAACGAGTATGATACTCAATGGGCAAATAATGCACTGCACCTAATTAACCAGAAGTGTATCTGAGATTCTTGTCCTCAAAATATTTAGCCAATTTCTATAAATTCTTACACATCAATGCCTCAAACCAGATCATGTACCCACTATACTTTTGTTGCGCACAATGATATCTAGTCACTACTATAGTTCAACGAAGATATAAAAGTTTTTCCTAACCCTCTTGTCAAATGATACCAAATGTAATACCCCGCATATAGAATATAATTTGCGGTGAATCCAGAAATTTTAGTTAATTCCTTACAGTGGTTATGGTAATATACATTAATTGGTATCTTTAGCGACCATTATCAACAGATGTATCGATTATGACCTTTAGCGACAATTTATAATGCTCTGAAGTTACAAATTAATGAGATGGGGAGATTGGAATACCCAAAATTTTATTTAGTCGACAAAAACTTTGTTTTAGATCTTAATCTAAAGAGTTTGTAGTCTTTTAAAGTGATGCGGATGAAATGAGAAAATAGTTAAGTATGAGGGGGGTCTTTAGAAATAGTCCAAACTAGGGCAACCGTATATTAATGAGACCTTTAGAGGATTACCGTCCAAGCTTTTGCAGCCACCTTATTTTATGTAAATGAGAGAGAGAGAGAGAGAGAAGAAGAAGAAGAAGAAAGACATGGCAAGAAGACTTCAAGGTAAAAATCTCTAGCCTCCCTCTTTAATCTTGGCCATGTTATTGGGTGTTCTAGCTAGGCTTTTAAGTATAAATTGGGTGGTTATTAGACAGATAAAGGTAAAACAATACCTTAGAGAAGAATATCACTCTATACATATTGGCTTGATTGAAACAACCGAAAAATCCAGAGCTCCATAGCCCCGAACTCCCACTCCCGGAGCATTAACCTACCACATCACATCAGACCCTGTTCACTAATAGAAATAATCTTAACTTAATCGCAACTTCAAAAATATAAAAAGCTTCTAAATGGACACTAAGTCAAATTTTTCAGGATACACAGTCTAAAAAAAACTTCAACTTAAGCTAGTTTTACAACTTAAAACTTCCAAAACTCAAAATTAAGTTCTTTACAAAGAAACTAACAGTACCGACCCACGCGGGGTTGTTACTACACAAAAATAGTGTCGGACACTTTGGAGTTTCACACAGACTCTAAACCCATTCCTGAGCATGCTACAGCTGATCATTACCTGCAAAATGGATCAATAGAGGGTGAGCTTTTGATAGCTCAGTGACGTCGTTCAAGGAACAACCGAAAGAATTACAAAATAATTCAAAAGTCCATTTGATGATAATCTTCCAAAATATTTAAAACAATCATAAACAGTTTGAAGATTTTCCAAAATGATCCTAAGCAATCATAAACTGATACCAAACGATCATTTGAAGATCATTTTCAAAGCCATCATTCAAAAATACAATGATAGTTTTCCAAAGCATTTTAAAACGAGAACAAAGAAAATTTGGAAAGGGTTTCAAACAATCACAAGCTGTTTGAGACAATCATTTTCAATAATTTTCAAAACAATTATTGTAAGATACAATATATACAAATTCAGAAGAAAATGATCGTGGGCAGAGACAACGCCATTAAGGCAATTCACAATTTGGTGCACTTATGCATGATGTAGGATAACTAGTCCATTTAGGTACTAGCCTGTGTTCCACGTAGGAACAGACTCTCCTTATAACGCCTCCACACAGAACAGATCCCCAGGTCAACACAAAAGACAACAATCATAGAATTAACAAGAAATTCAATGCTTGACATGCAATAAAAATGAGCATCAACATGGATTCAAATAACCAAAATCAATTAGGGTTTCGATGACATTTAAACATACTGATATCAATTTATCATTCAGGATCCAAGAATAGCCACAAACAAATAGAGAGAACGACTATGAACAGTTATGGAATTTAGGCACAATAATTCTGAAGAAAGAATGCAGACAATTATTGAATTTGCTCAGCATGCAATAACAGGCGAGCATTAATAAAATTTTCAAATAACCGATATCAAGCTCATATTGGGATTTTCTTGGCAATAACATGCTGATATCATTGCATATTTTAATGTTTGACACTAGTCATAAACAAATCAAAAAGATACTTACGAACCTAAGTTATCGAAATTAGGGTTCGAATAGAAATCCTTATTCGGGGTTCAGATCAGTGGCGGAACCAAAATTTCACCCCCAGGGTGCTAAAAATATATTGAAGTCAGTAAATTTTTATATAAGTAAAATAGCACACAAAAAATTAGTGCACTTTTCGATAATATACAAAAAACATACTTTCAATAATACAAAAGTTTCTTTTGTTAATTCTTTTACTTTTTCAGTCATGTTTCATTTGTAAAAGTGTGCCAAACCCGGGACAGAATCCTATTAAGATCAAAAGGATATACCAAAAACTGGAAACAGAAGAAAAACAAGAAGACCCAAAGTAGCAGGATTAAAGAACGAAGACATAATTTAAGAGGAAGACAACTTTCAATACCTTCAAAGAAAAATAGAAAATGAGAAATTAACTCAACCCCGAGATATAATTGGAAATCAAAAGCAACTTTGTGAGGTTTCTTAGTTGAAACAAGCCTAAAGGTATGACACCAGTGAGTGAATTGTGTGACAAATCTAGTGCAAGATTACTACAACTAGACAAACCTGAAGGTATGCTTCCTTCAAGCTGGTTCTACCAGGCAAAAAACACTACAAGATTTGACAACATCCCTAGCTCAGGTGGTATCAACACTGAGATCTGATTTGTGTCCAGCAGCAATTGCACGGGACTAGTAGCATTCGAGAGGATGGAAGCAATCGAACCCGAAACGTTATTATCACTAATCATAAACTCTTCTAGCTCAACTAGGCCACCAAATGACAAAGGTATAGTCCCAGACAAAGAGTTCAATGAGAAATCAATCATTTTCAATTTCCTATAGTTCCCAATCTCCTTAGGAATCACCCCAACTAAATTATTCTTTCATAACAACAGTTTTTGAGCTTTCTAAGCTTACCTAGCTCAAATGGTATAATGGAACCTCAAAAGGAGAGAACATGAACGGTTAACCTAATTAACAAGCAAAAAACAGAGGATGATCATTCTCGATACAATTTTCAACCCACTATTCAAATAAATCACATATCCGATATCTCTATCCAATTGGGTCCCATCCCCCATCAATAATCTCAATTCTCAAATGCTCAATACACAATTAACAACCTAAAATCAGCAATTAACAACCTAAAATCATCAACTAATAATATCAATTCTCAAATGCACAATTAATAACCTAAAATTATCAATCAAGTAATCAATGCTCAAATGGGAAAAAATTGTTCTAAATGCACACCTCAGAACGGCGTCGTCGCCGGCGGTGGATTCTTGGTAGCCGGTGGAGTGAAGAAGACAGTGGAGTGAAGACACATAATGGTGGATTTTTATTCGGTTTGTGGCTGCCGGTGGAGTGAAGACACAGAATGACAGAAGAGACTTCTTATGTCCGTCGCCGTCCGTGGTCTTGAGGTGAGGTCGCCAGTCATAACTTCATTGTCGTTGGCTCGCAGATCTAGGCTAGATCTATAGACAGCCAGATCTAGGCTAGATTTGTAGAAGATCGTTCGTGGTCATGGCAGCCATCTGCGATTTGCCGGAAACCAGAGGTCAGAGTGGCCGAATGGCCAGAGTTGGTGAGGGCCGCCGATCGCCATGATCGTGACGAGTCGCACGATGATATAAACTATACACACACACACACACACATATTTATTATTATTTTTTTCAAAAATTAAGGGGGTACATTAGCCCCCCCCCCCTCTCGTACAAGCATAGCTTCGTCCCTGGTTCACATAGAAATCCTTAGCTGGATCTGAAGCTAAATTAGACTAACCAAAAAAATATTTTACTATAAACTAAATGAAATAATCAATTTTCAAGACAATTATTGTAAGATACAATGTATACAAATTCAGAAGAAAATGATCTTGGGCAGAGACAACGCCATTCAGGCAATTGACAATATGGTGCACTTATGCATGATGTACGATAACTAGTCCATTTAGGTACTAGCCTGTGTTCCACACAAGAACAGACTCTCCTTATAATGCCTTTGCACAGAACAGATCCCCAAGTCAACATAAAAGACAACAATCATAGAATCAACAAGAAATTCAATGCTTGACATGCAATAAAAATGAGCATCAACATGGATTCAAATAACCAAAATCAATTAGGGTTATGATCACATTTAAACATGCCGATATCAATTTATCATTCAGGATCCAAAAATAGCCACAAACAAATAGAGAGAACGATTATGAACAATTATGGAATTTAAGCACAATAATTCAAAAGAAAGAATGCAAACAATTATTGAATTTACTCAGCATGCAATAACAGGCGAGCATTAATAAAATTTTCAAATAACCAATATCAAGCTCATATTGGGATTTTCTTGGCAATAACATGCTGATGTCATTGCATATCTTAATGATATCAAAAAGATACTTACGAACCTAAGTTATCGAAATCAGGGTTCACATATAAATCCTTATTCGGGATTCAGATAGAAATTCTTAGCTGGATCTGAAGCTAAATTAGTCTAATCAGAAAAATCTTTTGCTTTAAACTAAATAAAATAATCAAATGATTAGAATACAATCTATATTATAAACTCAATACTAACTCACGCAACATAGGAGTTGAGACCTATCTAAAGATAGATCTCTCAAAATTTTAGAAAATGAAACATATCAGTAATATAAGGTTTTCCTAAAATTTTCATATTAAAAGAACTTGATTTGGTAAGCTAAATAATTCGAGAATTATTTTTAATTGATACCTTAATTTAGCATCCTTCGAGGACACCAAAAAGTCCCCAAATTTTTCACAGAGTACGTCTCATAAAAATATTGGAAGTCTTTGTTTTGAACTTGGTTAGATTTTAAGCCGAAAATAGTTACTATTCAAATCACCAATTCACACACACTTGTCTTCTTCACTTCACTGCTACACCACCAATTACACACACACACACACACACTAAAACACCTAAATACGCATTCTATCACATCTACAACACAGATATACACACAGTATATAAACACAATTATACGCTTACCACCTTACCCAAAACATAAAAACACATAAAAACACACACTCTGCACACACAGTAGAACACCCACACAATCCCAGAATTACACAAACAAAAACACACACTAAACGTACCAAATTTCCTCCTAAACACACACACAATAACACCAGAACATCACACACACAATGGAAAATTTTAAACTCAGCACACACAGTAAAACACCCACACAATCCCAGAATTACACACACTAACACCTACCAAATTTCCTCCTAAACACACATTAACACCATAACATCACACACACAATTATACAAACTACATACACACTACGAATGCACACACGCACAACAAACACTCCCACTGTACACATATCACACTCCCGTAGCCCCTCTCCCCTAACCTTACACGCTGCACACACTGAACACACATATATGCTGGAAACGCACACCATTACACTCATTATTCCCCCATAATGCTCTCCTATCACTCCCCATATCTCGAAATACCTGTACAGTGTCTAAAACAACACACACTCACGAATTGAAATGACACACTAAAACACATATAAAACACTTAAAGAATTTACCTTGAAGGAAACTCTTCAATTCTCTCTCATTCTATTTTTCCCCCTACTCGAATATGTTCTTCCCGTCTCTATTTTTCTGTTTCTTTCATTGTTTTGTTCTTCTATTTTTCTCCCGAATTTCTTTCAAATTTTGTTTTACTTTATTTTCATTTAATTTTCCTATAATATAATAACCATTATCTTATATTTATTTTCATTAGTCAAATAAACAAGAAGAAGGTGTCATCCTCTTAACTCAAATTTCACAAAAACTTGACACCTTACATGCCATTTTCCAAAATTTGCTAAAAGCCCCTAAAATCTAAAATTACAAAATGGCCCCAAAAGTTTTCAAAATTATATTTTTGACTCTAAAATCGTTTTAAGCTTCCATACTCTACTAATACCTGAGTACTGCTCAAAAGTATCGTCCATTTATTTTTTCGAAGCACAGATGATTATTTTAAACCTACTCGAAAAATGTGAGATATTACAATGATACAAGTTCTCTCTGTCCATTATTCATATATGGAAGAGATACACCAGTAGTCTGTTGTTTAATAGATAATCGGTGAAATTTTTTTGAAAAAAAACCCTAATCGAAGGAACCCAAAGTAACTTGTATAATAGAGCAGTTTCGTTTAAAATTATACCAAACCATTTCATGTCCTTAAAAGATCTTTATCTTAATAAAGCACTAGGACTAAGGATTCAGACTCAAGACATGACCAAATTATGAAAAGTCTACAAAAATATTGTTGTACAATATCGTCTAGTCTACAGAGTGGTAAATACTAAAAAAATCCACTAAGTAAAACACTAAATAGTAAAAGAGAACTATTTGAACAAACAAGTGGTAATGTTCGAGCAATAAAAGCATAAAAGATAAATCCAAAGCAGCTATCATGACCTAAAAAATGGATGATAGGAGAAGGATTAACTAGTAAACAACTAGAACACATGCAGATTAGAGAAAATAAAGGTGTTGTCATCCTCGAAGAATCAAAGAGACATTTTGTCTCTTCTACACCTTCAACATCTACAAATCCAACAGATAAAGGTAAGAAAAAAATGGTAGAAGACTCTTCCAAAGATGAAGAAAGTTTTGATGAAGACATCATATGGTACAAAATAGTTACAATTTCAATCAGACGAAGTATCTCATCACGTGTAGAAACCATACATGTAATGACCAAAACATCCATAAATGACACTATCAAGAAAAAGCTTACAAAAAAAGGCTTGACACAAGATGAGCTTGAAAAATGTGTTCAAGCCATTATGCGTAAAATTAAGGGTAAAAGAATCTCTGAAAAGATAAGTAATAAACGAATGACAGTTATAAGTTGAAACAATTCTTATATAGAATTAAGCTTTGACTTCCAGAGATATAACCTTTATAAAATAGATGCTCTAGTAGATATAAGTGCATCCTATTGCTTGGCAAGGCCATGCATCTTACCAACTAAAAAATGGATTAAAACAGATCAGCTCATGAGCATGTAACTGACAAATTGCGATAAGCTTGAACTAGAATACAAAACATATCCTATTCCAATGACAATTAATGGAAAACAGTTCATTATAGACCCATTAATCCAATTTGACTCTTTAGATGGCAATTTTCTAATAGGAAACGCTTTCTTAAAACAACCTAATTACATATTGAAATAAAACGTCAAAAAATACAGTTGTTAAATATGTTGCTCAAAGATATAAATTTAGTTTTCATCCAGAATAGGAAAAATTCAAAAACATATCAAGAGTGAGTCTCTCTCTATGCAGCCCAGTGTGGTGAGGAGAACAAACAGACTCATGAAAATGGTTACTTGAAGAAGAAGTAACCAATGAACAGTTATTTAACGAAGAAGTAACCAAAGATGATAACAGTTGGGTTAAAAAAATAAACTAACATTATTAACGCAAACAAGGAAAAGAAATTCCTAGTCTTGATAACCTAAAAAAGATGTTAGAAAATAATTTTAGTGGTGACTCACGAAAATTTTGGAAAAGTGATAAACCTTGGGCGGCATTGACCCTCAAGGATAAAGATTATGTGGTTAATGTAAAACCAATGCAACATGGTCTTAAGATGGCTTAAAAATTCGAAAGACAGATTCCTGAAATATTAACAGAATGGTTAATAAGACCCATCGAGAGTCCTCATTCAATTTCGGCTTTCATGAAAAAAAATTGTGCAAAACAAGATAGAGAAAAAGTCATATTAGTCATAGACTAGAGACCTTTAGACGCGGCAACAGTCAAAGATAGCTATCAAATTCCAAACAAGGATATGCTGATAAATAAAAACTAGCTAGCTAACTTTCTTTCAAAGTTTTTTTTTTTTGCAGTTATTGGCAAATCAAAATGAAAAAATCATCAATTACATTAACTACCTTTAGCACACCACAAAGACATTATGAATGAATGGTATTACCATTCAGATTGAAAAATGCTCCACCTCTATTCCAAAGAATGTTGGATAACATTTTTAGAAAGCACAGAGACTACTGTAGATGATTAGTATTCTAAAAAACTAGAGGAAAACATAGAAATCATCTAAAAATGATAACAGACTAATTCATTGATTACGGATAAGTACTATGACAAAAGAAATGTTGATGGGAACAAACCACCATTAACTTTCTAGGATTGAAAATAGAAAACAGTAGAAAAGTTGTCCTTCAAGATCACATAGCTAAAAAAATAAAGCTATTTTCATAACAAATCAATGATGTAAAACAACTTCAAAGATTTATTGGGTTGTTAAGTTAAGCAAGAAAATTTATTCCGCAATTATCAAACCTAACAGAAGCTTTAAGTAAAAAGTTTAGAAAAAGGAAGGTGGATATTGGAAAATGAAGATACCCAAAACATTCTTTAGATAAAAGATCAAGTTAAAACCTTGTAAAAACTAAGCTTGCCTAAACAAGGAGACAAGCTAATTCTAGAAACCGATACTTCTGAAAATTTCTGGGGAGTAGTATTACAAGCTATACCGCCTGATCAAACTGAAGAACAGTTATGTGAATACTTGAGCGGAACCTTCGAAGATGCAGAAACTCAGTATCACATAAACGAAAAAGAGTTTTTAGATATAAAATGTGGCGTAAAATATTTTTACATATTTCTAGTTTTAGAATACTTTCTTATCAGAACAGATAATATGTGTTTTAGAGCTTTCCTTAAGAGAGACCTAGAGATATTAGTTAAACAAGACTTTATCGTTGGCAACAATGGTTTAGCTATTATTTTTTTTATGTAGAATACATCTCATCAGCAAAAAGTGCACTTGCAAATTTTCTCACAAGGGAATTATGCTTTGTGATGCAAGGAGTTGTGACGTTAAGAAAGACTACTCAAAATGCCTTAAAAGAAAGGTATGAAACAGAAGTCGGTCTACTGGGAGAACCATCAGAAAAATCCGACTACTACGTCATTTACCTTAAAAATAAGGAAGACAGTTCTTTATCATTCACAAATCCTCCCTCCCCCCGCAGAAAAAGATGGTTGGAGCTACCAACCCGAAAGCCCTAACACAGGACGATACAAAATTAAGCATTCAAAACCAATACATAAGTTTTGGAATAAAGAAAGTAAAGGCACCCTAAACAAATGGGCAAGAAAATAAAAAAATTACCATCATAACAACAAGGATCTATAAAGAAAATTGAAAACTGATGTAATACCCCAAGTCCTAATATATTTTTAACGGTTAAATTAAAACTTTTAGCGTCGATATTTTTTTATTTTTTTCTATTTAGCAACTTCTAGCGACAATTAGTGAAGTGGGGTTTAGGTAACAACCCATTAAATTATTCTAGTGTATTATTTTATCATAAATAAGTATTGTGGGCCTTTTGTAATAAAAGAAAGTTTTGTGTGAACTTTGAAAATTTTCTAAAGTCTAGGGGTTTTGGGAAAATTTTCAATCTAGTGTTTTTGATATAAATACTCTTTTATGAGAGAGTAGCCATCCCCCACATTTTTTTTCTTCCGGAACCACGGCTGAGAGAAAGATTTCGAAAAGAGAATTAGAGAGAGACCGAAGGAAGGAAACGGAAGAAAACTGAATCATTCCTTCGAGTTTTTCGGTAAGATTTTAGCCCTTATCTCCCTCATGTTACTCACTAATCTATGGGTTTAAGGGGGGACTGCGAAGGGATTTTAATCCAAGCAGGTCACAGCCATGGTGGCTGTGACTCTATATGCATAGTCATGTGTGTTTAAGGGCATGGGAAGAAGCTGTGATATTGGTAATAACAAGGGGTTTAAGGCTGTGACTTTGTGCCTCTGCGGGTATAAAAAGGGTGCTCATTAGGGGGTAGCTGTCATGGGAAGGGCTGCTAAGCAGCCGTGTGAGTATTGTGGTGTTGTGTAAAGATGGGTGTAAGATACAAAATAGTGTGTTGTGTGTTAGTGTGTGCAAGGGACAAGATTGAGTGAACCGTGAGTGTGTAAGTGTGCAGGTTTGTGTGGGTTTAATGTGTGTTTGGTGTAGTGCAAAGTGATGGTTGCAAATGTTAAGGAGAAACTGTCGTGAAACCATGTGTGTGGGTTTGATGTGTACTGTTGCCGTGAGAGGGTCATTGGAGTGAAAAAAAAAGAGTTGGGCCTTGAGAGTTTGGGTGTGTAGCAGCCATGGCTGCATGTGTATGAGTAAAGTGTGCGTGTGGTTGTGTGATTGAGTGCTCAGGGGGGATGTGTGTGTGTGTGTGTGTGTGTGTGAGTTGTGTGTGCTCATGTGAGCGTGTGTGTGTGTGAGTTGTGTGTGCTCATGTGAGCGTGTGTGTGCTGTGGGATTGGTTGTGTGTGTAGCTGTGTTAAAGTTTGTGTGGGTGTGTTTGCTGTATGTGTGCGTGTGTGTGTGTGATATAAGTTGTTGTGTGTGTGGTTATGCATGCGTGTGTGCTTGTGTGAACTTATGTGTGTATTGTTCGGAGTGTGTTGCGTGTGTTGTGAGCATGTATATTGTGGGTTGCTGTGTGTGCATGTAACTTGTGTGTGTGTGTGTGTGTACAAACCATGTGGGTGTTTAGTGTGTGAAAATGTAAGGGGGTGTAATGTCGTGGGGTGTAAGATGGAAGGAAAGTGGAAGTGCATAGTGTATTTGTGTTATTTGAATAAGGAAAAAAAAGGGGGGGCCCACTGCCATGAGGCAGTGGCTTTGCTGTGACTGGTATGCTAGTGAAGATGAAGTCTTTGCATGTTTAATGCATGGTGAAATGTATAAGGTGTGTATGCGTGTGTGTGTGTGTGTGTGTGTGTGTGTGTGTGTGTGTGTGTGTGCAAGTGGGTGAGTGTGTTGTGTGTCTGCCTGTTGCAAGTAAACTGTGCAGCCGAGTAAGGGGACAGAACTGGGTTCATGGGAGGGAGGGAGAGGGGGAGAGAGTGTGTGTGTGTGTGTGTGCGCGCGCGCGTGCACGCGTACGCGCATGGGTTTGCATGTGTGTGAGTTTTTCTAGGAAGGGGAATGGGATAATGAAATGGTTATTTTTATGGGTTGTGCAGCTAGTGCGCTTGGATCCTTGAATAAGCTCCAAATGAGAGAAAAGATCATTGAATAAGCTCCAAAGTCCACTATTTATAGGCAAAAATGTGCATGTGTCACAAGTTGACACGTGTCACACCCAGGAACGACACGTCGCTAGGGGGTCCAAAGTATTGATTCTCCGCTGGACTGCCGGTCCCCAAGTTCTTGCTGCCCTGTCCTTGCGACATCTCTCTGCTTGTCTGAGGAGACTGATCATGCCGCGATAGCATGGTCAGAGTAGCCCGTTGCCCGAGACACTAGTCCAAGCCCTTACTGAATCCCATAAGGTGCGTCAAGAGACGAGCAAAAAACCTAACAGCGGTGAGGGTTACCCTGTAGCCAACTGCCAGGCGGACTAGGCGCGATGCCCTCCAAGGACCTGCTCCCATCCCGGAGTGACCCGTGGGTCATTACCCTGGTGGTGTCGACGATCAACAGCAATATGAGTAACATGAGTGGCCATGGTCGCCGCTTGGTGCTTGGAGTCCGTTGCGGGAAAGTCTTCGCGTCGGAGTTCCCTGTAAGTGTGATGTCAGTGGCTTTAAAGTTGTGCCGACGATGGCTTTAGGGTTGCAAGCCCAACCTGCTGCGAGGGCCAGAGCCCTCGGTGATTGAGCCGGCGATGGCGCTAAGCCCGTGATGGCGCTAAGCCCATGCCGCATTTTGATTGAGTCGGCGATGATACAAAGCCCGTCCCGCAGTTTGATTGAGCCGGCGACGATACAAAGCCCGTCCTGCAGTTTGATTGAGCCGGCGATGACGCTAAGCCCATGCCACAGTTTGATTGAGCCGGCGATGGCGCTAAGTCCATCCTACAGTGAGGGGTCCTCGTGTCGGAGCACTACGAGCGGAGCCCCCGGAATATTGCACACTCCAGAGAGTGGGTGGAAGAATGTTCCACGTCCATGGCGAGGGCGCATGGTGTGGTGAATAACTGTGATTCCAGGGGCTTGTAACATGATTGTGGTGCATGGGCGCGGTGACGACTGCCGTGGAGCAATACTTGGCGCCGGGGGCACGTATCATGAGAATGTGCAAGGGCGCAGCGACGACTGTCGCAGAGCAATACTTGGTGTCGGGGGCACGCATCATGAGAATGTGCAAGGGCACAGTGACGACTGTCGCGGAGCAACACTTGGTGCCGGGGGCACGTATCATCAGAATGGCGCAGGGCACAACGACGACTATTATAATATCCCACATCGGATGTGGAATAGTATAAGATGACCCTTATAAGACCTTGCCAAGGAACTCATAAGCACCTACTTGGCTAGCCCTTTTGAGGGAGGCAACGCCCTGTGGTGGGGCCGTGGACCGGGTCGTTACAGATGGTATCAGAGCCGACTCTCGAAAGCTTGGGCTGGGGTATCCAGTCGGGTTGCCGATGGTTGGGGGAAACGAAGGCAAGCCCGGGTATATCCCACATCAAGAGGATGGTTGGGGCAACGAAGGGTGAGCTGGGTATATCCCACATTGGCTAGAGAGGAGGATTTTGGGCTATGTGTGATCGAGCCTTAGCGAGGATGCTAAGGAATAAGGTGGGGAGATTGTAATATCCCACATCAGTTGTGGGAGAGTTTGCGATTGGCCTTATAAGACCCTGCCTATGAACTCATAAGTACCTACTTGGCTAGCCCTTTTGAGGGAGGCAATGCCCTGTGGTGGGGCCGTGGACCGGGTCGTTACAGATGGTATCAGAGCCGACTCTCAAAAACTCAGGCTGGACTATCCATTCGGGTTACCGATGGTTGGGGAAACGAAGGCAAGCCCGGGTATATCCCACATCAAGAGGATGGTTGGGGCAACGAAGGGTGAGCCCGGTATATCCCACATTGGCTAGAGAGGAAGATTATGGGCTATGTGTGATTGATCCTTAGCGAGGACGCTAAGATATAAGGAGGGTAGATTGTAATATCCCACATCGGATGTGGAATAGTATGAGATGACCCTTATAAGACCTTGCCAAGGAACTCATAAGTACCTACTTGGCTAGCCCTTTTGAGGGAGGCATTGTCCTGTGGTGGGGCCGTAGATCGGGTCGTTAATATCCCACATCGGATGTGGAATAGTATGAGATGACCCTTATAAGACCTTGCCAAGGAACTCATAAGTACCTACTTGGCTAGCCCTTTTGAGGGAGGCAATGCCCTGTGGTGGGGCCGTGAACTGGGTCGTTACAGATGGTATCAGAGCCGACTCTCGAAAGCTCGGGCTGGGATATCCAGTCGGGTTGCCGATGGTTGGGGAAACGAAGGCAAGCCCGGGTATATCCCACATCAAGAGGATGGTTGGGGCAACGAAGGGTGAGCCCGGTATATCCTACATTGGCTAGAGAAGAAGATTCTAGGCTATGTGTGATCGAGCCTTAGCGAGGACGCTAAGGTATAAGGAGGTGAGATTGTAATATCCCACATCGGATGTGGAATAGTATAAGATGACCCTTATAAGACCTTGCCAAGGAACTCATAAGTACCTACTTGGCTAGCCCTTTTGAGGGAGGCAACGCCCTGTGGTGGGGCCGTGGACCGGGTCGTTACAGATGGTATCAAAGCCGACTCTCGAAAGCTCGAGCTGGGGTATCCAGTCGGGTTGCCGATGGTTGGGGGAAACGAAGGCAAGCCCGGGTATATCCCACATCAAGAGGATGGTTGGGGTAACGAAGGGTGAGCTGGGTATATCCCACATTGGCTAGAGAGGAAGATTCTGGGCTATGTATGATCGAGCCTTAGCGAGGACGCTAAGGAATAAGGTGGAGAGATTGTAATATCCCACATTGGTTGTGGGAGAGTTTACGATTAGCCTTATAAGACCCTGCTTATGAACTCATAAGTACCTACTTGGCTAGCCCTTTTGAGGGAGGCAATGCCCTGTGGTGGGGCCGTGGACCGGTTCGTTACAACTATCGCAGAGCAATACTTGGTACTGGGGGCACGTATCATAAGAATGGCGCAAGGGAGCATCGACGACTGTTGCGAAGCAATACTTGGTGCCAGGGGCACGTATCATAAGAATGGCGCACAGGCGCGGCGACAAACGTTGCGGAGATAATACCTGGTGCCGTGGGCACCTGTTATAATGATGACGCATGGGTGCAGCGACGAAAGTCGCCGAGATGCACTTGTGTTAGTATGTTGTCGTCGTGACGATTACGCACGATCGGTGACGAGCATCATGTGACCATTGGTGTTGAGCGCGTATTGTAGAGAGCGTTGAGCGGGCGCCGACGACGGGGGTCTTAGAGACAGCACGCGGGCGATAGGAGTCGCAGAGTTGTCATGTGGACACGTGCGACGAAGGTCGCGGAGATGGCACGCGGGCGACGAGAGTCGCAGAGATGGCGCGCGGACGATGAAAATCACGGAGCTGGTATACAGATGCGGGCGATGAGAGGTCGCAGATACGGTGTGCGGGCGACGAGAGTCGCGGAGCTGTCTCGCGGACGCCGGCGATGAAGGTCGAGGAGGTGGTGCGAGGGCGACGAGAGTCACAGAGATGGCGCGCGGACGTGGGCGACGAAGGTCGAGGAGATGGCGCGCGAACGAGGGCGACGAATGTCGCAGAGATGGTGTGCTGACATGGGCGACGAAGGTCGCAGAGATGGCGCGAGGACGCGGGCGACGAAGGTTACAAAGATGGTGCACGAGGACTAGCGAACGGTAATCGTGGCGACGGAGTGTGGTGGTGAGCGACGGTCGTTGCGACTACAGCGCGCAACAGTGAGCGACAGTGGCCGACCCCCTTTGGGTGACCGACCCCCTTAAGGGGGAAGGTACACCAAGGTTGCTTCACAAATGGCAGATGCATGATTACTTGATTATGTAACGCTTTGACCGGCATGTGAACGTTTAAAAGTTGACCGTTGACTGGGTGATGTGTCGCGCAAGTGGGTCCCTTAGCGGCCCTGGAGTGCAACCAAAATAGGGTATGAACAACATGATATTCTGCATTAGTGTGTTTTGGGCTGGATTTGGTGTGTGTTGGAGGATATTGGTGTGGGCTAGTACCTTGACGGACTCGCCGGTGTGTTGATGTGGGTTAGTGCCTTAATGGACTAGTCGGTGTATTGGTGTGGGCTAGTGCCTTGATGGATTAGCTGGTGTAAAATGTTAGTGAGCACTCAGGATAATACATTAATTGATGGTTAGTTGCTCTGACGGATTGATGTCATTATTTGGTTAAGTTTTAAGAATGTTATTGTCTTAGTGTAAATGATCGAATAAGTGTTAACGTTCCGAAAATTACGGGATGTTACAATAAGAGCTTTTATCAAGGAGGATTCATAAAAATTGGTTACAAATCGAGATAGTTGTAAGTCTGTATTTAACTAGGAATATAAGATATTATAATCCACTTAGTTCTAGAGTGAAACCTTGTTTCCGATATAAAGAAGGATTTTGGAGGTCTCTTGCCAATTTAGAAGATTTTAGCACAACCTCGCACACATAAAACTGTGATCTAGAGTATTATGGTGTCGTTAGGAGCCTAAGTAGTACTTAAGTCTTTGTAAAATTCAATGCATTAATTCTCACAATATTTGAAGTTGTGGGTCCGAGAGATCCGTGTGTGTAAAGTAGTTTAAAATAATATAGACACTTGAGAGCAATGCATTTAGAGAGTAGGAGTAAGTTGCTACTGAGTATATAGTTTCGTCACTAACTTGATCAAAGTACTTGGCACAACACATGATGAGCACAGAGTTATCATTCCCATCCTCAAACATTTGTATTTGTGACAGGAAAAATGTTGTATCTTGGAATATTGGGAAACAATAATAATTTGCATAGGAAGATTTCACAGCTCAATTCACTGTCTAGTGTGATATTTCTCTCTACAGTCCTTGGTTGTCATTATGTTCTGTTATATAGTATTAAATATCTGTACCTGCTCTCGGGCAGCATCCAACCTATAGTAACTTCGTTTAGTTGTCGCTATATTCTAGAAACTCATTTTCTAAGTGGACAAAGTTATTATTCTCTAGAGACCAATTTTTCATTACTCATTATTCGTATATATTACTCCTAGTATGCAATTTAGGTACGTTCATAATATTGTCATCCTAATCACACTATTCTTCATCATTGTCTTAATTCCAAGTTCATAATATTGGGGCAATGGGCTACTCTGATCATGCCACTGCAGTGTGGTCAGTCTTCTCAGACGGGCAGAGAGATGCTGCGAGGGTAGGGTAGCACGAACTTGGGGACCGGCAGTCCAATGGAGAATCAGTACTTTGAACCTTCCTGGCGACATGTCGTTCCCAGGGGGTGACACATGTTAACTTTTGATACATGCACATTTTTGCCTATAAATAGTGGACTTTAGAGCTTTTTCAAGGAGCTTTTCGCTAATTTGAACTTTTCACTTTTTCTCTCTAAAAGACATTCTCTCTTTGAATTTCTAGTGAGTGAAATACACTTTGGACTCCTGTCATCGAACCCTTGACGCTGTACCCTTGACTCAGACCGTCGACTGTCGTCCTTGTTCGTCTGACTGCACGGCGCTGCCAGCCATCGTGACCTGTCTGGGGAGCCTTGCTCTCAGCCCTTACTCCGTCCTTGCTGTCTCCCGCTTTGTCTACCTGGAAGCTAATACAAACTGTATCCTTTGTATCCTTTGTGGCACCTCCACGTAACAGCGAACCGCTTCAGCATCAACACGTTTTTCTTCCGTCTCTCAAGAGGACAGAGATATCTTGGTTACTGAACTCTCTTTCTGGGTTGAAGGATACGAGAGGCTCTACCGGGAGGGAGAAGAAATAGCACGCGCGCACGCACATACATGATTGAAGATGACATTGCATCTTCCAGAACCATTTACTGTCCATGTAACGCAGCTCCCAAAACCCTGCTGCCACTCTAAAACCCTAGTCAGCAGCCCTATTCCGTTTCCCTCTAGACATGCTTTCAGAGCGAAACTCCGGTTCAAGCTCAACATCATTCGGGCTTCAACATCGTCCACTCCCAGGTCAGCCCAAAAAGAATACGCCGAATCACTGCAGCTGTTCGAGGTGCGTAAGAGTCTTCGTAGTTGATTGTGTAATTGATAATACCCCCGAGGGTGGACTAGCCTAATGCGCGAAAGTTTATGCTTGTTTTACTTGGCTACTTGCTCCGCTTAACAACTATTGTCCGCTCTGACTTTTTTGGCACTCAATGTTTTTGGTCTCAACTTGTCAAACAGTATTAATTTTGATCAGTGATGCTAATTAATTACATTTTATTGCAGAAAGTTGAATGAGAAGAATTTTCATTGTTTGCTATGGTTTCTAGGCCAATGTTTTATTACTGTTGAGGGTCTAATAGCCAATGTGCAAAGCTGCAAGTTTCGGTGTAATTACTAGAGATATGTGGGAATTTCATTTCGGAATATCTAGTAAGGCTCAAACTGGATTAATTTATTCATTTGGAAACCACAATCCCAGAATGTGAAGTGTTGCCACTTTGCCGTTGTGGCCAAAAAAAAAAAAATAGACAGCACAAGCCGCTAGGTCAGGCAGTGCTGCCTCCCGGAAGTCTTAATCAAGGTGCACCTATTCAGGCAGTAGGTGCAAAGCTATGTAGCAGTTGTTTTCTCTGGCGTTGATCGTGGTGTGGTTGCCTTGTTCACACCCTTATTCATTATTTTCTTATTTATGCGTGTAGCTGTATTCAACTAAATTTTCTTGATGTACGGGTTTCCAGAAGTTGAAGGATGCCGAAAGAGAACAGATAAATAAGTTGGAAGAGCTTCAAAGAAAGGCAAATGTTCAGTTTGAGAGGCAGCTTGTCGTGGCTTCAGATTGGAGCAGAGCACTGTTAACCATGCAGGGAAAGCTGAAGGGCACAGAGTGGGACCCTGAGAACTCGCACAGGATAGAGTATAGCGAATTCTTGAGATTTCTCAATTCAAACAATGTGCAGCATGTGGAGTACTCCAATTATGGTCAGACAGTATCATGTTAGAGTATCATTCTTCATGATGGATGACTATATTTGAACTCTTGTTGGATGCTGTATATTGCACTCCTTATGAATAGACTTATAACATTGATGAAGATTAACTACCACTTTGTCTTAACAGTTACTTTCGTGTAGTTCTCTGACAATGAAATCAATTGTGTTGATGTTTGTCCCAGTTACAATTGGTGTAACAATATGTTGAATGCAAATGATGTAATTGGCTGCAAATGATGTAAAGAAATGAAGGAACAAACATATGCCTAGCAGAATGTGCCTAGAGTAATATTTAGTTTCCTCAGAAGCACCAGTTGGACTGCCTTCTCATATTTACTGCTTTTACTGGAAGAATCACTATTGATTTAGTAAGAAACGAGGACCTAGTTGGTTGATTCAATGATTTACATCCAACTAGTTGATTTAGTAAAAATCTCTACAAGAACAAGTCTCAAGAGGACATAATCAAATGCTTACAAGTGTGTGTGAGTGAGTATGCACGTGTTTTGGCGAATGGGTGAGGGATTCAGTAATTGCTTCTGTAAACAAAAATGTCTATGTAACTATAAGAATAGAAGATGTTTGCCACTGAATATCAAGACCGGACGACTGCAAGATCTTCCACCTTTTTATGAACCTTTAAAGTTTTTTATTTGGAAAAGAAGTTAGTTGAACCTTTTTTGTGCACCATTAGATGTACAATCTGCTCATTTAGGTCTTCAGTGTTTAGTTTACCATCACAAATAAGGTCTAATAATAAGTCTGTTCTTTATGGTGGAAAGATACCGCAAAATTGAGTTCTGATCATAGAGTTCTTTCCATATGAGAAGATATAACGTTGTACTCTTTAGTCTTAAGTAAAGGTCTAATAGTAAGACTGTTGTTTATGGGGGGAAGATACCATAAAATTGAGTTCTGATCATAGAGTTCTTTTGATATGAGAAGATATAGCATTGTACTCATAAGTATCTCGTCAGCTTTTCGATTGCTTATGTTAAGCTATGGTTAATGTTTGTGTTGCGGAATGACTTTTTTCCTTTCTGGTTCCATCTAGGGATAGCAGCAATAGCACGTACAGTTTTATCAAATCCTGTCTATAGTTATCCAAAGTTTTATCACTACCATCTTGGTAGAAATGTGGTCATACTTATATCCCCTCTACTGACATTGGCCTGTTATAGCCCATAACTGTTGACAAGGTTTACTAATGGGATTAATTTGGCCTGTTGTAAGTTCGTATGAACCCCGAATGAGGATGTGATGATAAAATCTTCTATGTATTCCCACACACTCACAGTCTCTCTCTCTCTCTCTCTCTCTCACACACACACACACACACACACACTCTGTTGCAGGAATTTTCACTTGTACGGCAATGGATATGCATCACCTATTTCCTAATGTGTTGTCATCTGAAGCAGGCCCCTAAATAGATGTTATGTTTCTATTGGCCAAGCCTTTGCGAACATACACCAAACAATTCTGGAAAGTTGAAGACTACTTGTGAAATTTGCCAGTTTGCTCCTTTTTTTTGTCCTAGAATTTGTTTATAACCTATCCTGGATCTATTTCTACAGTGATTCTGCCGTATTATAAAGGAGGAGGAGATTCAGAGAAGGGGATCATTTTTCGGCGTCATGTGGTAACTGTATGCCAGCGTAAGAAGGAAGAAGATATAAACTGATATCTGTTTTTATGATACTTGGGTTCTAGAGGTATTGGTAGAGAGTGTTCATGGTTTTTGTCTCGGTGAGATCTTGCAAGATTTTCCTTTGCAATCTTGGAGCTGAGACAGTACACATTCAGCGGAAGGAAAAGTCCAAGGGCTTTGCTCCAAAGTTTATTTGACTGGATGAGATGTGCTTCTCTTAATTTAATTATATTGATCAATTATAAAAACTTTCATTTTCTAGCAGTAAAAGTTGCACATCATTGATTTTAAACTTTTGCCCTCACTGGGATTGATCTTATAATGCACGTTCAAAGTAGTTAATTATCTGAGCCCTTGGGGGGCTTGGGTACAGTATGCTTGCTTTGTCTGATCTTTGCACCTTAAGTATCTAACTAAGCCCTTGTGAACTGCCCACTTAGATAACTTCAGTTTATAGATAACAACTACTAAGAAATTGTTTTGCCCTAATTTAGGCTGCCTCTCTAGTAAGTGGAGCTGAATGTGCTTCCAAAGTCTTTACTTAAAGAACACAAAGCTAACACATCATTAGAAAAAAAGTGATATATGCTCCCCATGTGACCTGATTGTATATGCTGTCACCTTTAGGTCAAGAACTTGCTTTCTTCAAAAGTATCGAATGGGTAACATACTACTTCTATTTCAGTGGCATTTCACACATACCCTGAAAACATTTGAGAATAATATGAATCTTTTGATCTGATTGTATTTGTTGTCCATACATGCTTTTCTGGACTTGGACCTAGCTGAGTATCAAGATATCGCATGGATATCAGGCTGCGTCGCAAGGCATTTGACATAGATATCCGAAGGTAATTCTGCCAGATTCTAGCAGTGGCAGATAAAAAGGGGAATTTGGGTTGGGTTGGGTGGGGGGTGGGGGGTGAGATAGCTCCAACAAAGATTTGAAGATGATTAGAAGTTATATCATGCCTAGACCTTTCCGCTCAGTTTTTAAGTGTCCCCATCTATTCACGTGCTTTTTGGTCATGCTCACAAGACCAAATTGGTAGGGGAAGAGATTCATGATGAAGCCCAGGACACTCCTGTCACTGGTCATCATATACAGACTCTTTTTGGAAGAAGTTTCTGTTGACATTATTGTAAGCCACATATGTCTGATTACACGTTACTGGGATAGTTAATTCTCTGTCATTGTCTGTGAGAATCTGTTTCAATTTCACTGTACTTTACCAATAAAATCAACTGAAAGAGCTTACTCGTGCAGTCTATTTATGCAATGCATGCAGCTATGCTTACGTACCTAAGCACTTCTGTTATCGCCAAATCAAGGTAGAAATGTATTTGCAGAAGGTAGGATTCCTCATATCTGTTTGTTTTGGCAATCGAAAAATCTACTTTAGCAAATAACACCAGCCTTTCCTTATATTTAGTAAAACTTGTCTTTCTAGTGTTCATATTATTGACACTGTAGATTGAGCTTGTTAAATTTCTCAGTAAATATTTTTTGGCCCCCGTAAACCAGAATATTATGCCAGAATTCTGGTCCTACTTTAACGTCATTATACTATTGGAATCTCAAAAATTTAGATGTCCTTCTATCTTGATGTATTAGGAGGTGGAGTTAGATCCCTGTTTGTTTAGTAACACAGTACGGTTTATGAACCTTCTTTATGTTTGTTCACTTTCCATTTTTTTTAGTTTGATGTTAAGGACTTCGCCTCTTACAGACTAGAGCACATTTGCTTAGGCATTCTTACTTCAGTTCTGTTGGCTTCATTCTCCTACGTTTCTAGTTTCTTGTGGATAAGATGTGTCGTGATTTTCCGGAAATTTTGACGCCTTTAACTCGGACTTTATTTCTTCTGATCCATAACCTTTTTTTTTTGTGATGGTTAAAGATAATATAGTTTGGCTAAACAAGTAGTCTCCTTTTGCAGATGTTTGTTGGTGTCGCTGCATCTCGTGTGAAGGATCTTTTCGCTAGCTCTAGATCCTTTGCTCCTTCGATCATTTTCATTGACGAGATAGATGCTATTGGTGGCAAAAGAGGTGGACCTGATATTGGTGGGGTATGACAACACTTTGTTTTTCTTCTGCATTTTCAAAACAGGGTTCTCTCTGGCCTGCACTTGTCATGTTTTGCGTATTGAACAAGATTTATGCTTTGTACTTTAAATTGTAGGATGTCATCGTTCAGAAGTTAACGATCTAAGATTTAAACTGCTTAATTAATAAGAATGAAACTTCACAATTTAAACATATATGTATACATATATAAGATACTGCTTAATTAATAAGCATGAAACTTCACAATATATATATGTATATGTATATGTATATATATGTATATATGAAGGAACAGGTCATTTTTATGTTCAAGGGAAGAATTTTTTTGGTTGTTTCTTGAAACTGCAAGTCTGCAATGAGTGCTTCTGCCATATCGAATGGGAAGTGTCAAACACGTATCTCGCACCCTTGTCCAGGTATCATGTTTCCAGAGCAGGTAGTTAATACATTCTGAGACTCCATGTGATATAGCTCTTCTCTATGGTGGCTCTAGTGAGAAGACATTTGACCGATAATGAAGAGGATGTCCGTCGGACGGGCAACTCAGATGAGTTCAAATATCACTTAGGGTCAATTTTGAAATGTTATATGCAACCGCCGGCGGTTTTGTTATTTTTAAGGATCTTTGGCAGTATCCGAGGGAGGAGGGCTCCATCGTGGAGGCAGGTGATGGACAGTAGGCTTTTTTAGTGGTTGGGCAGAGACTATCAATCATGTTTCTGTGTTCTGCAAATGAGACACAGGAGATTCTGGACTTGGAGACAGGTTTGAGTATCTAGCTTTGTTAATTAGGACGCTTTGGACTAGGATGATGTAGCATTCATGTGCAGTGTTTTACGTGTTACTCTGATTTAGAAGGGACTTTCAAAATTTGGAACTGGATCTCGTCCATTTCTTCTTTCTTCTTTGATTAGAGCCAGATGGGAGTGGAGCACTTTTTTTTCTTTTTCCCCTCTCTTTTATTTTGATTTCTAGGTAGAGGTTGGGGCTGCTTGCTCTCTGAGTGGTATTTGGCAGGATTATGTCCCAATTCTTTTGGTTCTAGCATAGTGTCCGAGCTTTGCTCGTGCAGTTGAAATACGATAAAAGAAAAATGAAAGAATTAACTCGAGAAAGTATATCGCAATAATATATCACTCCGTTAAGAAGCTCATAAAACACATGTTACCCGTAGACGCTTGTTTCCAATTACGTTAAGAAGAAATAAACTTGTTGCTTACTGATTATAGAAATTGATATACGCAACAGTGAAGACCATTTAAGAATAAGAGTTGTAAAATAATACAATATGATGTGCATTTCTTTTATCTAGGTTATTAAAGTTGCGTGGTGAATGCCAATATGAAGCAGTATCATGCTAACAATAGAATTATGTCGGCTGTTAGCTGGGTCTAATTTGCAACAAAGTTATAAAACATTTTTGCCATCCTATTTTCCATAAGCAGAAGATGTGTTCCATTCCCTTTTTGTTCAAATTTCGTACACAATCTTTTTGTTTTGTAGATCATATAGGGATCATTTTCTTATTTAAGATAGTTTTCTTCGTCTTGTAAGTTAAGATTGAGTCCTAACATATAATTGTAACACTTACGTGGAGCTCTAAAATGTTTGGCTATAGCTTCTAAGCTTTATGTGGCTTATAAATTTTACCCCTGAAATTCCTTCAAATTAAATTAGCTATAATTGACAAGGATCATTAGAAAATTAATAGAGACTTGTGCAATGAGAGAGCTTGGAAAAAGAAAAAAGAGAGGGCTACAAAATAAGAGGCTATCTCATCTTCTATATTTGTGTTAAGTTTCTTTTGTTCCATTTCAAAAGAAAATCGCATTGGTCGCTTTGCCGAGCTTGTGTTAGATTTCATTATCCTGTACATGAGATTGTTTCCTTTATTTCCAAGTGTTGCTACAGGTTTCAAAAATATCGTCATGTAGCGTGTATGATTGGAGAGGTGGAGCTTAATTATCAATTCCCAGAACTAACTTCTGGCTACAACTTTGAAAGTTTAGGTTTAGTTCCCACGTTCTATATGGCCTGGAATTCCAAGCTTGGGCATCATATTGAGCTCCATAATGTTATTACATGCTTCTAAATATTAAAGTAAAGCGTTAATATAGCTTCACTCTGGCTTTTTAAGCTCAAACTGTGCTGCTAGGCCCATACCTTTTATGTCGATGTCTAACCAATCTTAGTCTGAAGCTTTTATCAACCCTATTTGTTTTTTTAATATTAAATAAATCTGCGACTATTGTGGGTTGAGAGAATCCAACTGCTTTGTTGCAAGAGTAGGGTGTTATAGGAAAAGTGTGACCGATAAATCTCGTGTTGTAAAAGATATATTTTGACTTTAGGTAACAAAAACGCAACTTGTGAATAGCGCTGAAGCCCATACCTTTTAGGTCGATGTCTAACCAATCTTAGTCTGAAGCTTTTATCGACCGACCCTATTTGTTTCTTTAATGTTAAATCTGCGAGTACCCACGCGCGTGAATCCAACTGCTTTGTTGCAAGAGTAGGGTGTTATAGGAAAAGTGTCACTGATAAATCTCCGTGTTGTAAAAGATGTATGTTGACTTTAGGTAACAAAAATGCAACATGTGAATACCACTGAAAGATGGTAGTTGTTGACCACTAGAATATTTGTTGCTGAAATTTTACCACAGCAAGGGATCTAATCCAGCTTGACAAAGTAGACAATTATCAAGGATGCTGCTCTTCATCCAAACGTTGAACATCATAATCAAGGGCCAAGAAAGTACCTATGATGCATTTAATTGTAAACCACGAGATTATTTTTCTTTCATGTGTAAGCCATGAATTCAGTGAATAGACTCAGAGAATATTCCAAAAGTGTATGCATAATAACAGTTTGACTTTAACGTAATTGTAAGAAAACCAATGTATATCTTCATGTACCCCAAATTATCGAGGGACTTTTGAGAATTTATGAGCTTTCATGCAATTGGGCGTTTATTTTCTCTAACATGAGAATTTGAAGGAAGTTAATGTTTAATAGGAGTGTAAATTCATTATGTAAACTTGTTGAAATGAAATGCTTAGGAAGTAATTGAGTCAAATTTTTTAGAATTTACTATTTAATCCACTTAAGTTGTATTCACTTATGATTTTGGCGAAATTTTATTTATCAAAGATTACTTATGTTCGAAATTTTATGTCTAAATTCAAAAGGGACTTGCTTTATTAGGGTGGTGCTGAGAGGGAACAAGGTCTACTTCAGATACTTACTGAGATGGATGGCTTCAAAGAGTCGACATCACAAGTATGCTTACATGTATCGTTTCTCGTCAAATAAAAAGATGTTCATCGCTGTAATGAGGAAGACAGTAGATTCCAGATTAACTTCCACTATTGAGCTTGTCAGGTCTTAGTTATTGGTGCAACAAATAGATTGGATATCCTAGATCCTGCTCTCTTGAGAAAGGGCCGCTTTGACAAGATTATTAGGGTTGGATTGCCTTCTAAAGATGGTAGATTGGCCATACTGAAGGTATCGTCCTTGATGTTTTTTTTTTTTTGGTCAATTCGTTTGCAGATTCTTGAAGATTGTGTTGTCAATTGTAATTTGCATTTTACTCTTAGGTCCACGCCTGAAATAAATTTTTTCGTTCAGAGGAGGAAAAGGAAATTCTACTCAAGGAAATTGCAGAGCATACAGAAGATTTTACTGGAGCAGAACTCCAGAACATACTGTAAATACTACCTCACCTCTAACTCTATTTTGACTCGGCACTTTGAGAAACAAGCTGACACTTCTTATTTTGGCAGGAATGAAGCTGGTATCTTGACGGCCAGTAAGGACTTGGACTACATAGGACGCGAAGAACTTCTTGAGGCGTTAAAGAGGGTGGGTGTTAGCTCATTAAGAACTGACCAAGAAGCAAGTGTTTCCATTTTTCATTTGTATGACATGACACCGCATTTCTTGTTGCATTTTTGAACTGCTATTATTGGATGCTGCAGCAAAAGGGCACGTTCGAAACAGGCCAAGAAGACAATTCTGAAGTCCCAGAGGAATTGAAGCTGAGGTTGGCATACCGAGAAGCAGCTGTTGCTGTTCTTGCATGCTACTTTCCAGACCCACACCGCCCTTTCACTGATGTCTGTAATCCTTTATCATCTGCATAGTATAGTGGTATGATATTATCTGTATCTGGACTCAGATTTTGCTGGTTTTCTGCAGACTGATATTAACTCCATCCACAGTCAGCCAAATATGCGCTATGTGGAGATGTCGGGCAGGGTTTTTAAGAGGAAGACAGATTATGTAGACTCTATCGTGCGTGCATGCGCTCGTAAGTTCGAAAATGTTTATTCTGTTCTATGACATCCTAAAACTACTTTTCCGTGTAAATTAAGCTTTGGTCGTTATCTCGTATATCTGCTTCCCTATGAAAGGCATCGATGTGTAACATGGACCTAGTCCAATAACTTCCCTTTGAGGTGAAGCATCGATTGTGAAATTGTTTACTTGGTGATTGGTTGTGTTAATTAGCTACTTTGTATTTATAGTTTCAGAAGCCTGGGCTGCATGTGGTTATAAAAAGAAATTTCGGTCGCCTGCACTTTATCTGTTCTTTTTCCCTAGTCCTCATATGCGTGGTTGGAACTTTCGCTCGCGGCCTCTCTCTCTCTCTCTCTCTATATATATATATATATATATATGGGGCCGATCCACATCTACCGGTGGAGAAATGAGTATTTCTCCACCAATCATCTGACCCTCCACATGTGAAAGTGGACGGCTGAGATTCCCTATTTTTTTTTTCCACTTCACGCCTAAACGCTACTCTTAGTAGCGCTTGAGCATTTTTTCCTAAAATAGCCCTCGTGGTCACCAACTCCACATATTCTGAAGTCTCGTAATTTTCTCCATCTCTCTCTCTCTCCTTCTACAGATTTGCAAATGGGTCAACTGCCTCCATTGTCTCCCTCCACCGCCGCCGCAACAGTACTCATCTTTCCATCACCGTACACAATCTATGGCCATTGGCAATCATCAATCACAGCCGCCGTCACAGCCGACCCACCACCTACTGTCACGGCTCAACCTCCACGACTGTGGATCCCATTTGGTCCATTACAGTACTTCCACAGCCGTAGAACCCATCACAGCCACCATCGTAGAACCGTCGGCAATCATCAATCACTGCATCACCAGCCTTCGTTGCAGCCCCCACTGTCTTCATTACAGTTTCACTTTTATTTTCAGATCTGTTTCGAGTTCTTTTGCAATTGATTAAAGGTTCCAATTGATTAAGCGTTGTGTTTGGCTAAGGTGCAGTGGTGTTGTGCCGGGTGGTGGTGGTGCCCATGGTGTTTGTTTTACTCAGATCTGTGGCGGTTGTGGTTGGCGGTTTGATGGTTGTGGCTGACGGTTTTGTGTTGGGGTGGGGGTCATCGCTGATGGATGTGGCTGCTGGTTGGTTGGATGGGCGGTGGTCTCTTTTGGGATAAAGATAGAGAACGGAAGAGAGATTGTAAAGAGAACAGAGAATAGAAGAGAGAGAGGGATGAAACGACTGAAGAAATGAAATACAAGGGGTCTGATTTGCTAACTGCTACCAAGTGTAGCGGTTAACAGCTACAATTAATAGCGGTTAGACGGTATATTTTGTCTTGTGGGCGTGAGAAGGAGGCGTGTGAGGGACATTTTGAGCACAATTCCTAATCGCTACAAAGAGTAGTGGTCAAGCTAGTTAGATTTAAAAAAAAAAAGTAATCTGGGTTGTCCACTTTCACACGTGGACAACCAGATTACTGGTATAGAAATACTTATTTCTCCACATGTAGATGTGGATCGGCCCCCTACACACACACACACACGGGAGTTGATCCGTTGATAGCACGAGCAGGATGGACGGCCTAGATCTTTTGTTTTTAAAAAGTCTGTCACGACTTTTTGACACTGACAATTGTCAGGCAAAAAGCCGTCTACTGTGTGGCGGACAACTTTTTGTATACTGTTTGGCGGACGACTTTTTGCCTGCCACATGTCACATCAGTCCACATCCTGTCCACATGTCACATCTTGTCCCGATGACTTCGTCCGCTACACAGTGTGGCGGATCACTTGGCAGATATACCCCAAAGTGCCCTAATTCCCATCTCTTTTTCCATTTTCATCTACTTGAGATCCACTTGCTTCCATTTTCAGCTCCCTTCAAGCTTCAAGTAACACTTGCTTCAAGTAAGGTAAGTTTGTGAATGATGAAGTTTTCTTTATGGGTTGAATGATAAAGTTTCATTTTTTTTGGATGGATATATAGATTTTTTTGGGTTTATGTTTGTTGTATTTATCAGTCTATTCATCAAAGTAATTTTAATTTCTGATGCTCAAGAAATTAATTCGTTAATTTTAAAAAATTTATTATAGTTAAATTCAATTTTTTTGAGATTATGTTTGTTGGCTTTTGGCATGCTAAATTTGTCTATTCTTCTTAGTAATTTTAATTTGTTATGTTCGAGAAATTAATAACTGTTAAATTGGAGATACTTTTGAGATTATGTTTGATATATTTGTTATGCTAAATTGGTCTGTTCATCAAGGTAATTTTGATTTGTTATGTTCAAGAAACTCTCTTTGATAGTTATGCGTAATTTATTTCTACATAGGTTTTGTTTCACAGTGTCTGATTTCGTGTCAAGCTCCAACACCCCCAGTAGATGCTAGTGATCCGTATCTAGGGCGAACATTTCAAACATTGGAAGAAGACGGTACTGCAAAATGAGACACACGTTGGTAATGATGACAGTTATGACGAAATAGGATATGCGCGGAGAAGACGGTACTGCTTTGCGCGCACGAATTGCCAGGTCAAGATGTTTGTAAGCCATAAACCCAAGCAAGATCATTGGCTTATTAATAGCTTGGAACTGGCACACAATCACCCTTTAGTAACCCCTTCTAAGGTGAGTCAGATGCATCAACACAAGAAGATGGGTAAGGTCGCAAGGAGCCTGATTCACACAATGAGCAATGCGCGGATAGGACCTACCGACATTGTTAATGTTCTTGCTGAACAGGCTGGGGGAATTCAGAATTTAAACTTTAACACGACAGACGTTCGTAACGCGGTCCGAACCCAAGACGAGCCGCGTATGACCTCAATGATGCTCAATCCACAATGAGCCTATTGAAGCGGATGCAGATGGAGGACCTGCAGTTTACCTTCGATTATAAACTTGACGACGAGCATCGAGTTTCCATAATTTTTTGGGTCGACGGTCGTTCGAGGCTTGCTTATAAGCATTTTGGGGATGTCGTGACTTTTGACACCACATACCGTACCAACAAGTACTCGATGCCGTTCGCTCCTTTCACAAGCGTCAATCATCATTATCACTCCATCCTGTTCGGGTTCGCTTTGTTAAGGGACGAGAGCGAAAGTTCTTTTGTATGGTTGTTTAGGGCGTGGCTGGAAGCAATAAAGCACCCAAAGTTATCATCACCGATCAAGATTTGGCAATGAAGAAGGCTATTGCTACCGTCTTCCCAGATACTCGACACAACTTGTGCACTGGCACATAAGCAACAAATACCATGAACGTCTGCATCACGTGTATGCAAAGTATCCAGACTTTAAACAGGATTTTGACAAGTGCATTGTTAAGTCGTTAACGATTGAGGAATTTGAAGAGAGGTGGGAAAAGCTTGTTCGGGATTACTCATTGCAAGACAACGAGTGGCTCCAACACTTGTACGAGCTCAAAGAGCAATGGATTGGCGTTTTCACGAGAAGGTATTTTTCTACGGGCATGAAAACGACGGGCAAGAGTGAATCTATGAATGCCTGGTTCGATAGTTATGTGGGTACAACTACCAATTTGAAGAGTTTCGTCACATCCTCCCAAAAACGGTTGCCTCGTTATTCGTGAAAGAAAGGGCTGCAGACTTTGCAAGCACGTACAAACAAAGGAGAAGGTTGCTTGAGACCCCGTTGGAGCTGAACGGTGTAAAGTCTATACGAAGGAGATATTCCTGCAATACCAAGTAGAGCTGCAAAAATCGGGCCGATACAGTATAAACAAGGTGGCAGAAAGGTCTACACGTGAGTTCAAGGTTTATTCGCTGATGAATGACCTCGTCCCTGAGAAGCTGCGCAAATTGTATACGGTGAGCCATGACACATTGACGGATTCGGTGACATGTGTTTGCAAGAAGTTTGAGTTCCATGGCATCCTGTGTAGACACATTCTGCGGTTTTTCACCCAGAAGAATAAGGCAATCCCCGATAAATACGTCCTGCCACAGTGGACGAAAGGTGCAAACAGGTTGCACGGTACCATTGCCTTTCCAGAGCATCCGTATACTGACTTTGAAGAATCAGAGACGTTGCGGTATAATCATCTGGTGACAATGTTTACCCGTTTATCGTAAAGGGTGCTGCTACAATGACCGGGTATAAACATCTCCTCGAGATAGCAGAGCAGCAAGAGCCCATCGTCGACCAGTTTGAAGTAGCTTCAGTCAGCAATGGGTTGACACTGAGCCTACACAGGGATGAGCCAGTTGAGGAAGAGGACAATGATATCCGGCCTTTGGATCCAATTATATCGCAAACGAAAGGCCGCAAGAGATCTACGCGGATGAAGAGCTCTATTGAACAAGCAACTCAACCTAAAAAGCTGAGAAGGTGTGCACTGTGCAACAAAATGACCAACCATGACAAGCGGAACCATTACAAGGCACTGGGGATAAGTCTAGGGGGTTTGCAAGACGAGGAAGAAGATGCAGTGGACCTTTAGTCTAATGAATTTTTATTGTAATAATCTTTTATGAGCCATCAAGCCTGTTGGACTTCTTTTAATAATTTTTTTGTAATAATCTTTTGTAATAACCTTTAGTCTTATTTTTTTAATGTGAATTTTCTCTTCCGCTAGACTATCTAGCGGACGGCAGCAGAAACATTAGACTTCAATATTTTTGGTGTTTTAGTGCCCTAACATTAGACTCCCAACACTTAGAATATTTTTTGGTGTTTAGACTGTCCACTACACTATCCAGCGGACAGGGGATATTGCCCTCCCAGGAGTTCGGCCTGCTGGTATTGCCCTCCGGGGGGCTGGAATGTCTAGCCCACGGGACGATGGGCATTGACTCGGAGAGATTGATGTTTGCGTATTGCCAGTCTTGTGTGACTTGACTCTGAGAGGGGTATTAGTTATGAGTCCGAAAGCAAAGAAAATGAGGGGACACTATAATTGTCCCACGGCGCTTGAGCCTGTCCCCCTACGGAGGGACCACTAACTCCCTCGCTCACCCCCGATGTCTGCCCCGCTCACATAGAGAGGCTGCCACCCCGGATAGTGCATTCCCGATGTCTGCCTCGAGGGATCACAGTATCCCTCGCTCACATGGGGAGGCTGCCACCCCGGATAGTCCATTACCGGGGGGACGCCAGAAGCGGATCCCGTATAATGGCGCACAAACTCCCCGCTGCCTTGGGCCAACGCATCAGCCCGTTGGCGAAGTTCCAATTCTATGGCATTCACCAGATCCTTCCGCTCACTCAGCTTTTGGAAGAAGGCGAGCGAGGCATTAATCTACATCCAAAGAGATAATAAGCATAACCACAAAACAAATGAGATTGAATCTAAAGCAAGAATCGTTAAATTCAATTAGAAGCATTGGTTGGGCAACTTACAAGATCAAATGCCCTACGCTCATTGATCTGATCCCTAGGGTGGTACCTCTGTCCTCGTTCAAACCTTATCGGGGCTACTCTCTTCCGCGTGATGCGGTAGTACCATTCGTTGTATTGCTCGATGCTGATCACGGGGTCGGGCTCTGACACAATCGCCGCCAGATTGTCCTGCCAAGAATTTTGAACCTCAATTTCTCGTGTGCACAAGTCGTGCGCAGTCACCTTGCTAAACCGTCTGACACCCGGTGGGTTCCTGTTAATCCTCATAGCTGGGGCATCGGCTGGGAACCCCTGCAGACAGTCAAAATGGCGCATTGCGCGATTTGGCAGCTGTCACTCCGCAACCTCGAAGTGGATCAAGGGTGTGTGTTGCAACCCGGAGAGCGTGAAGACGAACTTTGCCACCTGTCGCTCTAAACGCTTGTACGGTGCCCAACGCATTTGGCCAGGAGATAGCGAGTCGAGCTCTCCCCGATAGAGCGTAATGTTGTAATGGGGATTATCTCTCCGCGGGTAGTGGCTCAGCCTCTGGCTGTACTCCCAAGCACACAGCCGAGGCCACACATTATCGGTTCCGTCCCTACACTTGGGTGCGCCGGTAGCAATGTGTTCGTAAGACCGCACCTGAGAACAAAGATAAAAATTATATATAGTATCGTGAAAATTTAGTGTCAACCGACTTATAAAAAATATCGATAACGTAATCAAGACATACCTGCAACAGCGAGAGACATGCACATATAGCTTTGGAGTCGGGCCTCGTTGCTTTGTGCAATGCTCGGTACATGTATGCAAGAGTTGCTGCACCCCAGGCATACTCCCCAACCTCTTGCAGGTTACCCAATAACGGTAAATATTTGACTCTGACCGTATTCTTCGACGTCACCCACAGGAGGAAAGCCTGTGTATACAGCACAAGCATCCCATCCGTGTAGTTTTCCGGCAGAACCCTTTAGGTATCTACCAACCACTTCAACTTTATCCTACCCGTGCTAAATTGATCTTCAGGTATGAAAGTAAAGGTCCCTAGCGGCTCTCTTATTTGTTGCTTCCGACGGAGGAGCAATTACCGGCCGCCCCGTCACCAGTAACCCTAAGATGAACCCTACATCTTCTAGGGTAACTGCCATCTCTCCAACAGGAAAGTGAAACGTATTCGTTTCACTTCTCCACCTCTCAACAAGGGCACCTATTAAGTTCCGGTCGAGTTGTTGAAAGATCTGCCCGTGTATGAAAATTCCTAACACAATTCCACATAGCAATTTTTTCTGGTATTTGTTTAATTTTCACAGTCCGAAATTATTGGATACTTCTACCATGTTGAGGAGTTCTCTTTCCTACGAATTAATAAATACAATTTAGGCAACGCAAACAGTAAACAATGTTCGTGAGAATAAGAAAGTTGATAAAATAAGTATCTTACTCCACCATTCCACACGAGCATACTGATATGGTTTCCTTGGTCGTATAATACAGAGGGATCTTCTGGTCCAGGGTTAAGTCTACTTTTTTGCCAATGAAATTATTGAAAAACGTCAAGTTTGGAAGTTTTTATCAATCGCTCGCAAATTACCAACGCTAGCACATGTATGATACATACAACGCTAGCACATGCTCACATAAGTTCACATGTTCAGTGCATATATATACATATATACATACACGGAGTCGAATTTTTCCAACGTTAGCACATGAACAAATAATACGCAATATATATATATATATATATATATATATATATATATATATATATATATATAGGGAGCTGATCCGTTGATAGTGCTAGCAAAATAGGAGATCTTGCTAGCGCGATCAGGCCGTCCATCCTGAAGGGATGGACGGCCCAGATCCTTTTTTTTTGCGGCGCTGTCAGTCGTTGGAAAAATAGTGTAGCGGACGGACCTTTTTACCATTTTGCCCCTGCTCCCCCCTCCGCTACACTGTCTAGCGGTCCACTTTTTTGGGCCCACGTTGACAGCCAAAAAGTCGTCCGCTACACTGTCTAGTGGACGACTGTTACTTTGTCATTATCCCACCGTCCGCTAGACAGTGTAGTGGACCGTTTTTCCCTTTCTTTACTTCGAAACCCTTATTCATTCCTTCTAAACTGCTATTCATTCCTTCTTCTCACAATTCTTCTAGCGGGCGTTGGCAAGTAGATCGGCGCAATTTCTTCTCAAGAAATCCTTTATTCGACGAATCAATCACGTAAGTTCACAAACCAATCCTTTATTTGTTCATAATCTAGAGTTGTTATCGCGGCTTATGCATGATTTTGAATGTGTGCGCGGTGCATTGTGCTAGCGTTTGTCAATGTATCTATACATATATATAGATTATATATGTGTATTGCGTATTATTTGTTCATGTGATTTCACTTGTAAAATCCCATTCCGTGTCTGTTTGTATCTATGTACATTGCATATACACAGCATGTGAACTTATGTGAGTATTATCTGATCACATGCTAGCGTTGACTGTGCTAGCGTTGTATGTTTGAGAATGTTTACACTTCCAACCTTGCCGTTTTGCATAATTTCAGTTGCGAAAAATGGATTTCAACCCTGGACCAGAAGATCCGTCCGTATTATACGACCAAGCAAACCATATCAGTACGCTCATATGGGATGGTGGAGTAAGATACTTATTTTATCAACTTTGTTATTCTTGGGAACGTTGTATATCGTTTAATTTGCTTAAATTGTATTTATTAATTCGTAGGAAAGAGCACTTCTCAAGTATCCGATAATTTTAAAGCATGGAAATTGAACAGAACCCAGAAAAGATTACTGCGTGGGATTGGGTTTGGGATTTTCACGCGTGGGCAGATCTTTCAACAACTTGACCGGCACTTAATAGGTGCCCTTGTTGAAAGGTGGAGAAGTGAAACGAATACGTTTCACTTCCCTCTCGGAGAGCTGACAATTACCCTAGACGATGTAGGGTTCATCTTAGGGTTACCGGTGACGGGGCGGCCGGTAATAGCTCCTCCGTCAGAAGCAACGACTAAGAGGACCGCTAGGGACTTCTTTACTTCGATACCCCAGGATCAATTTAGCACTGGGGGTATCAAGTTGAAATGGTTGGTAGATACCTACAAGGTTCTGTCGGATAACTACACAGATCAGATGCTTGTGCTGTACACAAGCTTTCCTCTTGTGGGTGATGGGGGCAATTCTGTTCCCAACAACGTCGAAGAATACCGTCAGCGTCAAATATTTACCGTTGTTGGGTAACCTACTGGAGGTTGGGGATTATGCCTGGGGAGCCGCAACTCTTGCGTACCTCTACCGAGCATTGCACAAGGCAACGAGGACCGACTCCAAAGCGATGTGCTGGAGCCAATCCATTGCTCTTTGCGCTCGTACAAGTGCTGGAGCCACTCGTTGTCTTGCAATGAGTAATCCCGAACAAGCTTTTCCCACCTCTCCTCGAATTCCTCAATCGTTAACGACTTGGTAACGCACTTGTCAAAATCCTGTTTAAAGTCTGGATACTTTGCGTACACGTGATGCAGACGTTCCGGGTATTTGTTGCTTATGTGCCAAGTGCACAAGTTGTGTCGGGTGTCTGGGAAGACGGTCGCAATAGCCTTCTTCATTGCCAAATCTTGATCGGTGATGATCACTTTGGGTGCTTTGAAGTTCATTGCTTCCAGCCACGTCCTAAACAACCATACAAAAGAACCCTCGCTCTCGTCCCTTAACAAGGCGAACCCGAACAGGATGGAGTGATAATGATGATTGACGCCCGTGAAAGGAGCGAACGGCATCGAGTACTTGTTGGTACGGTATGTGGTGTCGAAAGTCACGACATCCCCAAAATGCTTATAAGCTAGCCTCGAACGACCGTCGACCCAAAAAATTGTACTAACTCGATGCTCGTCGTCAAGTTTATAATCGAAGGTAAACTGCGGGTCCTCCATCTGCATCCGTTTCAATAGGCTCATTGTCGATTGCACATCATTGAGGTCATACGCGGCTCGTCTATGGGTTCGGACCGCGTTACGAACGTCTGTCGTGTTAAAGTTTAAATTTTGAATTCCCCCAGCCTGTTCAGCAAGAACATTAACAATCTCAGTAGGTCCAATTCGCGCATTGCTCATTGTGTGAATTAGGCTCCTCGCGACCTTACCCATCTTCTTGTGTTGATGCATCTGACTCACCTTAGAAGGAGTTACTAACGGGTGATTGTGTGCCAGTTCCAGGCTGGTAATAAGCCAATGATCATGATTGGCTTTGTAGCTTACGAACATCTTGACCTGGCAATTTGTGCGCTCAAAGCAGTCCCGTCTTCTACGCGAATATCCTATTTCGTCATCACTGTCATCATTGCCTACGCGTGTCTCATTTTGCTGTGGATTTCTGCCCCTATGACACTCGTATAAGCGAGAGCATATCTTTTTTGTTACGTTGCTTGTTCTTGTAGTCTTTATTCTAATGCCAAAACCAACCCTCAATGAATACGCTCGAAAACATTCTTCAGCTTCTTCCAATGTTTGAAACGTTCGTCCTAGATACGGATCACTAGCATCTACGGGGACGTTGGAGCTCGACACGAAATCAGACATTGTGAAACAAGACCTGTGTAGAAATAGACTACGCTTAACAATCAAATGACATTTCTAACTGAAAATATTACCTAAAAATTACCTTGGCGAATAGACCAATTTAGGATGACAAACATACTGTATGCATAACCCCTGAAAGTGTCTCCAAATTAACAATTATTAATTTATTGAACATAACAAATTAAAATTACTAAGATAAATAGACGAATTCATCATGCCAAAAAATCGAATTAAACTTTAATGACTTTATTTAGAGTTAACAAATTACACCTTTTTTATGAACATCATGTCTAGAACATCACAAATTGAAGAATACATTGCACATTTCTAGAACATAAAAAAAAAAACCATACTTTTTTGTCCGAACAAAATAAAATTATATTTTACCGGTCAATCCATAAAGAAAACTTCACCATTCGCAAACTTACCTTACTTGAGTGAAGCTTGAAGCAAGTTTTACTCGAAGCTTGAAGGGAGCTGAAAATGGAAGCGAGTCCGAAGGAGAAGAAAATTGTAGCCGAAGGAGCTTGAGGAATTCCGACAACCCGAACATAAAAAAAAAACCATACTTTTTTGTCCGAACAAAATAAAATTATATTTTACCGGTCAATCCATAAAGAAAACTTCACCATTCGCAAACTTACCTTACTTGAGTGAAGCTTGAAGCAAGTTTTACTCGAAGCTTGAAGGGAGCTGAAAATGGAAGCGAGTCCGAAGGAGAAGAAAATTGTAGCCGAAGGAGCTTGAGGAATTCCGACAACCCGTCGTGTGTAGAAATAAAGGTACAAACACGTGGAAATGTGTCAGTTGTGTCAGGGAAGTCAGTCGTCCGTTAGACAGTGTAGCGGACGACTTTTTGGCTGTCAACGTGGGCCCAAGAAAGTGGACCGCTAGACAGTGTAGCGGAGGGGGGAGCAGGGGCAAAATGGTAAAAAGGTCCGTCCGCTACACTATTTTGCGGACGACTGACAGCGCCGCAAAAAAAAGGATCTGGGCCGGGATGGACGGCCAGATCGCGCTAGCAAGATTTCCTATTTTGCTAGCGCTATCAACTGATCAGCTCCCATATATATATGTATATATATATATATATATATATATACACACAAACGCTAGCACATGCTCAATACATAATCAGCACCATGCATAAAAGGATTGGTTTGTGAACTTACATGATTAATGAAACAATTAAAGGATTTTTTGGGAAGAAATTACGCATATTTGCTTGCCAACGCAGTTGCGAATATTTGTGAGAAGAAAGAACGGAAAAGAGTTTCGAAGTTACGTTTTTGTGTATATATATGGATCGTCCGCTACATAGTATAGCGGAAGGTAAAAGTTGTCCGCTACACAATGTATCGGATAGAAAGCTCGTCCGCTATATAATGTAGCGGACAGTGGGAATAAGACAAAGTAGCAGTCGTAACTGTCGTGGGGGGACAAGATTGATGTGACATGTGGTGGGCAAAAAGTCGTCTGCCACACAGTGTTGCAAACGACTTTTTGCCTGAAAATTGTCAGGGTCAAAAAGTCGTCCGCTATACAGTGTAGCGGACGACGTGGGAGGGGTAGTTTGGTAAAAAAACCCGTCCGCTACGCTGTAGCGGACGGCTGACAAACTTTAAAAAAAAAACGTTGGCAACTTTGCCTATTTTGCTAGCGCTATCAACTGATCAGCTCTCTCTCTCTCTCTCTCTCACACACACACACACACACACACACACACACATATATAATGTACACATCTGGTTCAAGATCAGATGGATTAAGAACGTGGATATATTGTGCTGGTATGAGGTTGGTGGCAGGGTCATCCAGTGAAGGGAAGTCTCAGTTGGTCTTTAGCTATGAGAATGATATTATGAGGCAGCCTCAATGAAGTGTTTCAATTCTGAATCAGCATCTAAGCAATTATACATTTTGATGGCAAAATAGTATGAGGTCACTCTATGTTTTGCTGAAATCCAGCGCACCTTGATGACCACGGAAGGGCAGTAAGACCGTGCGGTGCTGCACTTGACTTGCATCCATACTGAAGGTAAAAAAGTGATGCATTTGAAAAGGTGATGGTCAGTAATTTATTGTTCCTTTAGTATGCAGGTTGATAACACATGAACAAGTATGCTTGTATCTAGAACTGCATCTGACTATATGCCATATGTATGTACCTTAAGGCGCTCGACAGGTATCATGCGATGCATGATACAATTCAACCCTCATTTGCAGACCAAATAAATCTTTTTGTGCACTATCTGATGTGAAACCAGTGTTAACAGATGGGGGAGAGGAGATTAGAAAAGACGGAGATCGAGAAGGGACCTGTTTCACCCCCGCAAGGGATCCAGATTGGCGCAGACGGCCTTGGCTCAGAGCCTAAAGTCAACAAAACTATTCAACTCTGCCAACTGAGGGATTACATTGACTTAAATACGAAGTCGTAATACTACTTGGACGACAAGAAATCTAATAATACCAAAATACTAAAAAAATACTAATAACATGAGGTTACGTTATTAATCCTAGATGCCTTATGAATCCCCAAATTTATTTGTTAATGAGAAATTGCATCTGAACCCCAATGCTCTCACAATATAAACGTAAAAAATACTTATAGGAAAAACGCAAAAACTAATTCATGCGTGATCGAATCTCTTCGAAGGATCTCCTGGTGCTTATTGCACCAGTGTAATTTTGTTCTTTTCCCATGTCTAAAGTTGTATCTTTTGGTAACCGTCTCTGATATAATTTGCGTGCACGTTATCTTCCTTGCAACTCCTCTCTTCAAATTGAAATTTAGGTTTTATCTAGCTACCAAACCAAGATTTGATATCATTCAGTTTATTTTAGATTCAAAATATGTGATCTGATGTTCTCAGTTGTGCCTTGATATGTATCTGCTATAAATATGTCCATATCTCATTCGCTAAAAGGTAGAGAAGACTGATATGTATCTTACACTTGACAATACATATACAAGATACACATCTAGAAACATGATTTTTCAAAGGCCTTAGTATCTCGTTTTGATCTATCGATGCTTGGAAAAAAAAGCTAGGTGGTAATTTGTAGCACTGTTAATAACATTTGTCTGATTTAGGGTCGTTTAGTCTTCTTGTTATACTTTTCGAGGTTGTGTCTTGTTACGATGTTTTAGTAGTTTCAATAGGTTTCTTGACATCTAAGTAATGTCATGATAATCTAGAAAGCTTCAAAGTTTATTCTTGTTTAAGTGGTTTAGGCCCTGTTTGGTCCTATGACCTAAATTAGGGGCTTTGTTTGTTTGCTGATTTATTACTAAATAAGCTCATCTACTGATTTTAGAATTCTTTATGCACTTCCCTGCTCTTTGGGTTGAGTTGATACAATCCTCATTGAGGAGTCTTGATCAGCTCCATCTCCCCCGCCTGATGGATGCTCTTGAGACCCTTGCTTTGGGCATGAATAAGGTTTGGCTGGAAAGGAACTTACTAGAAGCCAAGGTCGTTTGCAACATCCAGTGACTTCACTACGGCCCTAGTCCGTGGATGCTGGGCAGTTCTTAGGAGCGTGTTATGGCAGTTTTTAAAAGCTGTATGTGCAAGGGTGGTTCTAAAGGTGTCTCAGTTCTTAATCTCCTGATAGTACACATAAGATAGGCACGTGCTCATGAATCATAATCTCTCCTTTTAACTAATGAGCATGATGACTAGTGATGCACTGGCTGGTAATTTCCTCCTGGTTTTGGTAGGCTTATGGGAGAGGATTACAAAGGGTTAATAGATGCGATAAATATTTTGCTGCGTGTGATGGTTCTGGACCCTTGGGTGGTCTGCGCTGGTTACTTTGAGTTGTATATTTCAGCTTTCAGGTGGTAACTGTGTCAGATATCCAATAGCATGGTAAACGGTTTTGCTTGGAATATAAGATTCATGAGGGATTCCTGAGATTGGGAGTTAGAAGCTCTCCAGAGGTAGTTGAATGTCATCGACAGGTCTGATTTCCCAAAACGCAGGTGCTTCAACATTTGAAGAAAGGAACGCAATTAAGAAGCTGGATAGGTGTTGAACATGTACTAAAAGCTCCTATTGCATAATTTGAGAAGGGGTGAAGCGGATGACGGGGGTGTCACTTCGTTCTGCAAAGGTGGCTATATTTCTTATAGCTTTCCAGAGGACGTCCTTAGGGCAGTGCAAGCTTATGATAATTTGGTTGCATCCCTTGTTTTTTCCCTTTTAGCTCCTGGGAGCAATGTTTCAGATTTCTTGGGGATGATGAGCACAGTTTCAAAGCTGCTTAGGATTCAGAAGAGGGTGACCAAGAGGTGGAGGGTGGCTTCTTTTGTCATGTGTGGTCCTTTTGTCATGTTCGGCCATGGATTTATATATTTTTTGCATGTACCTTTTTCTTTATCCTGATTTGGGTTGTGTGCTACTCGTTGACACTGTCGGGAATTTATTGTTCCCCCTCTCACTGCGTTTTCTTGTCTTTGTCAGAGTTCCGTGATGCTCTAGTCTCTCTTTGTTCCCTGTACAGGTTTTGGGGGACATTGGCTTGTGTTCCATTTTTTTGGGGTTTTGTTCTTATAACAATCTAATAATCATGCTTAAACATCGATGACTGAGTTCAAAGGGTAGAACAATCTTTTCCCTCCTGAGTATAAAAATCTGTATGGCTTGACGTGCTATTTAATATCAGGTTCTCAGACATTGCCAACCGGTTTGTGATTAAATGCTCTAACATTCGGCCTTGAGACTGTTAAATGGTTAAATAATCTGTTTGCTGCTCAAATCTTATCGGTTTGTGTTTTCTTCCTGCATGCATATCTATTTTGTAGCCAGAGTAATTGAAGAGGAGATGTTTGGAATTGACAACTTGTGCTGGATCTCTGCGAAGGCTACCCTAGAAGCGTCGAGGCTTGCTGAGTTTTTGATTCTGCACACAGGGTTGACGGCATTTGGAAAGGCTTACTACAGAAATCAAAGTGATCTTGTACCAAATGTGAGTGCAAAGGAGGGATTTGTGCTGCTAGAGTATTTTAGGTCCTAACTTGGGTGTTTACAAGACTTGTCACATGAGATAGGAGGTTTTACTTTTCCTTCTGTTTCAAACCTAGGATTGTATCGGTGACTTTGAGTATCTTTTGCAGCTAGCATCAAAACTCGAAGCGCTGAGGGACGAGTACATTCGCTTTTCTGTGCAAAAATGTTCATCAGTTTTGAAGGAATACCATTCTGCTGTGGAGACAATTACAGGTTTGTTTAAATGCTTTAGATGCCTGAACAAGCCATCCTTCATATGTCAGTCGAGTTAAGCTATGGAGATCATGTAATATGTACAAGTTCTGGAGTAACTTTGAACTGATATATTCACACAAAAAGGATTTCTAACTACTCGAATTCCCCAGGTAGTGCTTTATGTAGATGAGCTTTATGTTTTCTAGATATTCTTGAGAAGGGAGAGATTAAAGCTGATGAAATCTGGAACACATAAACAAGTGCTCCTCGAATACCGCAGGTAGTTTGTGAACTTGCGTTAATATCCACCTATCTGCATGTTTACATTTTTGTTTGCTGTAGGAAGTGGCAAGGCTAGAGGTAGTCCGGAAGGTACAATTACCCCTGTTAGAAGGATATGCTTGAACTATTTTGGCAGAAGACAATCGTATACAGATATAAGGCTTAATGCCCCTTAACAGAAACAAATATTCCTTCTTATTCTGAAAGGAAATGATAGCTTTGCACTTCCTAATTTTTCACTTTTCTAGTGTCAATGGGCTGTATCGTGGTTCGTTCTCCATAAAATTCGTTCACATTCGTTCGTATAATATACGACAGAACATGAACAAGTTTTTAGAGCTCGTTTATTAAACGAGCCGAACATGAACACTCCAAAATGTTCACAAACGTGTTCGCGAATAGCTCATCTGACAATAAATTAATTATAATATATTTAAAGAATTAACTTTTACATAAAACCATATAAATTAATGTTTAAATTTGGACGCCCTAAAGTCAATTATCCCAAAACCCTAAGCCCACTTATAAACATAGAGCCCGTGGGATTACATATACGTAAGTCCAACCCCTAATAGCTCAACATCTAAGAAACCCTAACTATCTAAAGTAAAATATAAACCTAAACACTCACATATCAGTATATCACAAACAACTGCACTCTGCTCTCCCATCCCCTCCCTCGTCTCTCTCACACACACACGCGCGCCTCATAGATCACACATAGCCCCCCCACAAACGCACATAACGGCTACGACGCTGATCATTCTTAGTTTCGATCCCATCTCGAGGAAGAGGGCAACCGCTTGTGCAAGAGCAACAGAAGAAAGTTGAGCTGCTCTAATCGAGCCCTTTTCTTATATATGCAACCACCGGTGCCCAAAGATCCACAATTAGTGATGCAGCTTCGCCTGCCTACGATGCAGTAATCGCCTGTTTTGATGCCGTCATCTCCCCGTCGCCAATGCATGCATCATCCTGTTTTCTATGTCTTCATCGCCAATCGATCAAGATCTTTGATTCTTAATCCCTCCTTGTATCTTCTATAATATTGTTTTGGTTCATTATAGCTTGATTAGATTGAAGGATTTGAGGATTTTTTTGCAAATTTTAGGGATTTGGTTGGAAGTTGAACATGTATACTAGCCGAGTTTCCAAACTCGAGTTCGGCTCGTATTGTTAAACAAGTCGAACGAGTCGAGCCCGAATTTTACAGTCACGAACTGAATGTAGATGTTTTGGCTCTTGACGAACTCGAGCCGAGCTCGAAAACACTAAAACGAACAGAGTTCGAACATGTCCATGTTCGGCTCAAACTGAGTTCATATACAGTCCTAAGTATCATTACTGTCGGTGGGTTTTCTCACAGACAGACATTTAAAGCACGATATGTCGCTTTTATTATGGCCGCTTGCAATAATTTCCACCTATGCTAGATTATGTATTTGATAACATTCAACATCTAGTTAGAGTTCCAATTGAAGGAAAAACTGGCTTTATCTTATACCACAACGAATACTTTAATATTATTGGAATAGGTTTATTTGACCACATTCTTTACCCCCTCTGATAAAAAAATACACGCCTCTCCCCTGGCTGTCAGTAAGCCTTCATCTGCCTGCTGCTGTTGTGTATGAGTCTACCTAGATGGATACCTGTTAATTGGTGAGACTAATTAGGAGCTTATGCCGCGGACTTGGAAGTGAAGCACTTTGAAATCCATGGGCTTTAGGTTAAGTGGGATGAAGGCAGAATATGTGGAGTGCAGGTGAATACTAGGAGGACAGTGAATGAAGTAATATAAACAGGATGAATTCCAGTTGTATATTCATATTGGAATTTTATAACAGTTCAAGAACAATTCAGTATCTTTGAAAAGCACTGTTTAAGTAGGGGTAAATTCGGTTATGCATATTGAGATTGGCATTTTAATATTTTATGCTAACATCTCTAATTATTTGTGATTATCGTTCATCCTGCGGTGCCTCCAGTTGATGAGTACGGTGCTCTGATATATGCTGGAAGATGGGGCATTCACGGTGTTTCACTTCCCGGAAGGGTGACTTTTACACCTGGAAATGTAGGGTTTTCAACTTTTGGTGCACCCAGGCCAATGGAGGTTAGTGCAGGATACATTTAAAAAGTCTTGCCATTATTTAACTTTCATGTCGATTTATGTTGGTATCTTCAATACTATGTGCAGACCCAAGTTGTTAGTGATGAGACTTGGAAGCTGGTAGATGGAATTTGGGATAGAAGGGTTCAGGAAATTAAGACTGAAGCTTCAATTGAGATTGAAGAAGATGAGGAGAAGCCACAGCTTTTGATGGCGAGTCATTTCCTATGACATATAGCATGTCTACCAGTAAGTATGTACGCGTATCAGATGCATCAATTTCCCTGTCTTGGAAATTGCTCCAGTTTGAGGTCAAAGGCATCCTTATATAGGTGGGTCGGTAGCAGCTTGAAGGGTACTGGACTGGCCTTTTAAACTCGAGAATAGAGGATGTAATTTCACGGTAACTTGTCGTGCAAATGGAAGCAGATTCATATGGCTATGCTTATTACAAGAAGCATGAAGTAGTCGATAGTTGAGTTCTTCAATATTCTCATCACGAGATATCATTGTTTTGCTTTGCAGATATTAGGATACACAGGCTCTTCTGCTTTTATGCACTTGGCTCAGCTCTGCAAAGGTGTAACCGACATAACGTTATTCTGGAGAAGCTAGTTCTTCTGTTAGCAATAGGTGCAGATAACTTTCTCAAAATGTTTTTGAGATCTCTCGGCATGACAAAAGATCTCAAAATTGTGGTTAAGCAAAAGGACTGTTTTTTACGGACACGAGGTGGCATTGGGAAGTATCCGTAGTTTTGGAGCTGCCATGTTTCCCATGGGCCGATCTTAAAAGAACGAGGTCACTTAGCAAAGGTTTACCATAAACCTCCTTTTGTTGCGGAGGAATTAGCAAATGATTTTGACTTCATCAGTTTGATAGGTAGAAGCGGTGGGACTACTGACTGCTGACTTGTAAAATGTTGAAGCCACTGACTTGTAACTGGTCATATATACTTGTATTATCGTAAACTAGCAAAACTTCCCCGAAGGCTTTGTTCAGTGGGGTAATTTTTGTTTAAGCCAAGCCTGTAACAAGTGATATTTATGCCTCGAGCAGGAGAGTACTATCAGTTTTTAGTCATTTCCTGCTTGGCATCCTTGGATTTTCCTAGTGCTTTCAATGGTAATACTGAAAATTCAACCACTACTCAGCTTCATACAAAACAATGGAATGAGAGAGGTTCTTAAGCATCTCTTGGATTTTCCTAGTGCTTTCAATGGTTATACTGAAAATTCAACCACCACTATGCTTGATACTAAACAATGGAATGAGAGAGGTTCTTAATTCCTTCGCTGATAGCAACATCTGCGGGCATTTTTCAGCTCTCTCCTAATCTCCACCTCATCTTCGTTGTGGCGAGACAGCCTGAACAGCTAAAAAGGTGGTCTGAGTTGCCGTGTTCATATGACTTTTAGCTGTGCAACATTGACTAAGCGGCTGCGGAACTAATTGAACTAAGTAGCAAGCTATACTCTAAAAGGCAGGAGCTCGAGGTCTATGTCTTCTGGTATTCTTCGTTGAGGTGGAAATTTTGGGAGGATGCTTGCAATGTGCTTGGCAGCCTCCAGATATGATGTATACTTTCTGATTAGACCATCTCCGCTTTCTCTTCTTTTCTGCAAGTCCGGTGCCACCATAGCACCAGCCAGAGACGATTGACATGGTTTGCAATGCCTCTCCTTTCCTCGGAGAGTCTCCCTGAATTCCTTTTCCTTGGATATCCAGGCGCCAGTTTTCCAATTTAACTGGTACAAAGGAAGAAAGCGCTGGCCATAAATTGCTGTGAACTCCAGGGCAGCTAGAATAAACTCGAATTCTTCTTCGGACATGTAGTAGGGGAAGCTGATTCTTGTCCATCCAGGCTTCACGCCGTTGTAGCCCTATTATTACTCAAGAAAAAAACAAGGCAATATTGAAGGTGATGTGGATATAAACTCGTATTGCAAAGGAAAGAGCTACCTTAGCAGGATTTACCATTTGAATGGCTGATCTGAAGGCTAGGGAGCGCGTCTCGTTAACATTGAGCAAACTGTGTCCATACGGTCCTGCACATGCACACCCACCTCGAGCCTGGATGCCAAAGAGGTCATTCAGGAGCTTCGCTACATAAGGACCATGAAGGGGTTTGTCTCTTTTGTTACCCGACTCTTGCCACAGATAAAGTCCTCTCATCTTGTTCCTGGCATCCCTGGTGCCCGTGTCATCTGACGAAGAACACGTAGTAGTGTGTACGAGGAACGATATGAGGGCCTGTCGCGGAGCACTCGTATTCCCTAATAACCATATGTTCTCATTCGGGAGGAGCCTTTCTAGTGCTTTTTGGATGAAGAAGTGCTCTCGTCTTTCGATCACTTGTGTGCCGATGTATTGTTTCACCCAGAATGCCAAAGCTGCTCTAATTTTCTGGATGATGGGCGGAGTTCCAGCGTCTTCCCTTTGTTCTATTTCTTCCACATACAATGTGTCCTGAAAATTTCATAATATTGGATTAAGGTCAGTAACTTACGAACTTAGCACTGAAATCAAAGAAAGAGCAAACTTTGTTGTATTAGTTGACCAAAGCCCCTGGTGACAGTCAATGGGAGCTCACAGCCTCGTTTGTTACTGGAGGCAAGTACTCATTCGCCATCATTATCCCTATGTTTTGCGTACCCTGCATAGGCCCCATTAAGAGCAACTCTCGTCGTCTTCTCGATTTATGTTGCTGTCGGTCTTCTTCTTGACATTAAGTTTGAGAGACATGGCAGTTAATGCTGGGTTGCTGTCCAGACCCCCGACACCTCTAGCTGTGAAAGACTCCGCCAGATGAAGTCCAACGGCAGCCTTCTTGGATTATAGATCTGGGACCAACATCACTGGTGTAGTTGTGTATCTAGACGAAAGATTAGATGAACCTTTCTTGTCATAAACTGTTGTTGCATCGCATGCCCCTATGCCCACTGTCACATTTCAAGTCATTTTCAACCTAATATTTAGCTATGAACTAATGCTAACATACTTCGCTGTACTTAGAGTTGTCGAATGGGCCGGGCGGCCCAGCCCGGCCCGGCCCCTTTTGGCCCGGGCCTGGCCCGGCCCATACATGAACAGTGCTGGCTCGGCCATTTTGGGCTTAGGGCCAGGGCCTGGGCCAGGCCTGGATTTTTCTGAAAAAAGCCCGGGCCCAGCCCGGCCCGAAAAAGCCCGGGCTTGGCCCGGCCCGATAACGGCCCGAAAAAAGCCCGGGCTTGGCCCGGGTCAGGCCCGGCCCGGGTTTGGTCCAGTTCTGGCCCGGGTCAAAGTGGCCAGAGAACTGTTTTTTCTTTTCTTCTTCCAACGACAAGCCCGTGTACGAATAAAAAATGAAAAAAAAAGAGGTAAAGAAATAAAGTGACGCGTTTGACCATTTCTAATCGCAACATGGGGATTAAGCTAACTTGACTTGTGGGTGGGTCAAGATTGAGACTTCTTCATCACTTCCACACTTTGCTCTTGAACCCATTTGTGACTGGCCTTCATCACAAAAAATCACCCATTTTTCAACAAGTTTGCTGCAACAACTACTGTAATACCAAGTCATTAGTGAGAGCACTCTCTGTATCAACAGCAACAAAAATGGTCAAGGCCATTAGGGTTCATGAAGTTGGTGGCCCTGAGGTCCATTTCTCTCTGTCTCTCTCCCGGTATCTGTGTGTATTTGTGTGTGGATATCATACTTAACATATGAAGTTTGCGATTTAATTCGCTGGCTCTTTTGAAAGTAGCCACTAAATATTGAATAACAAGAAAATGCCCAAAAAAAAATTTAAAAAAAATAGGCCCGGGCCTGGCCCAAGCCCGGCCCTAAATGTTTGGCCTAGGGCCTGGGCTTGGACCGGGCCCAGATATCCCCAGAGCCAGGCCCGGCCCGATTGGCAGTCCCCTTGGCCCGGGCCCGGCCCGTTTTGCTCGAGGCCCGATGGGCTTGGGCCGGGCCGGCCCAAGCCCGGCCCATTTGACACCTCTAGCCTGTACTACTTCGGAAAGCATATCACAAGCCTGGACGCCATTCTATTGAAAAAGAAAAAAGGAAAATCATAATGCAAAGGGAAAAACCGAGCTAATAAAAAGAACCTCTTACCTTTTCATTGAAGCCATTGACAAAATCCACAGTTCCTCCTCCACAAGTTGATGGAGGTAAAGACTTGAGCTGATAAAGGTTCTTGCTCATTAGAAGGATTCCAGGCGACCCTGGCCCTCCGATAAACTTATGCGGGCTAAGGAAGATAGCGTCGTAGCCTTCACTCTCCCCGGATCTCATCTCAATCTCCACATAAGGACCACTGTATGAACAATACGTAATTAAAATGCAATGAGGAGGATTAGGGAAGTATTGTTACACTAAAAACTCGTACGTCCAATAATGCTATAAGACTTGTCGTTAATCCAGTATCACATGCCAAAATATGCTATTGTACATGAAATGCTTGGAGATGTAAAAGCATTCAAAGCTCTTTCAAACTAAGAATGGATGTTTCTAACTAAACAGACACATTTACAACCTGAAAGTTTCTTGAAACCAAGTATATCATTAATTCAACAACATATGTCTGCGTACCTTGCCGCAAAATCAAAGCATGCAAAACCTCCGTACTGGTGAAGGAGACGAGCAAGAGCCCGCGTATCGGAGTAGATCCCGGTGACGTTGCTACAAGCTGAAAAAGAACCTATCATTGGCCGGTTGGTGCTTTGAAAATGGTTAAGCTGGAGCTTCAGAGCTTCCATATCTAATAAGCCATTATCATCTAAACCAATCTCTACTACTTCAGCTAGGCTTTGCCTCCAAGAGAGGATGTTGGAGTGATGTTCGTATGGCCCCACAAAAACCACCCATTTTTCTTCATTGCTTAGGCACTTCAAGACCCTATTTCTCAAAGTCGAAGGAATGGCGATTCCCATAACTTCCTGGAGGCGTTTGATGGCGGCGGTTGTGCCCGTCCCGCAAAATATTAGTGCATCATTTTCTCCCCCGCCTAAGCATTTCTTCAAATACTCGGTTGCTTCACGCACTATTGTTGTCGTCCGTTGCCCCACGTAACTGTCACTAGTGTGACTATTGCCTATTTGTAAGAATATGAAAATTTTCAGTTTCTATCAAGTTTTCAATCAGTTTAATTTCAAGTGAATGTAGATTCCAGTAAAAAATTTCGAAAAGTGAATCTGTCATTGCCATAACTTACCATAAGAGGGAAGAACGTTTTTGATGATGTAGTTTTCGATATAACGAAGACACCGTCCTGAGGCGGTGTGATCAGCGTAAGTGAGCTTGCGCTTTCCAAACGGTGTCTCAAACTCTACGTTGCTGCCAATAACTTGAGAGCGTAGCCATGATAGTCTCTTCTCGTCGGGGTCAGAAACTCTTGGTATAGCCTTCTCAAGGATCCGAAATGACTCCATACCATGACTTAGACAATAAGGTGATTCAGAACTGAATTTTGTTACGGAACCCCTAAGAATGTTATTATGGTCTACGCCTCTTAAACTGGGTTTCTCAAAGTCCATTCTGAGAGAGAAGGACGAAAAGCAGAAGGAACAGAAGAATCCAATGCCTTGTTGTTGAAGAAGTGAAGAGGGGTTCGAGATTAAGTAGACAATTTTCGCGGGGCATGTAGAAGGTTTAGCTGGACGACGCGGCTTTAACAAGCAAAGATTTGTGAGGAACAATCGAAAGCAAATTACAAACAAAGATTTGCATGATTGATTGTGCAAACAGGGTGCTTGCAGCGCCGGCTGTTTAGCAGTCGATGTACGCTAGCTCTTGTTGTTTTTTAATATACGAGTTTGACAAGTTAGCTAGCATGACAAATAAGGTAACCATACCAAAGTCGTCTGATGGACTATGTCAATATATGGGGGTCATCTTTATTTCAAAGATAATAATGGCGGGGGAGGTTCTTGATTAGAGGGGCTGCCTGAGGTTCTTGATTAGATGGGCTGCCGTGGTAAGACGGTGTCGCCAATCTATTTTAGTCATATAAAAATTTGGCACTGCTTATTTAGCAACCAACATCAATGAAATTATTTTGGGTAAAATAATTTTGAATTGCATATAACATATAAAAGTCACTTAAGGCAATCCCCAATATATTTTCGGTGCAATGAGGCTAGACATGGACGTGGTGGTCAGCAGAACTTTGATTGGAAGAAACAGGTGGCTGCTCCTGAGTGGATCAGTAGTCGTCATCCCTCTTGACCGGAGAAGTCTTCCAAGAGTTTTCACACGGATATAAGCTGCTTTAGTGACGGAACTAGTCTTCTGAGGCTTGTTAACTACAAATCCACCTAAGAAGAAACATCTACTTTGTTGTCATTTTTATGTTTTCAGAGCGTTTCTTGTTTTCTTATCATTTTTAAACGAAAAAACAGCACAAATGGCTCTGCATTATTGGCCGTTTTAGGATGTAGTTCTTGTAATACCAAATTGGTACTAATAGTCGCTAGACTATTATATTTTAGTACAATAAGTCCCCTTTTTTCTTTTTTTACGTCCATCTCCTTTAGCCATCAGTGTGTGCAAAAATAAAAACATCTTAGTCTTTTCCCTATGCATTTCAGTCTTTTCTTATTTTTCACAAAAAAAAAAAAAAAAGCTTGTCTCCATATTTTGGACAAAAATGCCTTCCTTTACAAACTTTAGTTGTTTGTTTATTGAGGCTAACCTCATCGTTTGACATTATAACATAAACCCTAACTTCATTCTTTATTCTTCCTCACCACAGTCGCTCGCGACGCCCTTCATCGCTACCATTACCTCCCTTTAGCCACCCCACATCTGCTATCGATCTCTCAACCGTAGCGTCACCCGCTGAGATCCATGGATCCTGGACACCAATTTGATATACAACATACCAAGAGCAACCACTTCTCACCATCGTTGTCCACCACCCTTTAGAACCACCACCACAACATCTGAGGAAAATCATCATCACCCCCATCGAGTCCATCGTTTCTGTGAGATCGGGAACCACCAACTGCAACCACCTTAGGACACCAAGTGCCTCAAGACCCAACGGTGATGTCGTTGTTCCCACAAGCCACCACTATCGACCACTCGATGTCGCCACCAGTGATCACCCTTCCACCGTTGATTTATCTAGATCTTACCCAGATCAATCTCTTTTACTAGTGATTGGTGGTCGGGACCAATATTTTGGTGGCGGCAATGAGGGGTTGGCGGTGGTATAAGGCTGGTGCGGGGCTAGTGGTAGTGGGTTAATCAAATCAGAGAAATAAAGAAGAAGAAAAGATGAAAATGCCCTAACTATGGCCCACACTAACGGTAAAAAATAGACGAACGTGAGAAAAAGGACTGAACATGCCAAAATTTAATTGTTTAGGGATACTCGTGCGAATTTAGTAATACAAGGACTTCGCCCCTAAATGGCTAATAGTTCATAGACCATTTGTGTTGTTTTCTCTTTTTAAACAGAATAATCAGTAAATTGTACTCCATTCACCATTTGTTTGCAGATGTAGTATTAGGATACGCTCAACAACATGGAGGAGTTTTCATAGTCTTTATTCTGATATCCATATTATTTAGTACCAGAAGAAACCATCTTTATAGTGAGACCTTTTTTGAACTTCCAATTTTGACCATGTACAACATTTCAACTTCTCTTCGTTTGTAGCTAATAAACTTGTAAAAATGGTATTTTACATGTGAGTTATCTTTCCATCCGTTTTACACCGCCTCTCCCTCGCTCTAACATCATTGTCCTCACTCTTTGATTAGGAACATTATTTTAATCTCCCGTATCTTGGAAATCTTTGGAGTTCAGATAATGATTCATGGGTGTGCATATTGAAGTTGGAAGACACCACCTATATCATCAAGAACATTTCTCATATAATTGATGATTGCAAGTGAGTACGTGTTTATCATATTCAGCGCAAGAGTATCCTTCTTCTATTATTGTGCTTCTACATTATCACATCATTCTTTACTGGGGAACATGCATGGGTGTGCCCATCACGTCATTCTTTACTTGGTAAAAAGAAAATGTTCATATGGTGACGACTATATTTGGTTGCACTATGACACTCCTCATTACATTATTACGTTGGAATAAATATGCATGATACTATCACCAGCTTTGCCATATCCAATTGTCAGTGCTCGAAAATAAAATGCATGCAGCATTATTGAATTGTCTACTCCCTGGACACTTAAACATGAGCCACTTTATATGCTACAGCTACTTTCTGGGACAAGTTCGAAGATAGACGGTGAGTTAGTCTCGTTAGCAAGTGAAGTTTAGAAATTATGATTGACAAGTTTTTTTTTTGTTTTTTGTTTTTTTGAGAGGAATATGAAATATATACCAACCGAAAGAATATGTAAAGTAATTACAACCTAGACTAAGAGGGACAATGTAAGTTACAAATCTAGCGTATACTATTACAAAAAGAAACAAAACACCAGCAAGGCACCGACATCAACAACAACGACAACGAGGGAAGTACTGCAGGCTGACGATGAGCAAAAAGAGGTGTCAAATGGGCCAGGCGGCCCGCGGGTCGGCCCGACCCGGCCCCCTTTCTGGCCTGGGCTGGCCCAGCCCGTTCATGAACAATGCTGGCCCGGCCTTTTAGGGCTTAGGGCCTGGGCCTGCATTTCCTAGAAAAACGCCCGGGTCAGGCCCGACCCGAAAAAGGCCAGGGTTTGGCCTGGCCCGATCCGTGGCCCAGAAAAGGCCCTTCTGGCCCGGGTCAGGCCCGGCCCGGGTTTGGCCCGGGCTTGGCCTGGCTCAGTTCAGGCCCCCTCTTTAATTTTAAAATTGCACCTTTCCCCCCGACGGATTTATTCCCCTTTTTCCCTCTAAATTCCACTTTTACCCCCCCAACAGCAAAATAACGGCTAGTTTGGGGGGTATTTTGGTCCAAGTTTATTTTTTCAACTCTTTTAAGGTTTTTACACTCTTACCCTCCCCAACAACTATAAACGGATAGTTTTTAAGGGTATTTTGGTCTTTTGTGAAGTTTAAAAAATCTATAAATTCACACCATTTCTCTCTAATTTTTCACACCAATCTTCTTACTCTCTCTTATATAAACATTCTACATTTCTACAAGCTTTGCTACTCTAATTAATTACTACTCTTATTTACTAATTAGTACTCTTGCATATTATTACTCTTGTTTACTAATTACTACTTTTACTAAATTTTAATTACTAACCACTCCTCTTATTAATTTGTTACTCTCTAATTCTTTTGTCTAGTAATTAGTAATTAGTGAATTTTTATATTTATTAATTACTATTACTAATTTTTTTTTAATTAGTGATTCATTTGTTACTCTTTAATTCTTTTAATTGTTATTTCTAATTACTAATTACTGCTCTTATACTTGTGTATTTAGTTACTCTTACTAATTTTATTTTTCAATCTAGTAAAAAAGTTTAGCGTCAAATATGGCTGGATTATTGAAGAAACTGAAGCGTGGATCATCATCACGAAAAACATCATCATCATCATCATCATCACAAACACCACCACCAGCACGAGCCAGCACCACGGCCATCACAAACACCAATCCAAGCACCACCACAACCATTCGTTCCTGGACGAATGAGTACAGGCTGTATGATAGATACCCAAGCCAATTGGGAGTTCAATCAAAACATTCCAGATTTTGAATACACGCCTGATCAAGACCCCCCGCATTATAGTCAAGGACGCAGCTCGGTTGGCGAAGCTACTACTCCGTGGCATAATCTTAACCCTATGCCTGGTCATGATGAAGAAGGGCCGAGCAATGCCTCCGGTAATGAGCCAGAAGTCCAAAAGGGGAAAAAAAAGAAAGCCGAGTGTTGGAATCATTTTGATGAAGTTATGGTGGACGGCATCCGAAAAGCTCGATGTAAGTACTGTGCTAAATTATTTTCGTCTGGTAGTGGTAATGGACATCTTAACAGGCATTACCCTCAGTGTGCACCTCGACAAGGCCACGTCGAACCTACCCAAACGCAGTTATCTTTTGACGGTAAGTTATTTGTTTATAATCAGCGAGAGCAAAGAGACGGTCTCGCTGAATTTGTTATTCACGATGAACAAGCCTTTTCTTTTGCCGATAATGCTAAGCACTCTAGATATATGAACACATACGTTCAACCTTTGTACAAAAAGGTTCATAGAAACACAACTAGATCCGATGCACTCCGACAGTATAATGCTGCTAAAGCACGCCTGATCGATTATTTCGATAAATTTGACGGTAAAGTTAGTCTTACTTCTGATATTTGGCAATCTCCATTTACTTTTGTTAGTTATACTTGTGTGACAGCCCATTGGATTGATGCAGATTGGATTATGCACAAGAGAATCATCGCTTTCGAGCTCTTTCCTTTTCCGCATGATGGAATGAACATTGCTACTATTATATTAAAAGCATGTACCACGTTTAAATTAAAGGATAAGATTATGAGTATTAGTTTTGATAATGCTTCTAACAATACAGCTGCTGTTGATGCTTTACAGGAGAGCCTCAAACCTGTACTTTCTGGTAAATTATTTCATGTTCGTTGTGTTTGTCATATAATTAATTTAATTGTTCAAGATGGTTTAGCTGCTGCAGGAGATATTCTTGTCAAAATGAGGGGTATGACAGCGTATGTTAATAGTTCGAGTCCGAGAACACAACAATTTAAAACGTTGTGTGTTGAATATAATATGCCTCGCAGGAGAGCAGTTACAGATGTGGTCCACAGGTGGAACTCTACATACCATATGCTTTTACACATTCTGGCATACAGAGAAGTCTATACGCATTTTCTACTAACCTTGTTCCCAGCCGGCTTGCCAACTCAAGAGGAATGGCAGATGGCCACATACCTAGCTGAATTTTTGGAGGTATTTTACACGTCTACCAATTTATTGTCTGGTACGTACTATCCCACCTCTCCTCTCGCTGTAATAGAAATTCTCAAGATGGCTACAATGTTAACAAAATGGAGATATATAGGACCCTTTGAGGAAATAGTAAAAGTGATGGATAAAAAGTTTAATAAATATTGGAGTGAACTGCCTGTTATTTTTGCTGTGGCTACTTGTTTAGATCCTAGGTTAAAGTTGCATGGCGTGAACGTCTCGATACAAGAGATATCGATATTAATGTGCTACCCAGTAGAGGATACAACCGCACTCACAGCGAAAGTGAGCAAGACATTTGAGGAACTGTTCAACCTCTATCGTAATTCTGCTGACGTGCGCGGGCGAGCTTCATCATCGACTGCTGAGAGGTATTATGCGCCATACCTTAAGGGCTTTGAACATCTAGTAGCAAGACAACTACCAGGTGAAGGTACTTCTAATTCGGCAGGTTCGTCTACTTTTTCCTCTTTTAATGAGATTGGTGTATATTCAAATACTGATCATTATTCTGATTTATCAATGCAAGAACAGGTTAATTTTAATTTGTTAAATTTTTTGAAACAAAATCAAAACATGTATAAAACTTTATCCCAAATTGCACGGGATGTACTGCCAGTGCAAGCCTCCACGGTTGCTTCAGAGTCGGCATTTTCAGCGAGCGGGAGGGTTTTGGATGACAGGAGGAGTCGTCTTAACCCCGAGTCGCTCGAGCTATGTGTATGTTGGAAGGATTATCTTGATGCGAAATACCGCGAGCAAGATAAACCGATTGATGATAGGAAGAGCAGTGACTCGGATGTTGAAGTACTTCCGGATGATTAGGTAATTTCTTTTTATTTTTCTTCTCTTAAGTTTTAAGAATAAAATTTCTCACAAAATATAGTTTTTTTTCATATATATATATATATATATATATATATATATATATATATAATAAGTTTTTACAAGCAAGATAGATATTTTTTCGTATATATAAAAAAATAGGTAACTTCGCCTGTTTGTTTACAAGCAGCCGGTCCCAAGCCCGGATAAAAGGAGGAGGGCCTATAAACACATTTATCTTCAATGTATATGATTTATAATGAAATAAAAGGATAAAGATTAGGTTCATTAAATTGTGAATATTGGACATGCCTAGAGTACAATTTGCTTATACAATAACAACAAATTACCATAATTAAAACCCTTACCTTGAATAACAAGAAAATGCCAAAAAAAAAATTAAAAAAAATTGGGCCCGGGCCCGGCCCTAAATGTTGGGCCTAGGGCCTGGGCTTGGACCGAGCCTAGGGCCTGGGCTTGGACCAGGCCTAGGGCCTGGGCCTGGGCTTGGACCGGGCCCAGATATCCCCACAATCAGGCCCGGCCCCGTTGGCAGCCCTCTTGGCCTGGCCCCTGCCCGATGGGCTTGGGCTGGGCTGGCCCAAGCCTGGTCCATTTGACACCTTTATGAGCAAACCATTCCTGCATCTGACCTTGACCTGTATTGATAGCAAAAAATGCCAATGCTGAAGAAAGCTGCCAAACATCATGAGTGCCTTGAGCGATATGCATGGAGTGTATCTCGTGACTACAACCCAGTGGCGGACCTATCCTTTCACGAACGAGGCTAATGTACCCCCCTCAACTTCTAGATTTTTTCTTAATTTCGCACGTCTGCGACTCTCTTTCTTGTCTGTGCGAAGTGCGTTCTCTCTGTGTCTCACCCTCACCCACTCCCAAATCGCAGAAGACAGTAGACACCCACCCTCAGTCTCTCACAGTCTCACCCACTCCCAAACCACAGACGACAGACAGCCGCCGGCAACGACGACATGCACACGCCGACACGACAGCCGGCAGGGGCTCCTGTCCCTGCCTCCTCGAGTCGACTCTCTTTGTTGAGCAGAGTTCAGATCTAGAATGAGTGGCCGGATTGGAATCATGGAAGGAGACGATGAGTGGACCAGCGATGGCGAAGAGGTCTTCTTCTGAACCGGCAAGTGGGACGGCGAGGTGAGGACTCCACAGGTCAAGAACCCACTACCGACGATGACAACCGGTTACCCGTGACCGGTCAATTAATCAACTATCTAAGGTACTCATTTTCAGATTAATTAATCATTTTCTTCCTAACTGATCATTTTATATTGTTGATTGAGCATTTTAGATTGTTAATTGAGCATTTCAGATTGTTAATTGAGCATTTTAGATTGTTAGATTAAGCATTTGAGATTGTTGATTGATATATATATATATATATATATATATGACCTAATCTGATTAAGATATGTGATCTAATTTGATTTTCATGATTAATTACATATCAACCTAGGTAATTAAACCACGTGTGTAGGTCCTCCATAGACGATTTCTTCTACTTCCCTAAGATATTTTTTCCTTCATATCAATGATCAATGCCCAAAATCCCCTATCCGAAATCCGTTCTTTTTTCTGCTTGGACCTTTGGTTGAAAATTCAGTCACCTTTATACACAGTTTCTTAACGGATCATAGAATGTCAAGATTCTTTCTGTTTCTCCCAACTTTAAAACTTAGAAGCTGATGAGATGTTTTCGTGCTACCAAAAGCACATTTTAATTAGAAAGCTTCTAATAGCTTAACTTTGCCTTCTGTTAATAGACTATTGCTACTCATTTACAGTTAGCATGTTGCTAACTTGTGATCCAATAGACGATGAAGGTGGTCTGAAGCTTTTGGAGGACCTGACCATAAATGCCAATCCTGTACAGCAACAGTTACTAGAGAAGATATTAACTCAAATTGCCGCCAGCCATTACATGCTCTGTTCTGCTTGCTTGAGAAACACAAGGACGCGGATCCTCTGCCGTAGGGGAATCTACGACAGAGGTGCTGTAGAATGATCGGGTCCGTTCATTGACATTCAATGGACAGGATGATGCCACATCAGACTCCTCTCACAATTAGCCCAACTTCCACGTTTGAGTCGCAGAGAGAATAGCCGAGTGTGAGTCGGTGCTGCCTCTCCTCCTCCTTTCTCCCCTTCCATTGCTCTAACTAATCAACTCTGCAAATTGAAGTTTCAACTAATTGCAACGCTTAAAGTTCCAGTCTATTGCAAAACTCAAGATACCAAACACCATTTCACCACCACCAGTGAAACCAATTTGGTAGAGAACTTCTGAACTCCAATCACCCAAATTCCTTTGTAATTCTTGAAAAATGTTTACATGATGAATGTTTGATTATATATGCTTTTAGATTTAAGGATTTGGGTCTGCAACAAGAAGTCAACTTCGAGCTTTGCTTAATTTTTGCATTATGTTACTGTTCTTCACTAGTGATCATGGTGAAGTTTTAGAGGAATCCGAAGATGAAAATGGAAGAGAATATAATAACGTCGGCCGTTTTTGTTCCGTCTGTCTCGGGTGGAAACAACGGCCGGAAACAATGGAAACAAAAAACCCTTGTTAACTTCATGAGAGAGGAGAAGGGAGAACGGATGGAACAGAGCAGGGCAAATTGGCTTTTAGGAGGATAAATCGACGTGGCATCATCATGTCCGTTGAATGTGAACCAATGGACTAGATTATTGTTACAGCACCTCTGTCGTAGATTCTCGTACGGCAGAGGATCCACGTCCGAAACACAACTATATTTGGATAGACAAAGATCTTGCATTTGACAATTGCAAATTCAAAATTTTTTTGGTCAAAGGTAATAAATACTACCAATCTTTAGCGCCTTATTTAGTAATTTTGTTTATAAATATTAAAAAAAATTATTTTATATTCGTTTCTTTTGTACTGTAAATTTTTTTTAATAACTCTCATAAAACTTAATAAGACATTTTGAATAATTTTTATTTATTTATTTTATATATAATCGAAAAGTGAATTCCGTTTTTGCGTATTATTTTACTTATAAAAAAATTTAATTCCTTCTATATATTTTTAGTATCCTGGAGTGAAATCCCGGTCACTGCTACAATCAGATGTGTAACACAAAACTCGGTCAAAAGCATCCCCTCAGCATGTTCCATCTGAATCACGATCCCGAGAGCACGATCGTTTGCTGGGGATGCCGTGCTCCACCGGTTCCACCGCTTCAACCCGGTGCCGCTTTTGCGAAGGCTGCGGGTACACGGGACTAACATTTGAGCAACGCAACCTTGACGAAGACGCGAAGAGATAACGATAGGTCGCATGTAAAACGGAACAAGACTCCGTTCCTTGTTTTCCGTAGCATTCGATCCATGAGTGACACGGTCGTTACTGTTTGCACCATGATCACACTGCCTTTTTGAACCCCGCTCCTGTTCCAAGTCAATGACGTTGCCATGCCGTTTTTTGGTCACTCTAGCTCGATGAACACTTCGTTACCTCATGGCTGAACTGATGTTTCTTGACTGAAATTTTAGGATTGCATGACCGGTTCTTGCGTTTGAGACTGGTCCCCGATAGCGATGATGAAGAGGAGGAAGAAGAATCCGAGAGATGAAGCATCTCAACCTTGGCATCAGTGCAGTCAAATTGCAAACAAGACAGAGACAGCTCTTCGCATTTGAGCACATAGTTTATTTCGGCCACCTCATCATTATTGTTGTTGTCTGATGAACCCGAAGAAAACTCAGGAGCTGGCATGGCAAAGGAGGGCGAATGACTGTGTCTGTGTTCAGGCAGGGGGGAGATCTGGTGCCAGGTAGAAGACTCCCATATTGATCAAAACCAGGCCCAAAACAATTAGGAGAAGGGCCCCTGCTGTGAATCTGAAGATGGGCTGCCTCCATTTGTTTTGGGGCTAACCAGCAAGTTAAAGATATCTTTGCAAGCCTGCTTACCTTTATCCAGCACTGGGCCCAGACTAAGACCCAAAAGCCCGGCTAATTCCACAGATCGGCTTTTTAGATAGGAATCAACGTTGACCATCTTCTTATCCGAAATCTCACTAGAGACATGCAGAGTGGCAGTCTTGGGACCCTACGTGCACAGCTGGAACCGTTGATTTAGCCTTCGTGTGCATCTAATCAGACGAAGCCACATCATTGTCATCCCTGCAAACAACTACAGTCACCGCTGCGTCAACGGGAACTACCGTTCCCGGCGCAATACCAGTCCCTGCCTCAGAGAAACATGATTCCATACGCTCGGCAAAGAAATAACCGGTAGAGAAGCATGAATTTGTCGATTCAGTCGCCAAGTTCACCCAACGGCCATCAGAAAATATCATTAAATCTACCTCCGATTCCACACTGGAGCCCCGATTGGTGCCATAATCAAGCTCAGGTCCATTATCAGCATCAAGAACATGTAATAGGGTGGTATGATTCCCACAAGTATTGGCAAATGCTCTCAAGGCTGCCGAGGACAAGGGTCCTCCTTATGAGCTAACATGGAAATTCTTGCATCCACAGTATATCACAAGCAAGCAATTTCAAGACGATCACGAACCACTCGTAATGGCAACGTGCAGGAATCAATTGAGTGGCCAAGACAACCGCAGCGATAGCAAACCCGAAATACCTTCTCGAAACGGGCTTGTATCCGAACGAATGAAAATACCTGGGATAAGAGGGTCATCGAGCTGAATACAGATCAAGATGCGAAAGAAGTCTCGACGCATTTGGCGAACAGGAGGCCAATCAATATGACCAAATGAAGAACCAAGGAGACCTGCCATACCAAAAGAGAACAACTCCATAGGAATCCAGTGAAGCTGAACCCACCGATTAACCGTAAGAGATTCAACTTGCTCGATCGCTAAAAAAAGGCCTCCAATAGCGCAAAACCAACCGGGTACCCCCGATATTCCAAGGACTATCCCGGAGTACCATCTCCATATCAGAATGGACTGTAAAATGAAAGGCAAAATGATCGCCGATTGCTTCCACCATAACATTCCCTTGGAGATGCCAGAAGTGATTAACGATACGCTGAAGTAGAGCGACCGAAAATTGTCGAGCATCAAGGATTTTGCCAAGCAGGGTGTTACGCGAGACCAATCTGTTAGGATCGAAGGGGCCTTGTATGATAGGGAATTCCAAATATAGCAAATGTCAAGAATTGAAACGTAACCAAGCCAAACAAACAGTGGCAAGAGAAGCACCAATTTTAACGTGAAAAATCATCTTGTATAGAGGGAAAAACTACGGGACATATAAATACACTAATTCAATCAACAAAGTACTGCAAATGGTTCTCTCAAGCTTTTTTGCCCTAAGCTCAAGGTAAACAAATGCTAGAGAAAAATATACAACTTACTTCTTTCCAACCAAGTTGGAGAAATCACCATAAGTAAGGCACAAGGCAAGCTGCTCTACCCCCCCTCTTGCATATGCCAATGTCACTGTAGCACACATGTAATTGTCACCCTTTTCTTCGCTGTTTTTCAGCCAAAACAGTGGCATAATCTCCTCACTATTTTCTGACACAAAACAGTGGTACTCACCTATCTTCCCAACCTTCACATTACTCTAACTCACGCATGGGTGTATAGCCTTTATATAGGCAGCATCATATGTGTCTAACCGATCGAGAAGTCTCCATTGGCAGTGGCGGAACCAAGAATTTGCTCCAGGGGTGCTAAAAATAAAACACAACAATAACTAGATTTTGACGTTCAAACAATATGACTTTTTCGATTGCTTTAGTGCTACTATGAACTCGGAAACACGTGAGGAAGTTGCCATCAAGAAGATTGGTAATGCTTTTAACAACAAAATAGATGCCAAAAGGACATTACGTGAAATTAAGCTTCTTTGCCACATGGATCATGAAAATGTAAGTTCATGACATTTTTACGTTTGTATAATACTTCTGCACAGGGAACCCCATTTTGTGAAAAGGCTGCTTCGCATTTTTATCCCGTGACATCCAAGTTAGTGTGGAGCTACCTTAGGCAATCTACATGGATTTTTTTTTGCTTCCTCTAACTAATTAAGGGTTCCATTCATCTCTAAAGCGCTCAAGGCTGTTGGTGGTGGGAAATTACGTAAAAGCTACCAGGATAGTTATGCAGGAGGATTAATCACAAATTTTCTTCAGCATTTGAGTTCATTCAGTTTTCATTCCAGTTGCCCCAAAGATTTTGGACAATGAAAACATGCTGAGGAAACTTCTTTGGGATGGCTCTGATACGCGAATACACTAAATCGTAGCATATGTATCATGTGTACGAAAAATTAACACCCTTTTTAATTAATAAATATGCAAGCTCTTTAGACGGTTCCCTGTGCAGATGATCATCCCATCAGGTCTGAGGACCCCTTTTAATGCATGATATACCCATTGCAAGTGTTAATGAAATTACTACCACACCATCACCATGGACGTTATTACGACAACAATTGGAATTTGGGAAAGCAACAAGGAGTAATCAAAGAATTGACGGAATCCCAATCAACAATCTGAAAAGTTCAGTTAACAATTTGAAATGCTCAATCAACAATCTATATGCTCAATTAGGAAAGCAAATCACCAATTAAGAATCTGAAATTGCGTACCTAAATCAGGGGAGCAGACTTAGAGAGTGTTTCGGTCATAAGTCCTCAACAACATATCTAGCTCATCAACGAGCAGATTAAGGGAATTAATTTTACCTTAAGTCCTCAACAGCATAAGTCACCAGGAAGTATTGGGTCGTAAGATCAACTGGTGTTCAAGCATAGATTTAAAAGTTCAACATAAACATCATCAATATGGTATGCTAAACAAAACAATGAATAGCATAACAGAACCACACTATCCTTACTTGTTTGGCTCTATAGTCGATGAACTCCTCACTTCCGAATTTTTTCTCGACAACGGAATCACCTATCCAAAAAAACCCTTCTTGTTAGACATCTTTAAAATACAAAAGCCACACACAACTTTACCCCTTTCCCACTATTCTGACAACAACTTAATACAGCTAGTCCGTTAACTGGATCTGCCCTAACCCTTAAGAATGTATTAACCGCACTACTACACTTATCGAACCTATTTTAACTCAAATTTCTCATTTCTTATACTTCTTGCTTCTTAACCATGAGTTTCCAAAAATTCGTCATTCGATATGAAAAATTACCAAAACACTCCCAGGCATAGGTAAAATTAACTAAATACCCCCTGCCAACTCTTGTGCCAATAAACACTCTAAAATGACTCAAAATATCTTTCTAAGACAACATAAACTAATTTTTGGACTTAAAGGTCATTCATTCAAATTTTCGCTCGAAAATCCTATTCGAATAACCAAACCGAGCTCTAGAGAACTAATTTTGTTAAAAATAACAATTGGCATCAACATATCATGAAATTTTAGACACTAAAGTGCCTCAGCTGCATAAGATCTCCATAAAATTTTTAGAATAAAATACATTCATTTGGTATTTTTAAAATTTTAAAATCCTATTTTAAGGATAAATATATTTAACAATTGGCATCAACATATCAGGAAATTTTAGACACTAAAGTGTCTTAACTGCATATGATCCCCATAAAATTTTTAGATTAAAACACATTTATTTGGTATTTTTAAAAACTCAATACCCTATTTCAAGGATAAATATAGTTAACATCCTTAGCAAACTCAGAAAAGTCCCAAAAATTCACAGCATGTAGGTCTTTCAAAAAGAATTGAGTTTCTCTTTTGTGTTTGGCCAAATTTTTGCTTAAAATCATGTTTGAAATTAAAGTTTGAAAAAGTTAGAGAACAAGACTTTTAGTGACAACTACAGTCAATATTCATCATTTATGGATCAAATTTACACACTTTCATCACCTCTCACACATAGAGCTGCTTTTTTTTGGGTTTGCATTCTCAGTATCATCCCCTCCTTCATAAACATATGCATATTATGCTCACATATACAATTCTCCATTTAATTCCACCTCAAGTCCCCTTAATCCACTCTATTTTGACTTTATTTCCACTTATGTAATCCCCCTTTTGCATGTAACATGATAGCAAATCAAAGCATAAACTAATTCTGCCTTAATTCCTCAAGAACACATACCAAAACACCAAGAACACACACTAAAGGTTGGTTTTTACCTTATTTTGAAGACCCGTAACTTCTTCGATACTTCATGAAAATGTATTCCATTTTTTGCAAATTCTTCCTCTCTCTCCCTACTATAATTTCTTTGTTCAGCCCTTCATGAAAGTTTTCCCATATTTTCTTCTATTTAGCCCGCAAGCAGCCGCTCCACTCATTGCAGGTTTATTTTTGCTTGACTTTGGTGGTCAATAACTCCTTCAATTCTTCACCAAATTGCTCCCTGTTTCTTTAGTTTTCTTCATCTCCCTTCCCTCTATGACTTCTTAGTTGAGATTCTCCCAAAATTCCCTTTGAATTTTTTGTAATCATCCCTCCAATAACTGTCCCTGATAAGCTTCTCCTTGCCACCTCAACTTCCACTTTACTCCACATGCACACTCTACCTCTTGGAAAAATGAGGTGTCATATGTATGTGTGTGTGTGTCTAATTTTTTTAAAAAATTAATTTCATTCATGGCTGTCTTTGGCAACCATGAATCAGACCAGGTTTTTTTTTTAAATAATAATAATTAAAAATTAATTTCATTTTTAAACAAGGATATTACAGGTTCACACAACATCAATACAACCAATATTGATGTCAAAGAAATACATAAATAAACAAGTAAAAGACAAATTTATCGCTAGTGTCCTACCAAAGCCATCTTTTCGTTCTCTCGAGTTTGGTGAAGTCTAGCTTTTTATGAACTCTATTAACTTTTTTATATAATTTTTTGAGATACATTCTAATATAACTTGTTATTCTCAGGGTCATAAATAATATAAATATACGTAAATGTTGGCTATTACTGTTTGAGTTCTACTTGATTTTTAGATGTTTGATTTTCACTTTACAAACTCCATGAAAGGTCAATGCTTAAATATATTTTTTTTCCTGATAATATTTGGGATTATATGCCATGGTTTCTAAACACCTGATACATTTGAATGTGCTCCCTTGTGGTTTTGTGCACCCTGCATCCATTTTAGTCTATGTAATGCATACCAAAACTTGAACTGACTTCGTTAGCCAAAGTGAAGGACCAATAGGAATCACACAACACGAGTATTGATGTGGGAAAAAAATATACGCTCACTTTTAGCACGACATGTGTCACGTAAGGGCAAAATTATGGTTTTGACAACTTCTACATAGATCAAATATCCATTTTGGTCCACATCCTATCCTTTAATCTAATGAGGATCCTTGCTAGTTTAGAATTCTGTCATCGGGATAATCATTTGGTGATTGTCTTCCAATAGGAGAAGATAGCTTCTCTTAATATAAATATGCACATCAGACATGTGGAAAAGGTATGCTCACAACTACATTGCTCATCTATTAAGTTCTCCTCGTCCAGATATTTACTTAGAATTCGGAGGTTCGCCGCTCAATCCCCATCCAGCAAGTCATCGTTGTCTCCAAATTTTGAAGGCAACATTTTAGTTTATTTGTGGGACCCAAACAACTTAGCTCACCTCCGATCTCATGGCGCTGATTTTTGAACACTTACATCCGGCCAACCAGATCAACCCAACGAAGCAAGATGGCTAGATAGTCTTTGAGTCCTCTTCCACATTGATCCCTCGAGCCGCGTCACGCCAATCCACAGCGGATTTGTACCCAGCGTGTCATTGCTCATCATCCTCTCGAGACATTGGCTACCAAGCTGAAACCTACTTAGCGTATACTACCAGTTCGGTTGACGAATCCCCTTGAGTGTTGCACCTTTGCTGCGACCACCATTTGAGAACCTCTGCTCCTCCTCAAATTGTGGTTGCGTAGCCTGATCAGTAGCCACTTTTCAAGCCATGTAGAAGTTTATCGAACAACTAGAAGCCTTGATAAATCGTCCTGCACAGCCACATTGACCGTAACAAACGACCTTTTTTGAGTGATAATATGTCCACAGAGGCCTCATTTATCCTCTTGACGATGAAGGCTTTCATAACCGACATCCAGAATCACATGATAACAAGATTTAGAGAGAATCCTGCCCCATGCACCACCAAGATGACCAAAATCGTGGTGAAGACCTTATTACAATTTTTTATGACAGAGAGCATAATTATCCCAATCATGCACAGTTTGAGGAGAGTTACTATGAGGCTCACTCATCAGCGAGCCAACCATGCTTGGGCCTTCTCGCGACTGCCATTCAGAGAGGTTCAACATCATAGTGCCTGCAATCATTGGACTCTTCCTCACTAAAGACATCGAACTTTTTTTGACGCCAGCAAATTTCAAGATGTTTTCATGTGAATGCTACAATGGCATAAACAACCCTAGTGAGAACTTAGCATGGTTCACACCTTTTATAAGCCTAACTTGGTCCCAGACCATGTTGTGTGTCGCACTTTCTATGTCTCTTTGAAAGGAGATCTCATGTGTGGCTCTAGCATATACTGCTTAGATCCATCTCATGCTGGACACACCTCGTGGATTCCTTCTGCACCAATTTGCTCACAACCGGCATATATCACAAGAATTCCTTGGCACTTTTTTGCATAGTTTAATGACCCAAATAATCCTTGAAATCCTACTATTACTATTTTAAAAAGTAAGAGCTCCTGACAGACAACTTGGATATGGAGTCACTTTCACTATCGTGGGTAGATTTCACCTCGGCACTCCTCTCAGATTCTTATTCAACAAATGCCCCACATATGACATGGCAAACCTCCTTGACAGGGGGAAAACATCTACATATGGAAGAAGATGATAGCAATGTTATGAATTCTGTACCAGTACCATATATACCAGCCGATACATACTGGTTTAGGCTTCTACTGGTACGGTAAGCCTATAAACTTCGTACTAGTATAAATAATGGCCTATATCGGCTGTACCTACGGTACAGCCGATACCGGCTGAGATAGCTGTTCCGCCCGAAACAATCACCTTTGTACAAGTATTCTACCTTTTTAATAATTGGACATCTAATGGACAATTAAGTAATTTAACCACGTAGACTAAGAAGGAAAAACCCTAGCTAACTTCATATACTAATCAAAATTCATCGAGCACTCAGGGAAACTGTAAAGAGCCTCCATAGTTTCCAGTTTTGGGCTAAGTTCCATAATCTTGATTGTTACATGTGAGTATTAGTTGCATAGAGTTCCAACTTTTATGACATGTTAACACGTGATTTCTAGGTATGAAGTTTCATCCATCCTTCATCTTGTGAATTAGGGTTTTAAACTCACACATGCTAATGCTATGACAATATCTTTAAACTCACTCACACACACACGCACGCATATACACACGCACACACACAACACACACAAGAAAAGGAATGAACAACCTTCTAGATAACATTTATCTCTTTTTCTGATTGGAGTTTTCGTCACCCGTACAATCAATTCATCCTCTGTAGTTTGTAATGTGTTGTGTTCAGGCTTAAAGGTTGAGATGCAACATCTCAAAACTTTCTTATGGTGTATGTATGCATACGTATATACACTAGTGAGGGAGTAAGATCTGAGTTCGAGAGAGATGAGGGACATTCATGATTCAACTGGTATTTTGTTGTCGATGCAGATATGAGATTGTTGATTCCCGTGGTGAATTACACACACACACACACACACACTTGGCGATAGTTTTTCAGTATTTTTAAACCCACAGTTCAACCACCTCTTCTTTTTTCATCCAGTAGATAGGTAGGTCTATGTAACTTAACTATGGTTTCAACCCATCACTGCTACAACGTATTTCAGACAGTAGTTGAGGACACAGGATATCTGGGGTAGTAGGAGAGGATACAACGTATTTAGGATTGGGACAGTAGGAGAGCTCATGCTACTGATGCAGGACTTCAAGATCAGTAGCAAGAGCTCCATCAACTTCACTTTCATCACTTTTCAATTCAGAAAGTGATGAACTAAATATAATAATCTCAAGAGCTCTTACTACTGATCTGCTTGAGGACTTCCATAGAACATGTTCATCAAAATAATTATCACAAGTCAGTAATCATAAGAATGGTTACACCTATAACAATTTTATTGGATTAATTTAGCAAAGTCATAAGAGAGCATGGTACATTCCTTGGTGTATTGAGGTTGATCACATGCCAGGCTTGGAAGCGAAATCACAAGTTCAGCATCTATGCTGATATTTATACTGCATAATCCCATAACTGCAATGGTTTATTTTGTTCCTAAACCACTTACATCCCCCTATGCGCATGTAGTTATATTGTGTAATCATCATCTACTTTTGTTTGATTCTGAACATAGTTTTTCAGTATTGATTAGCTCAATTCTTGTTTGTGCCAGAATATGACAGATAATTCTTCATCGATTGCCTCGGCTTCGACTAGATTTGATGATTAGCTCAGTAGGCATAGGGAGTTGAACTGAGAAGGAGCAGGTGGTGAGGGTAGAACGGATGGGGGAGGATCAGAAGGTTCAGGTGGTGAAACTACAGGAGCAAGGGAGGTAGCAGGAGTAGGCACAGGAATATGAGGAGGAGTGAGAACCTGAACTGACCGGGTATGGGAGGAATCGGTAGCAGTGATCTGCTCAAGAGATATAGTGTCGGTGGAGAGGTCAGTGCAATTGATGAATCCCGTAAGACGAAGAGAAGTTTCATCAAGAATATGATGACTAGGAATAGATATACATTCTGAGATAGAGGTAGGAAGAGGGACACGAAAATGTTCAAAAACTCGGGTTAAGATAAGACCGAAAGGAAGATTTGTAGAGGATTTTCTTTCGGGCATCCATTACGAGCATGATAATGCCCGAAACGTTTAAGGGAGAGCCTCGAATAAAGTGGGTGAGAAGGATGATGTCGAGATATGAAAAGGAAGCAAAAGAGCCGGCACGGCCTGAGAGGTTATAACTGACAATAAAATAGAGGACACGATGAAGAGGAGAAAGGTCACCTAAATTAGGTTTGTGGGGTGGAGAAATTCTAGGTTTGTGTTTGTTGGAGTGGGGTAAAGGGGCTAGTGGTGCACCACATGTTTTCAAGGAAAACAATGGTTGAAGATTGGTTGGTAAAACTGAGAATTTGGGCTAAGGTGGTGGAAATGAGACGGATGTGGACCCCATTAACATATGTGGTCAAAAATACGGATGACAGAGCATTAAAATACATGTTCAAATAGAACATTCGAACAAGACCAGTGTAGTATATGGAAGGGGGAGAGAGAATGGAGGGACAGCCCATTCGGTCAAAAAGACCGGTAAGACTAAGTTGGGTCATTAAGTTGACATCACTTGGATGACTCGGTACGACCTCCCGATTGACGAAATTTGTATAATAGTTGATTTGGTCATCGGCTGACTAAAAAAAATGGGGAATGTGAAGTATTTGGGTAGGAGATATATAGGGGCAGGTCAGTGGCGAACAGGTTGGAGGAGAAGCAGAGGAAGAAAAAGCAGCAAGAGGAGGAGCAACAGTACCTGAAGAGGACGGAGCAGCAGACTGCTGTTGAGCAGGGACAGAGGACGATGATCTCACAGCACTAGTAGTCGTATGACGAGTGCAGCGACGTGTGGCTGGTGGTGGTGGAGCAGCAGCAGCAGGTGGATGAGCCATGTTGGATTCATCGTCGGTGTCAATTATAAGACGTCGGCAACTACGTGGGCGTGGGTTTGAGTCCATGTGGGCCCTGAGAGATAGGTAGGCAAGAGAGAGAAGAAAAGTAAAGGTCTGTAAAAACTCGGCGAGTAACAGTAAAAAGTGAAAAGGGCAAAAAGAGGGGTATATATAGACGACGGGATTTCGGTCGACTGAAACATCATTTTCAGTCGACTGAAAAGATTTTGGTCGAATGAAAATTGACTTTTCAGTCGACTGAATCCAACAGATTTCCAAAGGTGAATGAGGTTTTCATTCGACTGAAAAGATTTTAGTCTAATGAAAATTGTCTTTTCAGTCGACTAAATCCAACAGTTGCAAAAAGGAAAAGAAGTTTTCGTTCTACAGAAAAGTTTTGAGTCGAATGAAAACTGACTTTTCAGTCGACTAAAACAAGCAGAAACAAGACTGAAAATTCAAAGAGAAAGTTTTCAGTCGACCAAAAACTTTTAAGTCGAATGAAAAAGGGTCATTTGAGTCGAATGAAAAGGATTTAGCTAAGATCACACTTTCCTAAGCAACGACGAAGAGAACAAAAAGAGGATTCGGCTAAGGGTTTTGTAAAGATATCTGCGAGCTGATCTTCAGAACCAGCTTTCTTGAGTTCTATTAAACCTTTCTGAACATTGTCTTAAAGAAAGTGGTGACGAATATCAATGTGCTTAGTGTGCGAGTGTTGAATAGGATTTTTACTAATATCAATAGCATTGCTATTGTCGCACATAATAGGAATATGATCTATTGAGACACCAAAATCTTGTAAAGGTTGATGCATCCATAGTACTTGGGCACAACAACTTCCAGCCGCAATGTATTCAGCCTCAGTTGTGGAGAGAGCCACAGATGTTTGTTTCTTACTGTGCCAGGACACTAATCCATCTCCAAGGAATTGGCAAGTGCCACTAGTACTCTTACGATTGACAAGACATCCTGCATAATCAGACTCAGAAAATCCTACCAGATCTAGCGAGGAATGTCACGGATACCAAAGTCTTAAATTTAATGTCCCAGAGAGATATTTGAAAATACGTTTAACTACAGTAAGATGAGATTCTTTGGGACAAGCTTGAAATCGGGCACAAATACATACACTAAACATTATGTCAGGTCTAGAAGCAGTAAGATAAAGTAGACTATTAATCATACCGTGATAAAGTTTGTTATCTACATCTTTACCATTTTTATCTTTGACAAGATTTACGCTAGGATAAATAGGGGTACCTTTAGGTTTGGCTTGGTTTAGCATTATCCAAGCCAAACCTTTTCAAAAGCTCCCGTGTGTACTTGGGCTGACTTATGAAAATTCCTTCTTTTGACTGCTTGATTTGAAGTCCAATGAAAAAAGGTAAGTTCTCCCAACATGCTCATCTCAAATTCCCTGCACATATTCTCAGCAAACTCTTGGCATAAATCGTTATTAGTGGCGCCAAAAATAATGTCTTCAACATAAATTTGAACTATTAAAATATGCAAATTAAGAATTTTCGTAAAAAGAGTAGTACCGACTTTGCCATGAGAGAATCCATGATCAATAAGGAAGCTGCTAAGACGATCGTACCAAGCTCGAGGAGCTTGTTTAAGACCGTACAAAACCTTTTTCAGCTTAAGAACATGATTGGGGTATTTTTCATTTTCGAAACTAGGAGGTTGTTTAACAAACACTTCCTCCTGTATTACCTCATTCAAGAAGGCACTTTTCACGTCCATTTGAAAAAGTTTAAAGTTCATATGACATGAAAATGCCAAAAGCATTCGGATAGCATCAAGTCAAGCGACTGGGGCAAAGGTTTCATCAAAATCAACCCCTTCGACTTGATTGTATCCTCGAGCAACTAGTCTAGCCTTGTTACGAACAATATGACCATCTTCATCAAGTTTGTTTCGAAAAACCCACTTGGTTCCAATGACCTTTTGTTGAACAAGAGCCGAAACTAGTGACCAAACATTGCTTCTCTCAAATTGATTCAATTTATCTTGCATGGCAAGGATCCACTCGGAATCTTTTAGAGCCTCTGAAATATTTTTAGGCTCTATTTGAGAAAGAAAAGCAAAGTCCGCATAAAAAAGATTTACCGTAGACCGTGTTGTAACTCCGCATTCCACATTACCTATGACTTGTTCTAAAGGATGATTGGAGGAATATCTTCAGCTTTTTAGTAGTGGATGAGTCTCGTCATTGTTATTTTGAGAAGATGTTGAACTCTCCCCCTCAGTCGAGGAGACATTAAGTTTGTTGTTCAAGTATAGGGAGAGTTCTTCACTGTCATCACCTGCATTCTTACTTGGTTTTTCAATGTTAGATTCTTCAAATACTACATGCATAGATTCTTCAACTTTCATAGCTCTACGATTATAGATTCTATATGATCTACTCTTTAATGAATAACCAAGAAATATTCCCTAGTCAGATTTTGCATCGAACTTTTCCAAGTTCTCACGATTGTTCAAGATAAAGCATTTGCAACCAAAAACTTTGAAATAATTAATTTTTGATTTTCGATTTGAGAACAGTTCGTAAGAAGTTTTGTCAAGAATCAGTCTGATGAGTACTCTGTTCAACATGTAACATGAAGTGCTGACGGCTTCAGCCCAAAATTATTTTGGCAGAGAGTTTTCATGAAACATGGTTTTGGCCATTTCTTGCAGAGTACGATTCTTTCTCTCTACAACCCCATTTTGTTGGGGTGTCCGGGAGCAGAAAACTCATGCGAAATGTCATTTTGAATGATGGATTTGTTGTAAATATGATGAGAAAGGAGTTCACTAATGGTAAAAAACTGTGTCGACCGGGAATAACTTGATTTGCAACTAACTTTCTACATCCTCAATGCTTGCTCAAATTTAAGAAAGAGCTTAGACAAATGGTCACTTGTGATAAGTGGCTTAATTCTAAGCTAGCAAAAAGTGTCATTGGGAAGGAAGTTGTGAAATTGGTGCTAGAAGATAGAGATTTTTGGTCGCAATGTCAGCATGTTGTGAAGCTTGGTGAACCTTTGGTGAGGGTTCTTCATCTCACAGGCGGTGATGAGAAGCCTTCTATAGGGTGCTTTTACGAAGCCATTGAAAAGGCAATGGAGAAAATCATCCCTTTATATGCTGGTCCTCAGAGTGATTGATGCAAGGAGGGATAAACAACTTTCAAGCCCACTTCATTCAGCCGACTGTTTTCTTAATCCTAGAATTTTTTTCCAACCTCTCTTTAGCTTATTCTGCTGCTAGCATTGTGCTTGTTTATGAGAAAGACAACATCTAGCATCCCATTTGTTATGCCAGCAAAGTTCTCCAGTCAGCTGAACTACACTTCCCAACACGGATAAGTTACCCTTTGCACCGCTAATAGCCACACAAAAGCTTCGGTCATACTTCTAATCACACTCCAGGACGATGTTCACCAATAATCCGATTCGCCATATTTTGCGCAAGCCCGACTTGTCTAGTTGTCTGGTGGCTTGGCGGTTGAAATGGTTAGTTGGACATCCCGTGCAAGCCCCGCCCTTCTCTCGATGGTAGGACCTTGCGGACTTCATTGTTAAGTGTACGTTTCTGGTTGAAGATAATGCAACATTAGAAGACCCACCAGTAGAGTCTCTCTTCATAGACGTTTTATGTCAGTGGAAGTGGCGATGGCCTTGTCCTCAAAAGGCCGAACAGCCTCATTGTTGAGTATGCCCTCTTCTTTGGCTTCCCAGTAAAGCAAAGTGTGAAGCTTTCATCACAGGGATGTATCTTGTAAAATCCGTGAGCGTAGATTCTCTCCAGGTTTATAGTGACTCTCAGCTCATCGCCAATTAACTTTATGGGAAGCACGAAGCCCGTGCTCCAAAGATGTTCAACTATCTTTGTAAGGCCAATGAGGTAATCCACGCCTTCAAGCATTTTTCTATCGTGCATCAGTAGGAATGGTAACTCTCATGCTGATGCCTTGTGACTCTTGGCCTCCTTGGATACGTTGAGCTTTCAATGCACTGTCCATCTTGAACTTCCAATCATCACTCTACATGAAGTGATTGGCATTACCTAGGAGCCATCATGGGTTGATCCAGTCAAGGATTTCTTGGATCATGGTCTCTTCTCTCAAGATAAAGAGGCCAAGCGTATCATCTTGCACTTGGCAAGATATGCAGTTGTAGACAGTATCCTATACAAGAGGTCCTTTACCCTTCCTTACCCTCGTTGCCTCACTCTATCCAAGGCCGAGAACTGCGATCACTAAGTACATGAGGGACTTTATGGCTAGCGCTGTGGAGGTCGTGCTCTTGATCACAAAGTCCTTCATCAGGGATACTTTTGGCCGACCATGAGGCAAGACGCCTTGTCCTTCATTCTGTAATGTAAAGCTTGTTAGTAATTTACCTTGATCCCACAGTAGGCTCCCACGCCACTCGTCTTTATGAACAGTCCAATCCCTTTTGCCATGTGGGAGATGGACATCCTTGGCCCCTTCCCACTTGCTTTAGGATAGCAAAAGTTTGTTAATGTCGCCATTAATTATTTTACAAATTGGGTTGAGACAGAAGTTTTGGCGACAATCACATAGCACAAATGCAAGGATTTTTCGGTAAGCCATGGTCTACCGTTTTGGAATTCCTCATATCCTAGTCCTAGACAACGACCGCTAATTTACAGTCCAATTTTGAAAGCCTTCGATGCCAACTTATCCATCGAGCATCACTTCATTTTACTCTCTCATCCACAATCTAGTGGCCAAACTAAAGTTATGTATTAGAGCTTACTTCAAGGCATAAAAAATACGCTTGATGGACTTAAGGGACACTGGATACCCGAACTCCTAAGATTCTTTAGGCATGCCACATAATGACAAGAAACCCTAAAGAAAGACTTTCTTCAACTTAGCCTTTGGCACAGAAGCACTTATCCCAATAGAAATTGGTATAACTTCCCTTGGGTCACTGCCTTTGATCTCACTCAAGACACAAAGCCCTTGAGCCAACTTAGACTTATATGAGGAACACAAGGATCATGCACTCATTCGCTTGTCTTTTATGAGCAGAATACGGCCAAGTTCCATGACAAGAGAATCAGCTCTTGCCTTTTTGACAGGGTGACCTGTCACGACCCGAACCCAGGGGTAGGCACGTGACCGGCTGCAGGCCTAATGGGCTCCAACCAAGGGTTCTGCCAGGCCTTACTCGCTAAAACCAATATAAGCAGTAGCAAAAATTAAACTTCTACAAACTTTAATTATATTTTCATACTTGAATACAACACTTATGCTACTCTTCATAACATTGATTTGTCAACAACTAAAACTAAACCAACAATCTAAATCGTTAGTGACTCAATCAATATAGTCTCTGGAGCCCCGCTCCAAACTGTTCCTTCCTATGCTCGTCACCATCACCTTACTTTCAAATCTAAAATGATAAGTAAGTGATGAGCTTTCACGTGCTCAGCAAGTAACCAATGATTCAACTAGGTGGGTCAAAGCATGCCAGAAAATAACTCGCTTTATATAATAGCAACATTAAGAAATCCAAAATCATAGAGTAAGATATCATCTAGTTAAACTAAATAAAGAACATGGAACAAAACTAAGGCATAAAACCATTAACACAAAAACCTCACGACAAACTGTTCCATCCCAACATCAGTTTCAAACGATATACTGCGGTTAGTGTATATGCCCCACTGACTAGGGCCCAAAATTCCTCCTACATCCGAGATAAATAATTCTGTGGACGCAAAGGCGAACCACAAACAACAGTACTGTACATCAATGTACAATCCCCGTTAACCAGGGCCCGAAATCTAATTTTCTCCTGTTGGATATGGAGCACATCAATCGAATAAACAAAATCACTGTTGGCTCATTATAAACACAAACCACTCATCAATTCATGGTAAAACCATCCTCATGCCCCCTTTCGACAGTTTTCAAGTTGTTCCATATTCACAATAAAGTCAAATTCCAAAACATTTCACTTGTACCAAACATTTCAACTCTAAGGCCCATTTCAATTTCTAAACAAAATATCATTACATGCTGGTCCGGTTTTTTACGAGAAATAAACTACTAAATCTTTTTGACAATTCAAGCAAGAACAACTAAACATAATTAAAACAGTCAATGCTAAGCTTCAGTTTTTAACAGCAAATAAACATATACATTTTATATAAAAACACTAGTTGAATCAAAGGGTCACTTACTTGACGCTACACATTTCCCACATCAAAGTCTCTGAAGCGACAATCTCGTTGCTACATTTGGTTAAAAGAACGGTCAAAGCCATTCTTTTTATCTCCATATTCCCAAGTTACTGTAGCCCAAGGCATCGTCGATCACGACAGAATATCCCCGTTGAACATTTCTCTAAGCAATTCAATGCCGTAATCAATTGCCCGACCTTTACACATCCATCCAATATCGTGTCCAACTTACCATGTTTTTCTCCGGCATTTCATTGACAGTTGCCGAGCTTCTCTCAACTTAACTCGATGTCACTAACTCACCAAGCATGCCCTATTGTTAAAATATACACAACCGCACCCCTCACAACAATATACACCTACGCAACAATGCCCTTCAAGCACTACTAGTTACACACTATCGTCCAACCACACGGCACGCACCTTGTATGCACATTTGACACACAGCACCCTCATTAAACCACAACTGCAATCACAACAATATCACAACTGTACCACCGAACCCTATTTCATAGTCAATATCACTGAAACCCAATGTACCGGTTGCTAGCTTCCACAATCAATCTTCCACTATAGGTGCCACCTTTCAACAACCCCATTACCAATCAACCATTATTGTCTTTACAATTCTACACCCAAAATCGACACCACACCACACTCCACATTACGCAAACAACATATCGTACACTTAAACACTTGTGCTCCGTTCTCTACCATGCACATATACATTTTGTGCGTCGTTCTCTACCATGCACATATACATTACATAGGCACATACACACCTTGTGTATAAGTACACTCTTTACACGGGCACCACTACCCACAATACCTACATACTTAAAAAACATGCACACGCCCACATTACACACACCCGTTCACATTACAGTCTCCATAACATACTGCGCGCGCGCGCACACACACACACACACACACTATACATCATTGTACACAAACACACCACCAGGCATAGTCGTCATGCTCATTCCCACTTAATCACTAACACGCAACAATATTCACACAGTCGTACACACCTTCATATAACAACCGCACATACATATACCACCCCACTTTACATCCGTCTGCCCACCATCCCTACACACTCACCACATATAAAGACATACACATCCATCACGTACACACAGCATTCCCGTACACGTCCAACAACAATTACACCTACACACTTGCCCGAACTCACACATTGTGCACCCATTATCGCACACATACAAACTAACTACCGTCACTGTAAGCACCGTCGTTAGACCACCACTGCACACTATCGCCGGCAACACAAGCACACCACCAAAACTCCACTTTACAATACATACCACCAAACCCAATATATATATATATATATATATATATATATATATATATATATATATATATATATATATATATATATATATAGACACACACACATAGGTAGCTGATTTGTTGCTAGCGCTAGCACCGTCCGCTACATAATGTAGCGGACGGTAAGTTATCGTCTGCTACGTTATGTAGCGGACGGGAAAACAACATTAGTAACGTGCTAGCTCTAGTAATGGATCACGATATATATATATATATATATATATATATATATATATATATATATATGTCTCAGGTGTCGCCCTTGCCAGCCAGTGGGCCTCGTCGACATCCCGTCACTGGATTTGCTACCGTTGGCTATTATTGTGGCCGCGACGCCATGACAGTATCGGCACGGAGGCGATCGACGGCTGGTTGTGGCCGTTTGGTGACGGTCGTTGACTAGTGGCCACCATTTTGTCGGCGCTTAACCGTTGGCCATCCTTCGGCATCGATCCAGCTTGGCAACGATGCATTGGTTCTGGCAAAGATCTGCGACGACGATTGATGGAGGTGAAGGGGGATGGTGTTGGGTGGAGACGCCGGCTGGAGTTGATCGCCGGCAGCCTTAGTGTAGTCGGATAAGTGAGGGAGAGGGATCGTTGACCAGAGATGGCTACCGTACGATGGTGGCAGCGGCGCGATGATTTCTGGCAGTGTAGAGATGGTCCAGATTTGTGGAGACGGTTGATAGAGGAGTTGGGCGAGGGTGTTCGATGAAGGCACGGCTGCGTTGACCAGAGATGGCTGCCGTCTTCTCTGTTTTCTGTCTTATATCTCTTTTTTTTTTTAACTCCTTTATTTTGTTTTGCTTCTCGATAAGCCTGTACTCTTTTAATTGCTTCTAAAGCCTCCTCCCCTGTATCCTCGAATCTTTCTCTATTATTTCAAAATTCACATTTTTTTTTGCATATTCTCTTTATGCCTAGAATGAGACATTAGACATTTGTATAATAATCTTAATTTAATAATAATTTTTCAAAGTGCTTCCTTCGCTTCCTTAATTAACAATCACAAAGCTCATGCCAATCGTCGCTAAAAGACGCAAATATTCTTAATTGTAAAAATTACCGCTAAAATTAAATAAAATTGTTAGAATTCACTAAGAGTTCAAACCAGAGTTTGGGGTATTACATGACCGATGATTCAAAAAATGAAAACTTTAGCTCCAAAGGAGGATATTTGTGCACTTCACGAAATTTGGAGGGCTCTTATAGGGTAATCAAGCTGGGTGGTCCATCCAACCATTTGGAGACTTTAGATGGAAAGCCCGTTCCCCGCACTTGAAACGTCGACAATCTTTGGCATTACTGACTGTTGCTGTTAAAAACATGCTCCGCGTATATTGCAGAACCCGAGCCTGGACCGATGACCTGCAAGACAGAAAACGAGTGACTGCCGGGTGGGGTTCCCGACGGTGAACTCTCCATGCTTAAGTCAGAGCGCAGCTACATGATAGTAACTCTGAAATGCATGAATTGTGTAATCGTCCCATACCTGGAGGGGTAGACCCATTTATATAGCTGTAGGAGAAGACTCCTAGTAGGACTGGGCTTTGGGCCAGATGTGTTAGGATCGCGTTAGGATCCTCGAGGATCATGTCACAATCCCAAATAAGATAATCATTGATCTCCCAGTTTGACTGGGATTGCCGGGTATTCTCCAATTATTGGAAGTTATATTTGAGTTATATCATAAGCCCCCCACTTCCTTAGCTAAAATGTTTGGCTGAGGAAGTTTATACCTGGTGTCTCGAGACATGCGTCAGATTTGTAAGTGATTCTTATCCACTTTGTAGGGGTAACAATATTTCTCTCTTCCATGTGCTCTGACCTAAGCGGGGGCTTAAGCCTTAGAACTTTGCCCAAGTAGGGCGCTAGAACCCTAGCTCTCAAGAGCTAAGTCTTAGAATGTCGCCTGAGTAGGCTATTCGAAATCATCTTTAGAGAGACGAATCATGGGATCTCGAGATCCTTTAGGGACTGTGCCCCATGGTAGCCTCTCTCGGGAGAGGACACAAAGTTGTGCATGCAAGTGTTGCATGTGCTAAGTGTTTGAATGTCCCCTCGAGGGGTCACCTTTCTTTTGGAGGGTGTTCATTTTGTGCAAGTGTGTGTTCTTGAGCTCGAGCTGACCACATCATGCTTGCGTTTTACTTTGTCGCGAACTCTTATTATCAGCTAAGAGCTGGCAAAGACGCCTCGCACTCACGCTTGGCTGGGTTTTGAATTGACAAAGAATGGTGGGGGGATGAAGTCCCATAGTGCTTTGCCGTTTCACGGGTTAGAACTGTAGCTAAACCGTTCGGATAGAGCTTGAGCTCTATCCTATCACCCTCGGGGGTGTTCGTCCCTTGAGGGACTGATGAAGTGCGGAGCTCACGCAAATACCCTCGGGGTTTGACAAAACTTAAGAGTTCTCGTCTTACGGGCCCTCAGGGGCGGATGGAGCTGGAGCTCATGCAATTACCCTCGAGGGTTCGACGGAATTTTAAGAGTTCTCGTCTTACACGCCCTCGGGGGTTTAACGGAACTTGGAGTTCTTGTCGTACGCGCCCTCGGGAGTTTAACAGAACTTTAGAGTCCTCGTTGTACGCGCCTTTGGGGGTTTGACCGAACTTTAGAGTTTCTTGTTGTACGCTCCCTTGGGGGTTTGACGGAACTTAGAACTCTCGTCGTTTGTGCCCTAAGGGGTTTCTCGTCCTTGTTGCCGCGGTGCCAAATAAGAAGGCGCGGTTCATGGAGCCCATAATATGATCGCTGTGGCGAACCTCCCTGTCTGATAAGACACAAGGCATTAAGCCTGTATAAGAATGATCTCATGAAATATAAAGCCCCCCGGCCTTTGAGAAGGCGTGAATATATAAAGACTGCTTTTAAGCCCATATGTAGAGTCTGGTCACAAGAAGACCCGTGGGAGCAATATAGAAGACCATAATCTGCTTGCTCGATTGGATGAGCATATAAAGCTTGAGGATGCGTAGTCCGTCCGAGCAAGATGCCACTGATGATCAGTAAAGTAGCTGTCGCAGTTCATCAATATACTGAGAAGCAACTAGATTTACTTTGCTGGTCGCATGAGCTTGAGCTTGCAGTTGTACCGGCATATTAGTGATGCTTATTAGCAGGGGCTGACGATATGCTCTGATTCATTGATCGAGGTCACTGTGTGACCGAACATCACAAGATAATAAGAAATGCTGAGTCGACAAGATGCTGCAGCAGAAAACCCTAACGCGACTTCAAGTCACAGGGTGCTGTGAATTTTTTCCTTGCTTATAAAGTGGTTTATACGTTACCATTGATGTTTGCAGGCATAGTTTAAACCTTGCAAGAAATAAAAATACGTGACTGAAAAAATAGCCTTTGAAGCAATAAAGCATATAAAAATGTAACTATGTTTTTAACACAGAATTAATAGCGATGTTCAGACACCACGACCCCATTAGGGTTTTGCTGGTTAAGAGACTAATGTGCTGCACTGCTTGTCGCATGTGAGCTTAAAAAGTTATAGCAGCTCATAAGACCCAACATGTAATGTGTCTGCACCGACTGACGCAATTGCATAATGCTAGACCAAAAAATTAAATAGGTCTAGCTATAGAAGTGCACTGGAAGTAGCCTTCGGGAGGCTTGCTAGTGCTAAAATTTGTAGTCGCTTAATTTTTTAGCAACAGATACGTGACCAAATATGCGCCATTTAAAGAACGTGCAGCATACTTTTAATAAGAAAGACTTCGGGGTCTTTAAATCTAAATAGGCTTTTTCACAGTTAAAAGCTAAATACTCTTAAGAGCGTGTGACCTAAGTAGAATAAATAAGACCTTTTGGGTCTAAAATATAAATATGCAATTTTACAGGGTCAAGTAGAATTTTCTAAAAAGGAAGAGTGGACCTCTGTTTTTGTTTCAGCCCCTTGACAGAAGAACGGCCACGGCTTGGAAAAGCGGTGGCGCACTGTGAGCACCGGACGACGGTGAGGAATATCAGGCAGCTGGTACGGTGAGATGGTGACTCTACGGTGGCGATGGCGCTGCCTAGAGCTACGCGGGTCACGGTGGTGACACGGCCGATGGTGTCACGGTGGTGCGCATCTCGATGACGGCGATCTGGAGGGGCCGATGGCCGAAGCTTTGAATTTGCGTCGGTAGCCCACCGTTTGAATGGTGACGACAGTTGTACTTTTCTTGTGCCTGCGGTGGCCCAAAACAGGAGATCAACGGTGGCCCGCGGTGGCGCGGTTATGGTGAGCGAAAGGCCCAAAAGAGGAATCTGATGGAGAAGTTGGGGCCACGGTAGTACGTAGCTCGGCGATGCCCTCTGCATCGTCACGGTCTTCGATGGTGTGGTGCCAGAAACTCGGGTTTGGTGACGGCATTGACTCGGTTGTCGGCATCAATGCTGTGGCGCGTAGCTCCACATTGCTTGTCGTCACGGTAGATCGGATCTGGCAGATCTGGCGAGAAATGGTGATGTAGATTTGAAAGCCGGTAGCGGTGAAATAGCAAAGTGACGACAGCGCCGGTGGTGATGACGCCGGTGCTTTCCTGCAGGGCCCACTATGGTTTTAGACAACGAGTTGGCCGTCGTTGATTGACACTGACCGTCGTGGATGGCGTGGCATCTGGTGAGGTCACCCTGGTGCAGCGCCGGTGCCTTGCTCTGAAGGATGACGGCGAGATCAGCTTCTTCTTCTTCCCTTTTTTTATTTAATATCTTGGGATATTTTTTATGCTGCTCCGGCAGCTTTTCGATGGTTGCACGGCCGATTGTGGTGGCCGTGGTGGTCCTGCGATGTTGCCTGGTGGATCGTCGCGGGTTGTTGGTAACCACTGATGATGGCTGATGGAGAGATCTTGGAGGATAGTGACGGTGGCGGAGAGATCAATTCGGATCGGCTCTGGTTCATTTAGACGCAATGGCCTTGCCGTCGGTGTTCGTTGCGAAGCCAAGGATGCTGACCAAAGGGGCGGTGCTGAACTGTTAGGGTTCTAACCCTTTCTGGCCCAGCCTGTTGGCCGTGCGCGAGGGTGCAGTTGCTAACCGAATGGTTGTCGTGACGCTGTTGTGGCGGTGTTTTCCTAGTTGCCGTCGGATTTCGGAGGCGGTGCTTGGCAGTGCTGCCATTGTTGTAGGTTGCCGTGGAGTTGATCCAAAGAATGGCGGCGAGGTGGCGCCGTCAAAGAAGGGGAGGCCCACGGTGGTGGGTGGCCTGATTATGCACGACATCGTCGGTAGGGTTTCGACCCATGTGCGACGGCGCTGGGGCATGGCTTCTCCATGGTTCTTCTTCTTTTTTTTTGGGATGTTCCGGTCACACCGCTGGAGATAAAAGGCAGTAAAACCCCTCTTTTCGCGGCAACGCTAGGTTGTGACTGCATTGTGGCTCGGTGGTTGCGTCGATAAGCCTCGGCACTGCTTCTTCCTATTCTGAATTTTTTTTCTTTGATTGCGATGCTGTTGATGCTGCTCCGGCAGCCTTGCGACGGCTTTGTGGCCATATCGGCGCTTGTTGGGGAAGGTCGCGGTGGACAGCGCTGAAGGCGCTGATTGGTTTTTCTGAGGTGCTGTCGGTGGCTCAGCGGCCCTTTGCTGGTTCTGAATTTTCTTCGAACAATGCGTTTGTATTTTTGCGACTGTGACGATAATTCTATTTGGAAATTTGTGGCGGCGGCAGTTTTGTCAGTGGTTCCGACACGTTGTCGTCGGCAATTTGGGATAAACTGTTGAATTTTCTTGAGGTCAAACGGCTAGGCTGGCGGGTCCCACGGATGGCGCCAATCTGTTGCTGCTAAAAACATGCTCCGCGTATATTGCAAAACCCGAGCCTGGACCGATGACCTGCAAGACAGAAAACGAGTGACCGCCGGGTGGGGTTCCCGACGGAGAACTCTCCGATGCTTAAATCAGAGCGCAGCTACTGGATAGTAACTCTGAAAAAGCATGAATTGTGTAATCGTCTCATACCTGGAGGGGTAGATCCCTTTATATAGCTGTAGGAGAAGACTCCTAGTAGGACTGGGCTTTGGGCCAGATGTGTTAGGATCGCGTTAGGATCCTCGAGGATCATGTCACAATCCCAAATAAGATAATCATTGATCTCCCAGTTTGACTGGGATTGTCGGGTATTCCCCAATTATTGAAAGTTATATTTGAGTTATATCACTGACCATGAGCATGAGATGTTTGTTGGGGCTACGCCATTTAAGACTTCACATGTCCTGCTTAGCATAGTCTCTATCTTAGCATATTTAGTATTTAATCTTAGATTTTCCTTTTTTTAAAGAATAGTGGCTACTATGTAGACTTTTTTTGGTTGTTAAAGCATAGGCATTGGCCTCAGAGGCTTTCATACACTCGATTAAAGACGCAGTTTATCTACAACGCATGCATATACGAAAGATGTTTTGATTATGTTAAAGCAAGTTACACATGGTGGGATATAAAGGCCAGGTACAAAAGAAAAAGGCTGAGTGCTAAGCATCTACTTCTTGTTCCTTAGTTGGTTCTTCAAAGGCTGGTTGCACCTCGTTCAGCTATCATGGCTCTGCAACAGTCCGGAGACTCGTGGCTTCTATAACTTCCACAACTGCTGGCTGGGATGCGATCCAACATTATCAGTAGGGTTTAGGCTCTTGTGTTGCCTAATGGCATCTTTCTAGCCCTCTACCTCAGGAGTAAACTGGTGCTCGAATTGACTCAAGTCCTCAGGGAATGAAGTTGCATTCTCACGCCTGCACACCATGTATCCCTTGACCAAAGCCCTCTTGCCTTTTTGAATGCATGCTGCCTCATAAGCCAGAGATTGCTTGAACTCTGCTACCGCATGTGCAGCTACAGCAGCCTTCTTAGAGCACAGATGTTGTTCAAAGGTTGTCTTGGCCTTCTCAAGAGAAGCCACCTTCTGGCCAAGGTCTGCCACCTTCTTTTTGGATTATTTCCTTTGGTTCTCTGCCACTGAACCTTTTCTGCTCCTCCTCTAGAAGCCTCACAAGGGTCAGAAGTTTCTCGGCCCCCATCTGGACCTGAGGCATAGCCTAGAAAAAAAATAGGAACTTAGAATTTTTCTAAGTTATGTAGCAAGAACATGAGAGTGGTCGCACATCGGCGCTTTCGAACATCATAATTTGCCTTTTTCTTTGCATCTAAGCCAAGGACCACGACATCAATTTTGCTTCTTAGGCTGAGGATGAGCCATTCCAATGGCCTCATAATATAGGTTTGTAACATTGTAGTCCTCCATGTTGATCGGTTGCAAATCTTCAGTGATGAATATCCCCCATAACAAAGTTGGGGTTGACAAATGCTAGCTCCTCTACGCTGCATTCCCTGCTTGGTCCTTTTGCTCTGTTAGGCTACACTTGATGCCATTTGCTCTGCAAAAGAGGACAATTAGCTTGTATACACATAATTTATGCAATTATGGTGCTGTTCGAAATGATTACCAAGATTATGCTCTCCTTCCTCTTCTGCCTAGCCTTGTTCGTAGTTGAAAATGATTCGACGCTCTTGAAGATGGTCTTTAGTAAGGGGTACTTGGAAGCTTTGGGCTTAGCCACCTTAAATTGAGCAATGTGTTTGAGGACCTCCTCGACTAGCCATGTATCCATCAAAACAATGCACTCCCTCGTATCCAACTCAGGGTTTCACCCATTAGGGATGTTCCATATGACCCCTTCAGGAAGTTTGATGAACAAATATCTGTCCTTCCTACTATGATGGGACATAAGTGGATTGGGGAATTGATTGGCTTTAGATATAGTCCATCGACAGAGGAAATACCACCCCAATTGCTTTGTGATTGTGCAAATGTAAGGAAATTTCTATGTACTCTTATCCTCAGACGATGGCAGTGGTACACAAAGAGAAAGATGCATCTCCTTGCCTTGTCGGATAGCTGAGCAGGTGCCAAATCATGTATATTGTGCAACTTGGCATAAGAATGGTGAATAGGTACTCTAAAGCCATTGCAAAACATATATGCACACACGACAATTTTATTGTCGTGCATAAATTGGCAGCCTCGCCTTTATCTAACAGCCTAAACTCTAGATACTTAGGAATTTTATAGCACTCTTATATATTTTTTAAGGATGTGGTTACTTAGCTTGCTCTGTGCACCAGAGGGTTTAGGACTTTCAGTTTCTTTGGCTAATGTCTCTCTGACAGGCTCCTTATAAGTATGAATGAGGGGGGCACTTGTATGTCTAATGCCATGGGGTGAAAGGTTCGCTCCTCTCCTCGATCCCATTGTTCCTAGTAGTGCCACTTGACACAGAATCATGCTCACTACATGAAGAAAACATGCTTTTAGATCGAACGTAGAATATTTAATGAAGATGGAAGGTAGGGGATTCTAACTTAGAATAAAGGAGCAAAGAAATGATGTTCTAAAAGAGATGAATTCAAGTGACTCTTCAAATTCTTCGATGACCCCTCCATAAATCCCTTGCGCTCTCAAGAACCTCTCTAAGTGTCTGGAAACCTTTGCTTTCGCTTTGAAGTGAAGCAAAAATAACGGGAGGCACCTTATATTTGGGATTTTGTAGTCGGGATCATAATACACATCATTCAATGAAAGAGATCGAATGCCCCTTCATTTCCTTCTAGATAATCTCCACATTGTTTGACTATACCATGGTGATGGGCTCATCAAAATCTCACTCAGACTCTAACTCATTCCCTAACCTAATACATCTTATCATCACTTGCAGAAAGGAGCCAAACGAGGGTGAGCTTTTGAGAGCTCAGTAAGGTCGTACAAGGACTACAAAAGAGATTATAACATGACTCCAAAAAATACAACCGACGATTTTCAAAACACTTCGAATGATCAAAATTCAGTAATTACCTAAACTAAGCAAAGTTCATCAGAAATAGATGCCAAAATAAATATTAACAATCAGAACAAAATCCAAAAAGATCAATAAAAGATCCTTTTCAAGTCAGCATTTCTAAGTACCACGAAAATTTTCCTTACTCAAGGGATTTCAATCCGAGCTGAAATTCATTTCCAAAATACAACAAGACTTTCCGAGGGATTTCAACCCAAGCAGAAATCATTTCAAAAATACAGCCAGATTTTTCGAGGAACTTTAACCCAAGCAGAAATCAAATCAGATAATACAGTAAGGCTTGTCAATGGATTTCAACCCAAATACAAATCCTTCTAACTAAATACAATGAATATTTGTCGATGGCTTTCAACCCAAGCACAAATCATTCTAACTAATAAAATCAAAAATCAATGTTGATCCTGGGCGATTGCAATGCCATTATGACAAGCTTTTTTCAAAAATTTTCCACTGATGAATTGTTAAACAACAGATTACTGGTACATCTCTACCATCTATGAATAATGAACATAGACTGACTTGTATCATACCAATATGGACATAGTGATTTACTTTTTTAAGGTATTGTTTTGCCTTATCTGTCTTTGAAGAGAGGAATGTCTAGTATTCTTTTTTCAGTTTGACCTACCAAGGTTTCTCCTTCGGAGATCTCTACATTCATCTTACTCCTGAACCGGAATATGGTGTTTTTGTATATTTTTCTAACCTTGATTTTAGGCATCTCCCAATGGTTTATAGTAGAACCGGAAGTTTCTTCCTCAATTGATTCACTATGACTAATTATGTTATTAGATAAGGAAATCATCTCTTCTTCATGGTCATAGGTTTCTGACATCATGAAGATCGTGCTTATGCCTTTTAAAGTTTTGTTTAAACTTTCTTCATCATCTAATGTTGTTTCATCATTAGATTCGTAGTTGTATTCTGAAACAAGCTCTTCTACTTCATCTTCAGAATCTAATTTGTATCCACATGCTGGCTCGTATCTTTCTTCAGCAAATAAGAAAGATCTTATATTTTGTTTTCTTTTCTTACTTGGACATTTATTTGCATAATGTCCTTGGTGGGCATTAAAGCGTGGATGTGAGGTGGTGGCGAGGCAATTTTGTCCAGGTTTGATTAGGTGGCGAGCTACTAGTTAGTGGGTGGACAGCGGCTGTAGGTGGTTCCCTCCTGAGGGTTTCTAGGGGTGGTCAAGCCCTGGGTTGGAGAAGGCTAGTGAGTCTGGTACAATGGGTTTTTTCTTTTAGGGCTGTCTTACCCCTCCCCCTTGCTTATCCACTTCCCCCTTGTTTCAAAAAGGTTTAAAGGTCGGTTTTGGTAGTTATGGGTGTTGTTGCGCTGTAGTGTTTGTTGGGTTACAGTTGGTGAGGCAGATGAACGTGTCTTGTGGTTTGCCGTCGGTTGGTGAGGTGATAAAATCGAGAGGTTATTTGAGCAGGCATAGTGTCGTTTGGGCGGGTGGTGGTATGGTTGTTTTCTGTTTCTGTTGGTGGTGGTGGAGTGATGGCGAGATTATTGTCTGGTAGTGGTTAATGGCAAGGTGGTGGACTGACACTTGCATGCTTGCGACACTGTGATCAGCAATGGTGACCTGTGTTGATGCGCATGGGAGCCAGCTATGCTGGTGTCGAGGCACGTGACTTGGTATTGAGATGGCTGTGGGTGAAAGCCGACTACAACAGCATTGAATGTTCACTACTATCTTTATGTTCTAATTATACAATGTAGCTTCGTGGCATTGTCGTGCTTGTACTTATCTAGTACCGAAAAAAGTAAACAAAGAAGAAAAACAAAAGGAGGAAAAAACAAAAAAATAAAAAATAAATATTTATTACCGTTTCTTAGCATTTGTTGTCCTTGATTTTATAGTATGTAATTTACTTGTTTACTTTTTGTTGCTTAATTTTAGATATGATACCTACCGTTCTTCCGTGTATGTTTTATGTTAATTTCGATGTCCTTATGGCCATTGTGTAACAGTTTTCCAATCTTATATTGTGCTAAAAGGAAAACTGCCAAGAGATAAGGGTAATTCTTATCCAGTAAGCCACCACCACATCGTCAATGACAACTCTTAAGTGAAGCTTGACGTCCACAAATCAGGTGCAATGAGAAGCTGACTAGATGCAAACATTGTCATGCACTTGTTTCACTTTTCACTCTGTGTTATCACTGTAAAATGTGAGTGGCACCATCTCGGAACTTCTCCAAAAGCGGCCTCCTTCACCGGATGATCGTGCACGATATTTGAAACACAAAGGTCACAAGATGTATCCAATCACATAGCAGTGTTGACATTAGTTTTCCTGGCATTAGATCTCAAACAACTCTCATTTCACTTCCACATATGCACAAAAAAGAGATCAGTAGACATTGGACCTAGAAACTATTGATGAAGTAAGATGCAACAAAATGAAATGAAGCATTTCCAAAATTGGAACGTCGAGGCAAAAGGAAAACTAAGGAAGCTGCAGAAGAAGCATCAGGGTCTACAAAATATTTGGGAGTTGGGAATCCAGTCTCTGTTGCAACTCTTTGACCCTCATGGACAGTTCAGACTTCTGCTCCTTATAGTTCTGCAGCAGGTATTCCTTTCCTTCTATCACTTCCTTTAACTCACCTACTTCCCGTCTCAACATCTCAATCCTATCTCCCTCTCCTCTCCCCTTATCTGAGAAGTCCGAATTGCTCTCAACATCAATATACCCATTTGTATGGCCATTCCTTGCTTCAGAAGGCCACACTGAAACTGTTGAAGACTTTTCAATTGGACCCCCTTGCCCTACACAGTGATCTGCAATTGCCTTCCTCAGCCTCTGGATTTCTCTCTCAGAATCAAACAAATCCCTGTTTGCAGCATCGAGCATTGATTGCAGATGGGTCGAATTTGAAAGCTGAGTGCTCAGAGAGTTCTGCAATTCCACAATCTGATCCTGCATCTCGAGTATCATATCATCCCTTCTCTTTAACTGCTGTCTCAGCTTTTGTATTACCTCTCGCTTGCTGAAGATGTCAGAACCGGATTCAGAGACACATGGTGAGTCAGAACTGTTTGAGTGGTGGAATGGCTTCTGTGGCAACTCAAGGCGGTCAGGAGAGGATGCCCAAATCACCCCATTCTCTTTAGTGTATTCAGGAGCAGAAACAGTCACTAGCGGGAGGCCTATCTCGGGTTCCCCAAGTAATTCACCATTCGCTTGCTGCTTAGTATCCACCATACGCTCGGTTCCTGTTTGAGAACCCCATCAGAAAAAGTATGTAGAAGGAAATTCATGCGTACGGGACCTATACATCAAAAGATTGCAAGGATGCATGGACATGTCAATAGCTAGCTCCAACCAATGTAGTTGAATCACTTAAAATAGACATGATTCTCTACCTATGAATGATTCTACAAGTCAAGCAATTGGTGCACTTGGAGACCAGCAGTATATTTCTGGAAGAATCCATACACGAGTTATATATAAGGTTAGTTCCGAAACGTAGGAATATCGAATATCAGTTGGGTAAAATTAACAAGAAACATTATGGTTTTAAGTAAAAGACAATGGACTTATGCAGGGAGCTTGCAAGTAAACAAAAGTTTTAGTTTAATTTCACAGTTCAAAATCTTTTGATTGTCACTGTGCAAGTAGATATTACTTTTACGTGAGTCATAATTCAAAAGCTTCTCATTTAATTAACTAACCCCCACTTTAGAAACCAAGAGGCCAGAATACACCACACATTAGTTCGAGAGGGAGGGGGGAGGGAGGGGGGGGGGGAAGAGGAAGGGGGGAGAGAGAGAGAGAGAGAGAGAACACTCAAACATGGACTACTTTGAACACAAAGATCAAATACAAGTTCATCAACAATTTGCTGACATATTGTAAAACTTGCCTGAAATTAGTGTACAGACTTGTAAAAGATGGAACTACAACTAAAAAGAGCTTAATTGAGAGCAGTTGAAAACTCCGTGCACATTTCCATGTGTTTTATGATCTTATCTAAGGGAGAACAGATACCAAGTCCAACAAACTGTCATAACTGATAAACAACCATCTTTATGCAAATGCATATCGCCAATTACATATTCTAATTCAGATAATCAAGGACTCCCCAACAATCACAAGAAGACATCATGCTGGCCATCAGGCATTACTGAAGTTTGGTACCTCTCTTAAAACATAAGTTACGTGTCAGAACCTCTTAAAAGAAAAACTCAAGTGCATGCTTTGATTTCAAGAGTATACAAGACTAGTACAGACTCAGCATGTAAATTCTATGCAGCACTATCAAAGATCAATTGCTATCCATTACATGTACATCATGCTTTATAGCACATGATAACACCCATCAGTTGGGTCCTTACTAGGCAAACATTTAACGGGATACTCAATTTAACTCTCTGATGCTTTGAAGGTTAAAAGATCCCATACCAGAAAGGCATTTGAAGCAACCATTCTCATCTTGGGTGAAACAATAGACATCTGTATGCAAATGGCAATCCCCTGACTTCTTTCTGCTAGTAGATTTTCTAACTCCTGCAAAGTCAACGACTCTAAAAGTTAAGAGCAGCAACAAACTTCGAAAGAGAAGTACAGCGTTGCAAACCATTATTAGCATTGAAACAATCGCCATAACCATGCAAACCATTATTAGCATTCTCTGGCTGCTTTGTGTCGAGAACCTGCTTGAGCTTATAACCCAGGCGAATCGACAGAGTACTTAACAAGGCACCACCAGCGATAAGGATCCAATTTGGTCTATCTCCCTGAAAGCTTTTTGACCTTTGAGCTCTAGTCACTCCATTGGTTCGAGGGGTCATTTTGAGAGTTGCTGAAATTATGGATTAAAAAACTCTGGAGCAGCCGAATATGACCTACATTCATGGGGCACCATCATTCCATTGCTATTCATAGAACAGAAAATTAGGTCAAACTTCAATCCACAACTTCGTTATACTTATAATGTAAAAGCAGCATGATTCAAGAATAACCAAAAGTGGCACTCTTTAAGTACTTACAGAAATAGAAACTAAAAAATGACAGTAGTATCTCAGAGATATTTAAGCTCAACTATCAACACATTTACTTTCTGCCAAGCAGGTGAGAGTTAAGAGTCTGAAAAATGCTCAGTGCTGATTGGCAATGGTCACTTCAGCCCTAGATCAAAAGTAATTTGGGAAGTACAAGTTCCTGCAAGGTGAAGAGGGTAAATGGTGAAGCTTGGGTTCTCAAAAGGGATCATCCATAGCTCCATGTATACCAATATTACCAGAAGATCACGTCTCAACGAAATTACTCACTGCAAAAGAGGAAGGTTGAAGGGTAGACAAACTCTCACTTCTGGTAAACTTTATCGGGGTCTGAATAACTCAATTGCCCATCCGTGAGTAGAAATACCGTAGAGCTATTTTTCTTTTTCTATGCTAGGAACTTTGGCCCCCTTTTTTCTCTGCGTGGGTGTGGGGATATATATATATATATATATATATATATATATATATATATATATATATATATATATATAGATCTGAGATGCCTTTTTTTTATACGAATTTTTCGCTTAACCGCCCCTCTTAGGGGGGGGTTAGTAACTCTCTCTCTCTCTCCCCCCTCCCTCCCTCCCCACCCCACCACCACCCTGAATCGGCGCCACCAGTACTACTCAACGACGACGCCGTTGTCGACACCACAGACGATGCCCAGTAACGTCATCGTCGCCGCCGCCACCGTCCTTGGCCCAAACTGACACTGCCGCTGCTGCATCCAACGTTCACCCAAGTCGCCGCCGCCACCATCCTTCCCAAGCTGCCGCAGCCCGTCTAGACTTCTCCCAAGCTTGCCACCTTGTCCTTTGCCCAAGCCACTGCGGCTGCCTATGAAGCACGGATATGGGTGTCGGGGCGGATACGATACGGGTGCTGATGCGTGGATACAAATTTTTTGCATACGGGTGAGGCGGGAATACGGCTAAATTTTATATACTTAATATTTACTTTCTAAACAAAATAGGAATCATAAATTTTAAGAAAGTGCACACATAGTGCAATTTTATTTCTCATAGTTGTTGTACTTGCATGTGACTCTGACTTTTGGAGCTATTACAATCATTGGGTCTCAAAATGCATAAACCCACTCACATGTGGGCTTGCATGCATATAATTAGCGGCCTTGCATGTCATTATAGAGTGCCATGTGGCAAAAAAAGGATCTACTACTGTGTCCCAACCCAGCTTCACAAAAGAGAAAAGAAAATTGTTACTAAAAGCAAGAATAGGAACTGCTCCCAGTGGGCAAGGTTGCGGGTCGTCCCGATCGTCGCTGGTGGTTCCAACCGACGCAGCCAGTGCACAAGGTCGCCGGTGGTTGCAGGTTGTCGCCGTCGTTGATGGTGGTTGTTGCCGTCACCGGCCGTCACTCCCCCCCCCCCCCCCTCTCTCCCTCTTAGTCTTGGTCTCTGCCCTTCTCACAGATCGCCCCAGCCGTAAGGATCTGTAATTTATTAGGTTAGTATGATTTTTATATTTAGAATTTGACCCCCCAACTTCTGTTTTTGTGTTTTGTCTCTGAAAATTCTTTTGAGAATTGTATTTTTCACCCCATAAGTACTGGATCCGCACCTGAGCCGCACCTGCTATTTAGGAAATTAAGAAAATAGATCAAAAATTCTGGACACACACCCATGCCGCACCCGACACGCACCCTCACATGACGCGCACCCGATGCCAGTGCTTCACCCTTCTAGGTGCACTCGTGCTTCATAGGCCACTGCAATCGACCTTCACCCAAGCTACCGCCACCACTGTCCTTCGTGCAAGCAACCGCAGCCGCATCTGTCCTCGGCCAAGCCGCTATCATCTACCCAACGAAGTTATCATTTTCTTTTCTGGTCTGTTGTATTGTGGTTGGATAACCAATGGGTTTGATGATGAATGTGATGGATGAAGATGGAGATGCACATTGATTTCGGTGTAAATTCTATCGATTAAGTTTGGTGTAATAGACATGGTTGATTTCGTTTTTAGTGGAGATGGTTATCAATCATTCTTTAAAATCTGGGAAAACTACCAAATTGAAAATGGGGGAGAAACAAATCTTTTTAATCGCTACTCTTTATAGTGGTTAGGTAAATTCTATTTTTATAAAAAAAAGAAAAAGACAAGTAAGATCATTTTGAAAGTAAACACTAACCACTACAAAGAGTAGGAATGGACCAGATCAAAATTTTAAAAAAAAATTCCTGCACGAACGGTAAATCACTATTCGTCCCATAATATAGAGGATAACAAAGTTCAATTAAAAAAGAAGCGATCTGAGCCGCCCACGTCGACAACATGGACGGCTAAATCGCGGTGGCAACTTTACTTAAGTTGTTAGTGTTATCATTTTATTAGCTCCTATATAGATCTATATCTACACACACATAAATATATGGATAAATTACACACGGCACTCTTGAGGTATATCCGAAACAACACATGCCGGCTACTAAGTACTTTTATTACTCCCTGAGCCCTGTAGTTTATCATTGTGTTACACAAAACACACTTCTATTAGGAACCGTCAAAAAAATTTCGGGAAACATAAATATAATACGATGTACCATAAATGCCCTTAGGTTTTCCTCCTCTTTCTTACCAGAAAAGGCCTAGCCACTGCCCTTGACGCCCAGCCATCACCCACACACACATAGCCACGTACACACACCGGCGACACACGCACACAAAAACCACCACTGCCCCACCCCCTTCCATTGCCCCGCCGCAACCGCCCAAAACAACCCACCACCACAGATCTTCAACCACAACTGCCAATGTCCCACCCAGTGTTACAAAAAGCGCGCCTCGCCTAGGCCTAGGCGCAGCGCGTTCAAGAAGGCGCGCGCCTCTTGCGCCTAGGCTCCCAGGCGCGCCTAGTGAAGTGGCGGTGGAGGCGCAAGGCTGAGCGCATGCCTGTAGCCGTTCGATTTTCTTCACATGGGCCATTGATTTTCTTTTTCCTTTTTGTCTTTACTCTTTACCAAATCAAAACCCCCAAATCAGTTCCTGATTCATGGGTCACGACTCACGACCCAAGCTCTTGTCTCTCACAGTCACCGCAAGAGACCCAAGCTCTCAGTCTCTCACAGTCACCTCGCGAGTTGCTTGCGACCTTCCGCCGTCACATCTCCTTTCTCTGCTCGCCGTCGCATCTCCCATATCCTCCGACCGTCTGCTCTTCAGTTATCGGCGCTGCTTCAGCTGCCATTTTGGTCGGCTGGTCCTCTTCACAGCGGCTTCTCCGTTGGTCAATTGAAGCAGCTTCTCAGTTGCGGGCCTTGCGGCAGGTTTCTCTCTCTCCCTCTCCCTCTCCCTCTCTCTCTCTTTCTCTCTCTCTCTCTTTCGGGTGAGCTTCATTGCTCCATGTTCATCATGAACATGAACAGTTCATGTAATGAATTATTCTGTTTTGTGCAGTCGTGCACCCGTGCTCTTTATTTTTTCCCCCTTCAATGACAAAGCCAGCTATGGTTTGCTGTGAGCCTGTGAGAATGATTTGCTGTAATGAATGATTTGCTGCAATTGTTAATAGGTTGTTCATTGTTGGCTGAAACTTGGAATGGGTTTGGTTTATTAATGTAGTTTAGTCTTTCCACTCGGGTGAGCTGCAATTGTTAATAGGTTGATTTTGTAGCAAAAACTGTATTGTATTGAAACTTGGAATGGGCTTGTTTTATTAAGGTAGTTTAGTCTTTGTTTTTCCCAGTAGCTAGCTGCTCTGTGTTGGCTCATGGCTGAAATCGCTAAATCATGTTTCTGTATATGAAATGGGGTATTGGTATCTGTATATAAATTATGTTTCTTATTTTTGTAAGTGTAAGTTGAAATTAACTGCTGATTTAACTTGAATTCAATTGAGAAGCTTATTGTTTCTTTCTTCTGTATGTGCATTTAAGCTGATTAGTGTTAGCATATAATTCAATTGTAGGAATATGCATGTCGACGCCTAGTACGGTTACAAAGGATCCAGCTTGGAAATATGGACGTACCGGTAACCCGAGCGACAAAAATGCACAAAAATTACAAAGGGCGGTATTTATCGACATAAGCAACACCTTGCTGGAGGTTAAAGAAATGCTTCAACGCGCCGAGAGTGTCCAGAACATGTTAGAGATGAGATGAAAGAATTTTTGAAGTTTGTCAAAGAAAAGAAAGAACTAACTAAGTGCATCCCAGATTTTGATAATGTTTTCAATGATATAGAAGAGGACGAGGACGACAAAGTAGTTGAGATATCGAGAAAGAAGGGAGTTTCATCCACCAGCAGTTCTTGTCAACCTTTTCCTAAGAATCCTAAGGCTAAGGGCCCAATGGACGTGTACTTCACCCCGGACCCGGAAGAGGTAGTGAGAAAGAGAAGGATGAAGCATAAAACCCCCTAACGTTTACACTGGTTCTCAATTAAGACCCTGAAGTTTCAATTTAAACAATCAACACCCCAAAGTTGAGAAATGGTTCCAATTGGACCCAAAATCATTTTTCCGTTTTAAAAGAGGTGGACGGCCGTTCACCTTGAGGGGCATTTTTGCTAACCCATATTTGGTGCTCTCTCTCTCTCTCTCACACACACATTGAAGCACAGATCCACCCACACACGGTGGTGCTCCCCACCCTCCCCCCCCCCCACCAGCACATAGAATGTCTATCGCATCCCTCGCCCCATCCCATCAACCTCAACCGAGTCGTAGATTTCATTGTTTCACCCTTAATATTTTGCTTCCCTTCTTTGGATTCGCGGTCATCGCCCGTTGACAGCTTGATTTTCCGATGCATGCAGTGAGTGTCGGTTTCTTTAGCAGGTCGGCGGTGGGTTTGCTTAGCAGATCTCTGGTGTTTTACTCAGCTGGCCGGCATCGGTCTTTGCATGTTCGTCGCTGACAGTTTAGTCTGGGGCGCCAGCAATTCATTTTCTTCCATCTAATTCCAGTCGTCTTCCGGCGACCTTGTGTTAGGTTGTCAGGCGCTGTCACGATGCTTCGCCAGTAACCGGCACCACCGAGTTATGAGCGTGATTGTGTGTGTGTGAGTGGGTTGTGTGTCTGTGCCTATGTACATGCCTCTGTGTGTGTGTAGTATGTGAGTGCACAGTATGATTAGGGGAGATGCTGGGGGGTGCATGCTTAGAAAGAATGGTGTGGAGGAGAAGGGGCACCACCGTCTGTGGGTGGGTCTGTGTTTGTGTGTGTGTGTGTGTGAGAGAGAGAGAGAGAGAGACCACCAAATATGGGTTACCTAAAATGCCCCTCAAGGTGGACGGCCGTCCACCTCTTTTTAAACGGAAAAATGATTTTGGGTCCAATTGGGACCAATTCTCAACGTTGGGGGTGTTAATTGTTTAAATTGAAACCTCAGGGTCTTAAGTGAGAATCGGGTGTGAACGTTAGGGGATTTTATGCAATTTACCCATTTTTTTATGATGTGGGGATTGCATTCAATGCCGTGAACTCTGACAGCTTTTCGACTATGGTTAAAGCTATTGGGCAATATGGTCCGGGTTTGAAGCCACCAAGTTATCATGAGATTAGGGTTACCCTACTATAGAAAGAGGTGGATAATACGCGTAAGTTGATGAAGGATCATGAAGAAGAATGGGAGAAAACCGGTTGTTCAATTATGTGTGATGGTTGGAAGGACAAGAAAGAAAGGACTTTAATTAATTTTTTAGCGAATAGTCCTAGAGGAAGTTTGTTTCTTGAGTCTGTTGATGCTTCCGAACATTCGAAGACCGGAGACTTGATGTATGACTTGATTAAGAAGACTGTCAAGAAGGTCGGGCCAAAGAATGTGGTTCAAGTTGTCACTGACAGTGCCTCAAACAACGTAAAGGCAGGTTAGTATATTTTTACATATAGTATTGCTCAAGTAACTTAAGTTTTAATTAATGTACAATATTATTAGCTAATAGATAGTTTGACATTTAATTTCTTTAATTTTCTTTTTTTGCAATTTTATGTGATAGGCAAGTTATTGGAGCGTGATTTTCCACACATGTTTGGACACTATGTGCTGCACATTGCATTGACTTGATCTTAGAGGACATATTTAAGCTACCTAAGATGAAGTCAACATTTCAAAAGGCTCTTACTTTGAACGGTTACATATATAATCGCTCGAGTGTCGTAAACTTGTTAAGGAAATTTGCAAGAAGAGAGTTACTTAGGCCTGGCAAAACGAGATTTGCAATTGCCACTATCACTTTGTCAAGGATTCATGAAGAGCAAAATAACTTGAAAAAAATGTTTACATCGGAAGAGTGGGCCAATAGCAAATGGTCAAAGGAGCTACAAGGCAAAAGAGCGGCAAAAATAGTATTAATGCCTTCGTTTTGGAATAATGTGGTTTATACTTTAAAGGTAGCATGACCTCTTATTCCGGTACTTAGATTGGTTGATGGTGAAAAAAAACCTCCAATGGGATACATTTACAAGGCCATGGATAAAGCTAAAGATGCTATTGCAAGTGCTTTCCAAGGGAACGAGTTGAAGTACAACGAGGTTTTTGAGATCATTGACAGTAGATGGAGTGTTCAACTCCATCGTCCTTTGCATGCAGCTGGTTATTTCTTGAACCCGGAGTACTATTACTCTACCCCAGACATTGAGAGTGATGAAACAGTTATGACGGGTTTGTATGATTGCATTCAAAGGTTAAACCCTGATATGGCAGTACAAGATGCAATTGACACCGAGTTGAGTAAGTATAAGAGAGCGGAGGGCCTATTTGGAAATCCCATGTCAAAGAGGATGAGAGATAGAAAAGCACCAAGTACTATTTTTTTTGTTTTATAGTACTCATTCTAATGTATAAATTAATGAATAGTTACTTCACTTATTACTGTTGCAATTTTCATGTATTGAAAAGCGAAATGGTGGGCTTCGTATGGATCATCAACGCCTCACTTGCAAAAGTTTGCAATAAAGGTTTTGAGTCTCACTTGTAGTGCTTCTGGCTGTGAACGTAACTGGAGCGTCTTTGAGCATGTGAGTCCAAGTTATAATCTAATAGTAAACTTTTATGCTAAAATTCGTATGTAATTCATACTCAATGACTATTAATCAATTTGTATACTGTACTTTACAGCTTCATAGCAAGAAAAGGAATAGACTTGAATAAAGCCGATTGAATGATTTGGTATTTGTGAAATATAATAGAGCGTTAAAGCGAAGATACAATTCACGCAACACAATTGATCCTATTTTATGGGATAATATCGATGAAAGTAATGAGTAATTGCTTGGGAGGCCGGATGAAGATGCAGACGAAGATGGTGATGTGTTTGAAAGTGACCCTTTAGGTGGCACGGAACCGAACTACCACTCAAGGTCAATAGCAAGAAGTGTAAGGTCGTCATCAGATAGGACTACCACGTCAAGTAGATCGACTCCTTCAGTTCACCTGGTCGACGAAGAAGATGAAGTCGACGAGGAATCTCTACCGGACTTGGAGCCTATGATTCCATTTGAAGATAGCGTTGCTGCCTTGACTCTTAGCGATGATGTGGATGGTGGTATTATGTTCACTTAGTGTTTGGTGATTTATTATTTTTCAGTGGCTTTAAGACTTTTCTCGTGTTGGAAACTTGTTAAATTATGAGGTGATGGAATTTGAAACTTTTTCTAGTATTTGTAAGTTTGTTAATTGTCATGTTCTTTTTTTTACATAATTTATTGTTTTAGTGTATTATTATTTATTTATTTTAATATTGCGCCTCGCTTCGAAAAGGCGCGTGCCTTCACCTTGAGCCTAAGCTCCAGGGACCTTTTGCGCCTTAAGTGCGCCTGCGCCTTTAACAACGCTGGTCCCACCCCCTACCATTGCCCTCCACCACGGCCAAAAATAAACCCACCACCGCCGATCTTCCACCACAAGTACCACTCCCCCACGTTGCCTTGCCACCACAACCCAAAACAAACCCACCACCACTAATCTTCAACCGCAACCACCACTCCCCACCCCCACTAATTGTTTTCACCATCCACCAGCACTTATTTTCACAAGCAAGACCAAGCCCACGTTACAAATCTATCAATCTGTAACCACCTACAACCATCCCAAGAAAATTGCCTCTTTTTATAGAATACACACACAGAAGCGGTTACACAGACATGAAGATCCATCAAAAATTCACTTGCCTGAAGCGGATCAAGGTGGATCTTATAATGGTGGTTGGTGTGTGGATCCTGCGTTTCGCTTTCGGTGGTGGTGGCGGGGTAGTCGAGGAGAGGGGGATGACAGCGACGTCGTGGTGGTTCGCTGGGGTGTGTGTGTGTGTGTGTGTGTGAGAGAGAGAGAGAGAGAGAGAGAGAGAGGTCACCGATGTACAGCTGCTGTGGGGGTGGGACGGTGTAGGGAGATGGGGATGACATATTGGGTAAATTTAACTGTTTATGAGGGGTATCATTGTCTTTTCATTGATTCTGTTAACTCTATTAACCGAAAAATAATGTGTAGCTTAGTACTATAAAAATAATTAGTAGATGCAGCGTGTAGTTTCTAAATCTCAGTAGTGCCTTATGTAATTTACCCAAAATACATACATATGTATAAATAAAAGTGTATATGTGTGTGTGTGTGTGTGGATAGAGAGAGAGAGCGAGAGAGAGAGAGACAGAACAAACTCTGTAGCCTGCTCTGATCTCTCACCTCCTAACGTACACGTAGTGGGAAAAGCCCATCAAGAGAATTTTATAGGAAAGTGACCAGCCGTGATAGTAAAGCAAGTAAGAAGAAAACTTACTTCACATAGTTTGATCTGTCGTCACATCTTCGTATTCGGATTACCATTTAGTATAAGACCACAAATAGCTGAAAGAAAGTAAACTCTTATCAAGCCACAACTTAATAACCTAATAATATCAGAGAATCAGATAAATCAAGAAATTTCTGAATTCCGCCTAGAAGGTCATTAAGATGAATCCTACGGACTACAGATAATATGATTAGTTTTTTTTACGAAATCTACCAGCAAAACACGATAAAAGAACACCACAAGAAGGTTAAGTAAAAACCAGCTTGGTTGAAGAAAGGCCTTAACACTTGGCTTGGAGAGACTTTAAAAAATTAAGATGACTGTGATGAAATAGAGTTAGTTCAGTAAGACAGGAGGAAGAGAACAGACTCAAGCACCATTAAGGGAGGCAGCAGGCAAACATAACATACCGAAAAGATGGCTATTTTACAATTTTCTCCTAAAAGTTTGAAATCTGCAAACAATGTGGGATCAAGCCTTTATGAATTATATACAGATAGTAACAGGGAGGAGTCTTTTTCCCAAGGGAGGCGTAAAACACACTAAAAAAACAGTCTATGCTTCCATCATCTAGTTGAACATCTAGATAAACAAACCAAATCTTGCTGCATCTTTCCAGGGACATCGTTTCAGGGGTTGAGTTTAAAGCGACAGAACTTAGAACGGGATATCAGCACATATCAGTCAGTAATCATGCTACGAGAAAGTGATGTTCCTAATATGTTTGGTTTACTTCAAGGAGAATGTTCAGAACATGCTAACCTGACGATCATGTCTTAATGAATTGTTTTAAGACCAATGGCAGCGAATTTTATCTTATGTCTTTTGGAGGGATGACAGAACCAATAGTCTTCCTTGCTCAAATATATACCTATGACTTAGTGGAAGCATACAGACCCCTCAAGAATGCAATAATAACAAATTTTTGTGCATTGATAAATCTCATACACTAGGAAAATCTAAAGTCAGAATGCTGCAACCTAGTAATCATGAGTCAAATGGTTGCTAATTATTCGTGTTAAATAAAAAGGATGGCTTCGAGATATGTAATGTGCTTAAATATGGATGAATACCCATAATGCATGTGTATGGTAAATGATATGTTCATTCTAGCGACTTCCACTTTTCGTCATGAGACTTGGTTGCATAATTACAACCTTAAAGTGAGATGGAGGGTTTTTTCCCCTTCCCATGGTAGCTAAGAGAGTTACCGCTTGTTCGATCCATTAGAAAACACCAATAAGGCGTTTCCAAAGACCGGGCACCCTATTATTTTGTGATTGGCAGACTCCCGTTAAAGATTACGTCTAGGCTCAACAAAATAGGCAAGCGTGATAGCTACTGGCTATACAATATCCTCTGTCTTAAGTATAGCATTGCTTGCTAGAATAACCGCATCTTCTCCTATAAAATCCTTAGTCCCAGGCTACCAATCCTTCTATGAAGCATGGACACGAGTACGAGTGTGGATATATGGATACAACATTTTAGAATACGGGTGTGGGGGGGTCAGCAAATTATATATACATACATATATATATAGATACACACATATATATACACACACGCACGCAGACATATGTATACGTATATATATATATATATATATATATATATATATATATATATATGTATACATATGTGTGCGTGTGTGTGATATTCACACACACACACGTGTGTCTATACATATGTATATGTGTGTGTGATATATACACACACACATACACACACACACATGTATACGTATATATACACACACATACACACACACACACATGTATATGCGTTTTCTAGCACGCGCGTTGGCCTTTTGCTTGGCCGTGGCAGCCATGGCCTTGCTTGGCCGTGGCTAGGCTGCCTTGGCCTTGCTTGGCCTTGGCTAGGCTGCCTTGGCCCAAAAACAGCGTGCGGCAACCTTGAGGGTGCGAGAGTTTTAGCCACAGCAAGGCCAAGCCACGCCCGTGCCAAGGCCACACACACATATGTATACGTGTATATATGTGTGTGTGTGTGTGTGTGATACACACACATGTGCATGTATATATATATATGTATGTGTGTGTGTGTGTCTCTAAGAAAGAGTATGCTAAGCTTTTCCAATTACAATTGGTTTGGTCAGGCTATTTCTTACTTCAACTTGCACAAACGAATTCTACGACTTCAATACAACAATTGAGTGCAAAACTTGACTGCCCTAGGGGCCCTTCCCCATCTTCCTCCTCTTCTTGTCTTGCCTTAGGCGGAGGTCATGAGCTTCACACATATACATATATATATACACACGTGGGTGTGTATACACACACACACATACGCATATATGTGTGTGTGTACACCCACACATAGCATTGAATTTCTAAACAATTTGAATCTTAAGAAAGTGCAAAAGAATATATATAGTGCAATTTAATTTAACCATTCTACGGTACTACAATACCATCAAATACATAATAGCAACCACCAAATAGATCAGAATGCAACCCCACATAGAGGAGGAAGATATGGGTGTTTCTGTGGGTGTAGCAAAAGAAACAAAGCCAATGCAAAAAGAAAGGTAAAAACAAGAGAGAGGTGATCTGATTATAGCATCTTTCAGCTATACTGAGAACACAGGGTATGGACCTTCTAACAACAATTGGTTCCAATTTACAACCCAAAACCCACAACCCTCAAAAGAAATTGGTCCAAGTCACAACCCAGAACCAGCAAAGAGAGAGGAAGACAGAAGGTAGCAAAGAGAGAGGAAGACAGAAGACTTCACCTGCCGGGGGTAAGTACTCGTCTTCTCCGGTAATCGCGGGTGGTCGTAGGTGGTTGCCTCAAGGCTACTGCCACCGCTTATCGCTCTCTCTATATCTTCTCAGGCTATCCCCACTTCACTATCTGACAATCTTTCTGTTAATTAGGTTAGTGTAAATATCTTATTTATGTTTTGACCCCCGTAAAACTTCTGTTCTATGTTTCAACCCCCAAAAGTTCTTTTGAAATTTATGTTTTCCGCCCGTATCAGATCCGCGCACCTGACCTGTATCCTATCCGCACCCGTTTGGCACCCGATGTTCAGGAAATGAAGAAAATAAAATAAAAAAGATGGACACGCATCCACCCCGCACCCGCACCCGATGCGCACCCGACCCCGGTGCTTCCCCCCTTTCGAAGCACCCATGCTTCAGAGCAATCATTTGAAAAAGTGTTAATACCCTGTGCCAAACCAGAACTCATCTTGGGATATGGACATGCCAATGAAGTATCGGGGACCTATAGCAGTGTGTCTATGAAGTGCACGACACATATACGAGCATCCTTACAACTTTCCATGCACTTACTAAAAAATTGAAAAGGTGACCAATCTTTGTTTAGGAAAGAGATTGGATCTGGGGCATGGATAGGATTATCATGTGGTAGTTCTTTAACCACCAAGCTTAAACTTTGGGATCCAGTGTAAAATGTTCTTCATTCAGTTTTTACTTCTAGAGGCGGCACAAAAAGATGAGGCACACAAATTTTGAAATAACAAACAACAGCGAGATTTATAGAGGGGTACCGATAGCATCTTTGTTCTTGGTACATTGTAACAAACTACCATCATATCTTTGAACGTACAAAGGCCACAACAATTTTTTTTTCTATCTAGTCTAATTGCAGAGCTCTTTGCCTGCAAGAAATACACTACTCCCACAGTAACTTATACGGTGCAATATCAGGACTTAGCCACTCTGTTCAGTAGGCATCTATAAAGTTCGTAGAAAGCAGACAATAGTCTCTTCGTATGCAGCTAGTAATATCTCATTCTACTACTGACACAAGAGTCAAGGCAGAACATTTGTATGCAATGACTCCTATAAGTTAAGTAGAAAAAAATAATAAAAAGTGATAACAAACAATGCAATTTTTAGTAATGAATCAGTAAAGTCAAGGAGAATTAAATGAAGGTCAGTAGATGATGCATAAGTTTGATCAAAGCCAAACATTAGTAGAATGATAATTGAGCTTTCAAGGTTGCGGTTAAAGTATTATGTTATATGTCATATTGCAATTGATCATGCCAAACAACTAGGAAGGCTTGTTAACAGATGCTGGTCAAAGCACGATTAAACTGCTCCCCACCCCCACAATTCCTCCTTCAAAGGACAGCATGTACGTAATAGAGGATTTCCCCCGAGTCACAGAAATATTTTCCTCATAAGCTCTGTAATGTTCTCTGGAAATGGACTCTGCAACCATCTACCTCTCATGCACGATGACCAGTTAAGGAACACGTCTATCACCATCTTCAACATCAGCTAGCATGCTACACCAGCTAAGCACCATGTTTCACCACTAGCAGCATTGAAATTAAGAAGAAGACAATCCACACTTTCCTACCACTGGTATACTAAAAGCAAGAATTCCTTAATGCTTTCTTGTTCAAAAATAGATCCTATAATAAGTACTAAACCAAATAAGATATGCTCTTTGAAGCCAAAGTCTACAGAAAAAAGCATGGACAACCTCCGCTTGACTTAAGCAACTTGAGAAAGTTTGAAGATCTGTAAGGAGCATCACCAAAGCTACAAAACTAAGGCACCATGTCGAACTCAGATCAAGTCAGTCCTTTTTCAGTTCCATACTTCAATCACCTAACCAAGAAGCTCACCAGCGCTACATTTCTATGTATGATGGAGCCTCCTTCTTTCCCCATCTAAAAAGGACCTGTACTCCGGCATTTACTACAGGAGAATCTCTTGTGAAAAGCATCCAAGTTGTAAGATGTTCCAGCATCAATCTAACATTACCACAGGATACCCCTTGATCTAAATCCTGTGGAACACACCTTGGTTACTATATCATCCTAACCACACTATCACATATGAAAAACTTCAGAAGGAAGTTATTGTCAAAGTTTGTGTAGAAGAGGAAAACCATCCTTTGCAGTCTAGAACCAGACAACTTATCTTTAAGAAAAGGAGGGATTTGTCTAAATTAGGAATGGATGACCCAATACATGTGCAAGCATCAGTAACCTAATCAATGCATCCCATATTTGTTACATGGACTCGATATGAGTGTGCGAGTAATATACATGTCCAAGTGTCAGATTCGTCTAATTCTCAAAACCCAAGACAAGGGGTCACGGCAATATATTTCTATCTATCTTTTTTTTTTTAAGTTACTCCTTAGGTTACAAGGTGTTTTATGTGACACACATTTTCTAATTGAAAACTTATCTCATCTCAAAGCAATAGGAAATTAAAAGAAACAACCATAAGATTGTGTTCTTAGTGGCATATCCTATGAGATGTGTTGGACAAATATCATCCAAGTTTCGTGTATCCGATACGGGTACTTCACACGTTTCGAAGAGTCCATGTATCATAGCACAAGAGTCAAGGCTGAATAGTTGTTTGCAATGCCTCTAACCAATTAATCGAAGAATAAAATAAAAAGTGATCACATAAAGAATGCTATTTTGCAGTAATGAATTTGCAAAAGTAAACCCACGAAGAACTAGATGAAGTTCAGTAGATGAAAGCCAAACATTAGCACAATGATTATTGTGCTCTTAAGGTTGTGGGTTGAAATACTTATTTTATTTCTCCTATTGTAATTGATTATGCCAAATGACTAGGGAGACCGATTGACAGATGCTGGTCAAAGCACGACTAAACAGTCAACCCCCGCCCCTCAATTTCTCCTTGAAAGACAGCGTCTATAAAATATAGGATTTCCCCCGAGTCATAAAAATGGCTCCCCTCATAAGCCCTGTAATACTACCCCCTTAAGTACAAATAAGAATAAAAAACAGCTCTAACAATGGATTCCTAATGTACAATGACCAATTAAGGAGAACGTTGATCACCATCTTCAACATCAGCATGTTACACCAGCTAAGCATCATGCTTCAACGCTAGCCGCATTCAAATTGAGAAGAAGACAATCCACATTTGCCCATCACTTATACATAAAGCACACCTTCCTAAATACCTAAGTAGCATGGACACAAACAATGCGTCCAACACTGACATTGAAGGGATCGGACACCGCATTTTCCAAAATAACAATGTTTGGACACCAAAGGACACCACTAAATATCTCTATGTATATAGTATTTATGAGCATGTTTACATAATTTTGAAGCACATTCCACCCTCATGAAAAAGGAAAAGACCGACTAATAAACCATAAATAGAAGTCATACTTGAAATCAAGTTTCTATAGATAATACGGTAGTGCAAAATCCCATTAAAAAGGCAAAAAGAAAAGATAAATGGCTTTCATCTCTTTCATGCACCAAGATTTAATCAACAATAATTGCCTCATCATGTTTATTGTCCTCTAGACCTCCATCATCAACCTCTTCCCTGCTCACGATCAATTAAGATATTCTTCTTCTACGTTAGATTGGGGTTTGCCCTTGTCTTCTGAGTTATAATACAACCCGAACTTTCCGTAACATTCCATCATGACCCTCAATTTAAGTTTAACAATTTGCAGTTTTGCCCCATAGGTGTCGGACACTTGTGCAAAAGGTGTCGAACAATTGTGTGAAAGGTATCTGACATGGTGTCCAATAATTAAGGACAATAAAAAAATATCTGGACAACGCCGAGAGGTGTCTGACATGTGTCTGGAAGTATCTGAGGGTTGTTTGGGTGTCCGCAGGTGTCGGACACAATACCTCGACCCAAGAGAGATGTTTGTGCTTCCTAGCTAAATACATTCTTGTCCAAAGATATATCTTCCGTACGTACTTAACCAAATAAGATATGTTCTTTGGAGACAGTCTACAAAACATGCACAACCCCCTCTTGACTTTGAAGCAACTTGAGAAACGAAGAACATGAGAAGCATAACCAAAGATACAAGATTAAGGCACAATGTCGAACTCACATCTTGTCAATACCTTGTCAATTCCATACTTCAATCACTTAACTAAGAAGCTCACTAGCGCTACATTTCTAATTATAATGGAGCCTTCTCTTTAGTAGGAGAATCTCGCGTGAAAAGCATCCAACTTGTAAAAAGCTCCAACATCAATCTAACAGTATCACAGGATACTCCACAATCTAATATCCTATGCAACCAGCATGCTTACCATATCGTCCTAACCACACTATCACATATGAAAATTTTCAGAAAGACGTTATTGTCAAAGTTGGCGTCGAAGATGAAAACCATCCTTTGCAGTCTTGAACCAAAACTTATCTTTAAGAAAGGAGGGATTCAAAATTAGGAATGGAAGACCCCATACACATGCAAGCATCAGTAACCTTATCAATGCATCCCATATTTAGCTAACACATATATCCCCAGCCTGTCATAGTAGGCAATCCATTAAAGAAAGTTCCAGAATGGCAAAAATTCTTCAGAATGCCTTCAATCGCTTCTAATGCTCATGACTTGCTACCAATGTGCTGCCTATTATGTGGTAGCCTCCTTAAACTTCATTATTGATTAGAACAGATAGAAATCCAAATTGACAAAATCTTTCCATGATAAAACATAAAATCCATTTACTGAACTATTTCATTCCAACTTCTATACAACTTTAAATATTGTGAGGGCAACGACCCATAATTCAAAGCTCAAAAGATAATAGCTCCACCGGAATGACATGTAAGTCAATAATAGCACTTTGCAAATACACGTTATGCATGATAGTTACAGGACATATCAAAACAAATTTACCCACCGCCTCAAACCCTAGCACCGCTGCACCTACACATCCACCAGAAGTCCACAATACATAAGCCATTACAACGCGAGCTAATTACAATCAGTCGCTCAGTCACACAGTACATACACCAAAAAGTCCTAATCAAGCAAGCCAAATACAAATGCTGGAATCACGAGATGCGTGCGTGCGCCCGTATGCTACTAAACACAGTTTAAACGCAAGGAGATGAATAAAAACCAACATTATTAGCTCATTTTATTCGCCTAAACAAGTCCAGAGTCCCAAAATTGGAGATAATCAGAGATGATGCTATTTACCTGGGTGATTAAAGTGAAACGGAGAGGTCGATTGTCAGGTTGTATCCATCAAATGAGAGCCAAATTCCGATTAGGTTTAAATAAGGCTTTCGGGATGCGGCCGCAGGGGAGGGGGGGGTCGGGGGGAGCGAGCGAGAGGGGCCGAAAAGTGTTGCAAGTCGGCAGTGGGAAGAGGTGGAGGGGTGGAGCTGCCACTGTCGTTTGTTCTAATAAAGAATTACAACCAAAACTAAGCTTTATTTTGTTACTTCAATCGACTTATAACGCAATTAAGGCCCCGTTTGACAAAAAATTTTTCCCTCTTTTTTTTTTCAGTTTTAAAAACTGAAAAAAAAAGAGCGTTTGGTAACCATTTTTTTTTCAATTTAAAAAACCAGTTTTTAAACTGCAGAGTAAAAGAAAAAACTCCAAAAACTGGTTTTTTTTTTCACTTTTGGTTTTTTTTTTCGACCACCACCATCACCCTCCCACCGCCGGCAGCCACCTCAGGCGACCACCGCCGGAGACTGCCGGCCGCCGGCAGCCACCTCCGGCCGCCGGCGACCACCGACGGAGACTGCCGACAACCACCTCCGGCCGCCGGCGACCGCCGGCGACCACCGGCAGCCACCGCCGGAGACTGTCGGCAGCCACCTCCGGCCGCCAGCGACCACCACCGGAGACTGCCGGCAGCCACCTCCGGCCGCCGCGACCACCGCCGGAGACTGCCGGCAGCCACCTCCGGCCGCCGGCGACCACCGTCGAAGACGGCCGGCAGCTACCTCCGGCCGCCGGCCACCACCGCCGGTGACTGCCGGCAGCCACCTCCGGCCGCCGGCGACCACCGCCGGAGACTGCCGGCAGCTACCTCCGGCCGCCGGCCACCACCGCCGGTGACTGCCGGCAGCCACCTCCGGCCGTCGGCCACCACCACCACCACCGTCGACCACCGCTACGCCCCACCACCGCCACCGCAAACCACCAAAAAAAAAAAGTCAAAATAAAAAGGATTACCAAACACCAAAAAAAAAAACCTCAAAAAAAAAGGGGTTATCAAACACCCACTTGTTTTTATAAAAAAAAAAATTAAGCTGCTCTTTAAAAAACTGCTCTTTAAAAACTGAAAACCAAAAAAAAAATTTTGTCAAACGAAGCCTAAGGCTTCGTTTGACATTTTTTTTTTTTTAGTTTTTAAATTGAAAAAATTAAAAAACAGTTTATTTTTATTTTTTTATAAAAACAAGTGGAGTGGATGTTTGATAACTTAATTTTATTTTGAATTTTTTTTTAGTGTTTGATAATCTAGTTTTTATTTTGAGTTTTTTTTTGTGGTGGTTTGCTGTGGCGGTGGTGGGCCGTAGCGGTGGTCGACGGTGATGGGACGTAACGATGGTCGACGTGGTGGTGGTCAGCTGTGGCTGGTGGTTGTCGGTGGTGGTCGGCGACGGCCGGCAGTTGTCGCCGGAGGTGACTGCCGGCAGTCGCCTGTGGCAATGGCCGGCGGTGGCTGCCCATCGCCGATGGTTGCCAGCGGTGGCTGCCGCCCGACGGAGATGGCTGCCGGTGGTGGCTGCCGACAGTCGTCGGCGGTGGTCGTTGGCAGCAACCTCCGGCGACTGCCAGCAAGCAGCCGTCAGTGGCTGCCGGTGGTGGGTGGCTGCCTGAGGTGGGAGGGTGGTGGTGGTCTAAAAAAAACCAAAAGTGAAAAAAAAAAAAACCAGTCTTTGGAGTTTTTTTTTTCTTCTTCAGTTTAAAAACTGGTTTTTAAAATTGGAGAAGGAAAAAAAATGATTACCAAACGAGCTTTTTTTTTCAATTTCCAAAACTAGAAAAATCTTGAGTGTCAAATGGGGCCTAAGTTTCTTACTTACTAACAAAGTCTTGGACAAAGTACAAATCACAACATCACACCTGCAGAGTTTATGTTACCCTCATTTGGTTTTTACTTTTTAGCAATTTTATCACCCACTATCTATTTATGGATACAAACACCACCAGGAATGTATAATTGGAGAACCAAAAATCATAAAAAAAAAAAAAAATCAACGGTTAACATTAAAGAATTTGAAAAGTTCAAGTTCACATATAACATGAAAAATCAAAACATTAAATTTAGAAGCAGTTCATCTAGCCTTCACAAAACTAAAAAAACATAAGAAGCTTCTTACACGTATATCCAGTCGTGCATCCATATGTTAATAATATACTATAAGAATTCTAGCTAAAAAGAAGAATTAATATTGACCTATTATTATTTCCTTTAATCCGAAAGTTTGGAATTTGGAAAAACGAAGATGGACCGACAGAAAGAGAAAGGCAAATATCGTGATGGTCAGTAGCACAAAAAGTTAAAAACATAATCAAGTACTTATGAGATTTGGAAAAAAAAAAGTTGATATAATTAATGTACTCTTAGTATATTTGACAAATTTTATTTTAAGTAAATTTACTAAGCTTATTGTAGTCGAATATGGACTAACAATTTATTTTTAATACTACCATAGCAACCAATAAAAAGTGCATTTGTAGTTGATTAAATTCAAATGAATAACAAGACCTATTAGTAAATAGTAGAGTAATTATAGTAGACCTGGCAATTTTTTGCCCGTACCCGGCCAAAAATCTCGGGTACGGGTACAGATATGTGATACCCGTAGAAATTAGACCCGTACCCGAACCGTATTTTTCGGGTCGGACCGGGTCTGTTTACGGGTTACCTGGGTTTACCCGGTTATTGGTATATAAATGCCCTCAACCCTAATTGTCCAAGGCATTTGCCTTCTCTATTCTTCTCCACTTCTGCCGCCTCCCTCTCTCTCTCACTCTCACAAAAAAAACCAGTCGATCTACTCTCTTAAGTCTTAACAATCATGGATCCACTTTCTCCGATCACGACCACACGACTTCACATCAAGTCCATGGCGCCAAGTCCTTTCTCATGATCAGTTGCGCACAGATCTACCGTAAATTGGCCACCAGTCCCATCATCACTCTGTCGCTGTGAGGCCATCATTCAAGAAAGTAATCGAAGGCAGAGGCACCACAGCCACACCGTCACCGACCGTCACTCTTGACGGCGACCGCGACCATATCTTGTTCGCTCCGTCGAGGATTACTCTGGCGCGACCAGATCTTGTTCTTGAGAAGATCTACGGCAGAGGCACCAAGGCCACACCGTCACCGACCGTCACTCTTGACAGCGACCGTGGCCGGATCTTGTTCGCTCCGATGTCTCCGTCGCTGACCAGATCTTTTTCTTGAAAAGATCTTCACTGTTCTCTTGAAAATATGTTTTTATTTTGTTAAATTGAGAAGTTCTAATCTTAATTTTCAGAGTTGTTACTCTTGTTCTTGTGATATTTGTTGTGATCGCTGAATAAGTGGTTTTGATTGTTGCGTATTTATTTTGACGGAGAAAGTGAGAATATGTGATGTTACTAATTTGGAATTTTGAAGTTGTTATCGTAATATAGATTGCTGGATGTTAAAATGTGCCTAATAAAGTAATCAGTAGGTAATTAAAATATGTTTATAAAAAAAACAATTGATAGAAATTGGAATATACCCGTGGGTAAAACCTGACCCTCTTTTTTACCGGACCCGGCCGGATTTTACCCGTACCCGACATGTATACCCATTTGTCAAGTCTAATTATAAGTTTTGGAACTTAATTTTGACTATAATAAAGTCAATTGTAACTATGAGTGATGATTACTGTATGTTGCAATAACAATTACATGAACTAATCTTCACCCAATAACTGTTAACTTAACATAAAGATATTTGCTAAATTTTACAAGTTCATTGTAGTGAACAAAAATATCCTAACAAAAGTTGGTATACAAAAGTTACATTTTAATAAAATAAGTTTTTTTTCTTTTTTTGTTTGTTTTGTAACCAATAAATATATACCATGATGAAAAGATTCGTACATCCAGACAAAGAACCATAAGTTACAAAGCTAAGAGCAGCCTATGTACATGAAACTATAATTAGAAAACCAAGGAACAAAACACCACAAAGGCACTTCAGTCAAGGATGCAGGCAGACGGTAGACGGTGCACGCTGTACATCACCAAACCATTCATGTCTCACATTACGACCTGAGCTCAAAACAAAGGAGGCCATTGCTGAGAATAGATCCAAAACACACATAGTCCCTTGGGTGATATGCAAAGAGTGCACTTCCTGACTGTGGTTAGGTATGTTACACAAAAAATCATTAAGAGACTCATCCCGATCATCATTGGCCCGAATCTGCATAAGCAATTCGAAATAAGAAACAAGAAACAAGAAGAATAATATGAAAGCAGATAGTGAGATAACCAATCAACAACTAGTAGCAAAGAATCAATTGTACAACTAGTTTCATCAGGCGAGATAATAATATCAGTATATGCCGCAGTCGGCGTCCAGGCTGAGCTAAACATAACCATACCAATACCATATCGCCCATAATCACTAGACCTTATGACAGAAAAGGTGTCATTAATTGGAACAACAGAACTATGTGTAGGTCTTGAAACTGAAATAGCACAAAAGACAGTGGACGACGGAAAAAAAAAACAATGACAATCATTTAAAAACATAACATGTATCAATGGATGATAGAAATGCTCAAACTACACCATACATTGCCTATTTTCAGAACCACACTATTTTGTAATTTTTTTAAAGCCTTGTTGGAACCGAAGAGTCCTGCTGATGTTAAACATTAGGTATTGAATTTGAGTCAGGGGATTAGATGATGAGAACGTTGTTTCCTTGAAAATGAGAGCATTCCTTCCACACCAAAGAACCCAAAGAAGAATGATAACATGAACAAGGTATGGTAGGTTAGCATTTTTTAAAAAAGATTGGCTTGCTAAAACTATGCACAATCTAGCTGTGTATGGAAAAGAAGGTAGGGATTTATGGAAAAAGGTGCTGCCAAAGTGTTTTCGTACAATAACACTCAAGAAATAGATGCTCTTATGTTTCAGGATATTGCAAGCAGAGTGGGCAACTTTTTGAAATTGTGCATTTCCTTTTGACTAGGGTTGAAGAGACTGCTAACTTTTGGTGTAAAAATTGCCAAGCAAACATTTTGAGCTTTTCAGGGATTGGGAGTTTCCAATGCTTGTCCAGACCCTGGAAGAGACTGAGTTGGTTAGGGAGTAGTTTTCAGTTATGTATCCTTGCAAATATTTGTACGTCGAGGAAGTTGAAAAAACTCCTCCTTTGGCATTTGGCCAGCAACAGACATCCTCAGAGGTACTTGGCAAGAGAATAGGCTGCAATATATTAGGGATGGTCATCGAAGAAAAAGTGTCTAACAAAATTGTTATGCTTCAGATATGGGTAAACGAAATGAATAAGTCAGAGATGCACCAATGCTCATTCTGCTTCGTGCGTAATAATTGTAATTAAGCATGAGGTAGCTGAGGCAACCACCAGTCCATGCCATTTCCAATCTGCCACTGCATTTGGTGTTATATGGAACGTTGACCTACTAAAAGACTACACCAAATCCATGAACCTTGTCATGGATTGTTAGCTCGAAGAAAAGACTGTGGAGAGAAGTACTTCCCTTTTAGCACCTGCGCTAAAAGACTAGTTGGGTTGGTCTAAATTTTCCAAGCTTACTTAACTAACAGAGCTTCGTTAAAAAGCTTGAAATCCTTGAATGTCAGACCACCTAAGTTTTTAGGTATATACAAAGTAGGCCAAGATACCCAGTGAATAGACGTACGAGTCGCCTCCCTCGACCACCAAAATCGAGCAAAAAATTGATCAAAAATTGATCTAGCTGCTTGCACACTACTGCTGGAAATTTGTAGACTGGCATATAATGCATAAGGAGCGGTGAGAGAACAGAATGTACAAGAGTAGCACGCCTCGCTTTATTGAGAGAAAAGCTTAACTAGTGAGTACATCCGTCTTGCACTTTCTGGACAATGCCACTAAAGATTTCCTTCTTCCTACTAGTAATATTTAGATTGATTCCTAGATATTTCCCAAACTCTGGCCTTTCATGGAACTCAAATTCATGTTGAATCAATCTTCTACTCTCGGTGGTGGCATTGGGGCTAATCACAAGGCTTGCTTTCTCCATTTTATCTGTTCTCCTGACAGTGAACAATAATTGTTGAGCACCCGCCGAACCTCAGTAATAATCGAAACAAAATGCCTGTCTAAGCGCAAAAGCAAATACACATTGTCTACATACATTAAGTGTGTAACTACAGGAGAGCACCTACTTGCTTTGATGCCTTGAATTTTTCCCTAACTTTCTGTAGCAACTAGTCCCATATATAATATTTTAGAGCAAAGGATGAATAGAGAAGGAGATAAAGGATCCCCTTGTTGAATGCCACACGTAGATTTAAAGATGGGAGTAGGAGCTCCATTAATCAAGATAGAATAGGAGACCGAGGATACACATTGAAAAATGAGAAGACAAAATGAAGGGCATCTAAAATGAAGTAGCACCTTTTGGAGGAACTCCCAATTCACCCGATTAAAAACCTTACTCATGTCTAATTTAAGGGCAACCAAAACTGCATTCCATTTTTTGTGTCGTCGTACACAATCTATGAGATCATGGGCGAGCATGACATTATCTGAAAAAGCATTCGACCAACAATGAAAGCATTTTATTGTTGAGATACAATGTCACTCATGATGGGAGCCATCCTTACTACAAGAACTTTCAAAATGATTTTATAGATGACGTTACAGACTGATTAGCCGAAACTCTGCAGCTATTTTCGGAATAGGCTTCTAAGAAATTAAGGTTATGAAGGTTTAGTTAGCCTCAATGAGCATTCGACCTGAATTGAGGAAAGAAAGCACTGTTCGGGTGATAACCGGACTCATTAAAGTCCAACACCTCTCGTAAACAACAAACTGATATCCTATTAAGCCCTGGAGTTTTGGACCCTCATAACTGAAAGACGACTTTCTTAATTTCCACGGGTGTAAAGGCTTGACAAAGAAGTGACTTATGAGCAATAGAAATGGTGTGGAACAAGTAATTGTCCAAAAAGCCTCTAAGCAAAGTACAAGTTGAAGGAGGTGAATCAGTAGAGGAGAGAAATTTGGAAAAATAAATAACAATGAGGGATCGAATTGAATCCTCATCTAAAAAAAACAGTCCTCTTTCATCTATAAAGGAGGTGATTTCATTTGATCGTCGATGAATGATTGTACATGTATGAAAGAGCTTATTTTGGTCACCTTGATTTAGCTACGTAATTTTTGCTCGCTGAGCCCAGAATAATTCCTCAAGCTTCAATAAAAAAATCAAGCTTACATCTAAGGTGAAATTCCTCATAGCTATGTTCTACTGAAATGCGAGACCCATCTTAGAAGTATATCAAACAATGATGGACATCAGTTATTTGAGATTCAAGTTTCTCGAAACTAGTCTTACTCCATTCCCATAACACTCTCAGCAATAATTTGAATTTAGACATGACTTGGAAAAGAGGGGAACCAGATGAGGGCAAGTGCCAAACATCGCTAATGACATAAAAAATCTAGAGCAAGGAATACCACATAACTTCAAAGCGATGGAGTAAGTGAAACTTACTACTGAGGGGACTAGTCCCACATAACATCAGCGCGTAATTCGAACGCTGAATACCTAACTTACGAACGAGAGCTTGAGAGTCATGAACTACCCAAGGAGAAGAGGCCATAACTCTATCCGATTTTTCATACAAAAAACCCTGCTCTAAACCCATGTGAATAAAGGTCCATCCCAGCATATAGCTAACAAACCAAAAGACTCTAAAAAGTCCCACGGTGATTAAGTACCTAGAATTAGAGAGGAGTTCTGGCTAGATTTTTCACTGGGTGTCAAAACCTGGTTAACATCACCACGTAAACAAAAATGTCTAGGTAACGGCGATAAATTGGAGGTAATAAGCCTATATTGAACTCGAGGCTGGCGACTGTCTTAAATGCTTTCCAATGGGTTGTGCCTCATAATTGTCCAGTGTGTCAGGCCAAGGAAGAGCAGTAGTGTCCAAGCCTTGAGGCTACTAACTTTGGAAGAGCAGTGAGTTGGTAGCTCCGGTGATAAACGCATATTGTCGCTACAGTGTCCACCAAATTCACACTTCCTTTTGAGGTGATTTTCATCTGCAAAACCCATGACGAAGCTATCCTCCTTCTTGGAATTGCTGACTTCAACCGTCTGCATTTCATCCATCTTCGCATCCTTGATTTACGTTTTCTCTATGAGGAAATGGTGGCAACGAACATACGTTTGCTTGAAGAAGTAGGATAAAGGTACGAAATGCCGAAAAAGATATGCAAACCCTAAACCTAATTATCGGTGGTCCAGAGAAATCACAAAATATAATTATTCGGCATTTCAAAATAGCAGAGCCAATGATCCATCACTGGAGAATTACCTTGCTCAGAGTCACTACCTTAATCTGGACAGAATTCAGGTACATGAAGGTGAAAAAAAGGTGAAACTCTAGAAGATGAGGCAAGCAGAGTCGATAATTGCTCATGTGTTCTCAATGGACCTACCTCTGCATCATGAGTACCCAGAGCAAAACAGTTGAGACGAGAGCCATATTGATCAAAGTTGGCATGGCAGAGATCAGGGAAATGGCTTTATCAGTCTTGAGTTGATCCATATCCAAAGTTGTTGGGTTCACTAACCTATCCAAATGTTGATCACCAGCCATATCCTCACACATACACTTTCCTTTATCTAATGTCAGCCCATGAATTAGCCCAGAAGCAGAATTTTGAAGCCCAAATAGGTCCACAGCAGGGCCCATTATTGGGTGCTCATTCTTATTTGATGCTTCACCTGATAAACATAAGCCGACAAAAATCCCACGCGGACTTGTAACTTTGGTCAGCATATGTGGTAAGACACCTGACATAGCTAACTCAGTAACATGTTCATACGTGGCAAGACAAAGGCTGTGTGATGCATGCATCAAATCAATGCGGGCCACATCATCATCATCTTCAGCCCCTTCACCGACAACCACAAAAAACCCATCTGATGGCACCTCAAGCCTTGCAATATCGCCGAAATCTGTAAACAAAGAGTTAATACTCTGCCAAAAAGTAAAGATTGAATCTATGGATGGGATGTCTGATGAAAAGTAAAGATTGGAATAGGAATCTAAGGATAGGATATGCACATAATTGGACGTCGAGTACGAGTAGCTGACTGTGGTAGAGATTATCGAAGGGCATCCTACTGCCAAAGTTGGTCGCAAACTGGAAGACCTAGATGTTTATGTCACTCTTGACAATTTAAACTTGCTTACTTACTATGTTTTCCCAGTCTATTTGATTGATAATGTGAGTTAATTTCGGTCATTCTTTGGTTACTGATATAGGTTATGATGAATTAATTAATACGATAAATGATAAGTCATAACTAATGGACCCAGAAAAGAAAAAATACATAAAAGAAATGATGAAAAAAAATTAGGAATTTAGTCGAGTCATGCCAGTGGCAGAAGAAACAGTCAAAGTCAACATATGTACGGCTAAAAATATAAAAAAAAATCATAATAAGGGCTAGCCTAGATGATTATTATGATGATGATGATGATGATGATGATGATGATGAGAGAGAGAGAGAGAGAGAAATCACTACACTCCTTAAGGAACTTATAGATGTATTTGATGGGTCATATAGTGACATGCCCAGTGTAGACCCATTGACTGTGAGCCTACCTAACCTGCTCAAAGCCAAACTTGTAAAACAGAAGCTCCATAAGTTAAGACCAGAGTGGTCTTTTAAGGCTGAGGAGGTGGTTATGAAACTGCTCCATATTAGAGTCATCAGAGTGATCGAGTAACTCAGTTGGCTAGCGAACATCGTACTAGTCCCTAAACCAACCGGTCAAGTCAAAATCTATCTAGACTATCGAGACCTTAACTGAGCTTCCCCTTAGATGACTTTCCTACGCCCATCAAAGATATGATCATAGACAATAGCACGGAGCAAGAGCTAGTGTTTTTCGTAGATTGCTATACGGGGTATAACAAAATAAAGATGGCTCCTGAAGATCAGAAAAAAATAGCTTTCACCACCCATTGAGGCATCTTTTCTTAAACAGTAACGCCTTTTGGTTTGAAGAATGCCATGGTTATATACCAGTGAGCCATTGCCATTTTTTTCCACGATATGATTCATAAGAAGGTAGAATTGCATGTAGATGATATGATCATCAAGTCTAGAAAGCGAGAAGATCACTGCACAATTCTAAGAAAGTATTTCGAGAGGTTAAGGCAATATAATGCAAGACTAACCCACAGAAGTGTGTGTTCGGGGTTACCACTGAAAAATTGCTAGGATTTATGGTGAGCAAACATGGAATAGAGGTTGATCCGGCTTAAATCACAGCCATAGTCGAGATGCCCCCACCCAGGATTTAAAATGATCTATGAGGATTCTTGGGTAAGATTCAATACATTTGTCGGTTCTTAACCCAATTGACTATGATTTGAGAGTTTGTGTTCAAGTTGTTGAAAAATGATTCCACCTAAGAGTGGAACCCTTTACGCAAGAAGCCTTTGACTGGATTAATCAGTACCTTATGTCACGGACCGAACTTTCTCGCTACGTCGAACCGTGCGGCACTTAGCTAGTGAGCCCCTTGTTAGTGCTAAGTCAGCCTTTCACTCAGGCTGGACGATGCTAGAAGCAAAAGAACGCAAGAGAGAGTTTGGGAGAAGGTATGCTTGTATTGCTTGAGTACAAGAATACTTGTGTGCTTTGGCCAAGTGAGGCCTTGGCTATTTATACTAGTCCACCTCTCGACAGACGGTGGAGATGCATTCCATCCTACGAATCATATTTCGCTTCTATAATTCTCTTGCTATTTAGAAGGTTCTCTACCATTCTAGAATATTCTCTAGATCTATCTCTTATGTACAAGAAGAGTATAGAACATTCTAGAGACCTTGCCCATTCATCTCCTCGTAAGCGTCCATTAGGCGCCTGCGTGGCGTTAGTTCTAAAGTTAGCCTCCATAATTAAAATTACGGGACATTCTCCCCCACCTAATCTTATGACGCCCTCGTCGCAACCTCCTCGCGGTATCGGTCTACGATGTCTTGGAACTGCCAAAGATCATTTGTTGATTCCCATGTAGCTTCTCTCTCTGGAAGTCCCTTCCACTTTACCAAGTAGTGCCGCGTTGGTGAAACTCCTAGCCTTCGTTCGAGCCTGTCACTAAGCACGTTCTCTACCTCTGTGTCATAGGACTTCACCACTGTTGTTGGTGCCCTATGGCTTTCTCCAAGGTTTGGGTCTTCCTTGTCGTCATAATGAGGCTTTAGTAAACTGACATGGAAGACCGGGTGAATCTTTAACTTTGGCGGCAACTCCAACCGATAGGATACCTTCCCAACTTTTGCCAAGATGGGAAAGGGTCCTTCGTACTTTCGAATTAGCCCTTTGTGTACTTTCCTGAAGGACTTAAACTGTTGTGGAAGCAACTTTAACATCACCATGTCCCCAAGGTTGTACTCTTTCGACCGCCGCCTCTTGTCTGCCCACTTCTTCATCTTGCGCCCGGCTTTGTCAAGGTAAGAGCGTGCCACATCTGCTTGCTCGTTCCATGGCCTAGCCACTTGCGCCGCCAATGGGCTTCTCCCTTTGCAGTCGCCCGCCAATGCAAGGGGAATGAGTGGTTGTTGCCCTATGGCAATCTCAAAAGGACTTTGGTTCATGGCCTCGCTCCTCATCAAATTGTACGAAAACTGAGCCATGTCTAAAAGTCTCGCCCAATCCATCTGGTTGGCACTAACAAAGTGCCGTAAGTAACACTCAAGTAGAGTGTTCACCCATTCCATCTGTTCATCAGTTTAAGGGTGAAAGCTCGTTGAGAAGTGCAGCTCCGAGCCAAGGAGTTTGAACAACTCCGTCCAAAACTTCCCTGTAAACCTTGGGTCTCGGTCGATCACTATAACCTTCAGTAGCCCCCAATACTTCACCACGTTCTTAAAAAATAACCATGCTGCTTCCTCCGCTGTGCAGTCAGTTGGGGATGCTACAAATGTTGCGTACTCGGAAAACTGATCCACCACAACCGTAATCGAGCCACATCCCTCCGATTTTGGCAAGCACGTAATGAAGTCCATGCTTACACTCTCCCACGGATGTGCGAGGATGGGCAAAGGCTCGAGTAATCCCGTTGGCAATCGGTTCTCCACTTTGTCTTGTTGGCACCAAGACAAGTCTTCACGTACACCTCCACTTCCTTCATTTGGGCCAGTAGTATGACACCTCCACCCAAGCCGTATGTCCGTCGTTGCCCCGGATGACCTGCCCACGAAGTGTCATGAAACTCTTGAATGATCTTCTTCCTTAAGTTATTCCACTTGGGAACATACACCCGTTGGCCCTTCGTGTAGAGAAGGCCGTCTTCTACCCAAAATCGTTGGGTTTGTCCATTCTCCGCAAGCTTGAGGAGGTCCTTGGCTAAGGGGTCATGCTCCATGCCTTCCTTGAGGATATCTCCCATTGCCTTTGACGTAGCTGCCAATTCCGCCTTCTGACTTAAGGCATCTGCTACCAAGTTGGCTTTGCCCGGCTTGTATTCCATCACATAGTCAAACTCGGCCAAGAAATCTTGCCATCTAGCTTGCTTCGGACTCAACTTCTTTTGAGATTGGAAATAGCTAGTAGCTATGTTGTCGGTCTTGATCAAGAACCGACTCCCCAACAGATAGTGCCTCCATGTGCGTAGGCAATGAACCACTGCGGTCATCTCCTTCTCTTGCACCGTGTACCTCAGCTCGGTGTCATTTAGCTTGCAACTTTCAAATGCTTTGGATGTCCTTCTTGCATCAACACCCCTCCAATTGCAAAGTCGGATGCATCCGTTTGTAGCTCGAACACCTTTGTGTGATCGGGAAGAGCTAGAATTGGCTCTTCCATCACTGCCTCCTTCAACCCTTCGAAGGCAGATTGGCACCTCTTGGACCACTCCCACGTTTTCCCCTTTTTGAGTAGGTCCGTTAACGGGGATGCCTTGGCTGAGTAGCCCTTGATAAACCACCGATGATAATTAGCTAGGCCAATAAATGACCATAGCTTGGAGACCTTTGTGGGCACCTCCCACTCCTTGATTGCCTTCACCTTCTCTTTATCCATCCAAAGCGTTCCGCCCTTGATGATGTGACCAAGGAACTGCACCTCTTCCTTGGCGAACGAGCACTTCTCCCGCTTGACATAAAGCTCGTTCTCTCGTAACACCTCGAACACCGTCTTGAGATGCTCCACGTGCTCCTCGAATGTGTTGCTATACACCATAATGTCATCGAAATAGACCACCACAAACGATCAAGGTAAGGATGGAATATCTTATTCATGAGTGTGCAAAACGTGGCTGGGGCGTTGGTCAAGCCGAACGGCATGACCAAGAACTCGAACGCTCCATATCTTGTGACACATGTGGTCTTGGGTTCATCTCCTTCGGCTATGCGAACTTGATAATACCCCGACCTTAGATCTAATTTGGTGAAGAACTTGGCCCTTCCAAGTTGGTCGAAAAGATCTGCGATCAATGGAATTAGATACTTGTTCTTGACCGTTACCTTGTTAAGAGCCCGATAGTCTATCCACATCCGCAACGATCCATCGTGCTTCTTTTGAAATAGTACCAGCGCTCCATAGGATGCTTTTGAAAGTTTGATATACCCCGCCTCCCTTAGCTCAGTCAGTTGTCTCCGCAACTCTTCCAACTCTGGGGGTGCCATTGATGGTGGCTTGGCCCCCGGCTCACGCTCAATCTGATGATCCACCTCCCTCCTAGGTGGAAGCCGTTTTGGCAGCTCGGGTGGCATCACATCCTTGTTCCCCGCAAGGACTTCCTCGATCTCCCTCGGTAGTGGTTCGGTTGAGTCCCCCACATGGTCTTCCATCTTTAGGGCCGCCAAGTAGGTTGCCTCTCCTTTCTTGACTCCCTTCATGATTTGCATCGCCGACAGCTGCATGGAGGCTAGAGTCTTGGCGCTAGACGTCCCCGCTAACATAGGCACCACACATGACGCTCCATTCTCCATGATATGTACCGCATTGTTGTAAGGTGACGCAAAGGCATTCACTTGCCGCAAGAAGTCAAGGCCTATCACGACCTTGAAGTCATCCATTGAGGCCACCGAGAAATCCACTAAGCCCCTCCACGAACCAAGGCACATCTTCACTTGTCGTGTCGTACCTTGTAGAGGCTTTGCATTGGTGTTGACGGATTTTAGTCATCCTCCGCCACCAACCACTTTGAGGCCTAACCGCTTGGCCTCTTCCATTGTGATGAAGTTGTGGGTTGCCCCCGTATCAACCATCACTTGCGTGGGCTTCCCATTCAACTTAGCCTCCACATAGAGCAACCCCTTGCCCGTAGAGGCTTGGCCCTCTCCCATCGGAACCTTCGCCACGGCTTTGGCATGAAGAGCATTGAGGATTTGGAGCTAGCACATGTGCACAGCTTGATTCTCAGGCTCCTCATTTTCCTCGACCAAGGCATTTAGCTTGCCTTGTCGTGGGCAATCCCTTGCCCAATGCGGCCTTCCGCAGAAGAAGCATCCGTCCTTGGGTTTGATTTTGGCTCGCCTCTCCTCTAGCTTGCCATGGTCCTCGAACTTGCTGGTGCCGGCTTGATTATTCCCCGTGTTCCATGCCTTGGGTTTGTCTCCCCCACCTTTGGCGTGGTTACCTTTCGAAGCCACTTGTGCATTCCTCCCCTTCGAGGAGTCCCCCACTCTTGCATACTCCATTAATGACTCCACCACCGCAATGGCCTCGTCAATATCCTTCACGCCTCGGCGTTGAAATTCTTGCTTAGCCCAATTTTGGAGGCGGTCAATGAAGTTGAAGAGGAGGTCCTCTTCCGTCATGTTGGGGATGTGGAGCATGAGAGTAGTGAACTCCTTCACGTAATCATGGATACTACTCTTATGCTTTATCTCCCTCAATTTCTTCCTCGCTTCATAGGTAACATTCTCGGGGTAAAACTGCCTCTTGATCTCTTTCTTGAACACATCCCAAGTGTCTATGGTGCACAAGCCTTTCTCGATATTATTGTGCTTCTTACGCCACCATAGAGTAGCCGTGTCAGTGAGATAGAGGGTGGCAGTCCTTACCTTAGCCTTCTCATCCATAATGCTAGCACCTTCAAAGTAGCGCTCCATATGCCATATGAAGTTGTCTAGCTCCTTCGCATCCCGCTTGCTGCCAAATTCCTTCGGCTTTGGGGCGTCCACCCTTGGACTATGAGTGACGATGGCTCCACCCGCAATGGCCCTCTTGCACATGGTCGTTTCTTGCCTCGTCTCCTCCACGCCAACTTTAACCACGTTGAGTTGTTCTTGAAGATTTGCGAACAACTCCATGAATCGAGTGTGCAGTTCATCTTGACCCATCACGGCCTTCTTAAGCGACTCGAGCTCCTCCAACACATGATCCTCCATGGTTTGGAGGTTTTGCTCGACAATGCCCAAGCGGTCTTTCACATCGCCCATGGTTTCCTCCAAAACACGTTTGTCCATCCAAGGAAGCGATTGTGTCTCTTGACTTGCTTTGGCCATGACCACCCTTCTTCCCACCGATGGTGGTAGTGGATCTGACCCACGTTCCGCAATGACATTCTCCTCGGCAACTCCAGATGCTCCCACACTAGTATCCTTGCCTACCATCATTACTCCTTGCTTGGCACGACCCCTCATAACCAAGATCTAATACCACATGTCACGGACCGAACTTTCTCGCTATGTCGAACCGTGCGGCACTTAGCTAGTGAGCCCCTTGCTCGTGCTAAGTCAGCCTTTCACTCGAGCTGGGTGATGCTAGAAGCAAAAGAACAAAGAAGAATACAAGAGAGAGTTTGAGAGAATGTATGCTTGTATTGCTTGAGTACAAGAATACTTGTGTGCTTTGGCCAAGTGAGGCCTTGGCTATTTATACTAATCCACCTCTCGACGGACGGTGGAGATGCATTCTATCCTACGGATCATATTCCGCTTCTAGAATTCTCTAGATATTTACAAGGTTCTCTACCATTCCAGAATATTCTCTAGACATATCTCTTATGTGCAAGAAGAGTATAGAACATTCTGGAGACCTTGCCCATTCATCGCCTCGTAAGCGTCCTCGTAAGCGTTCATTAGGCGCCTGCGTGGCGTTACTTCTAAAGTTAGCCTCCATAATTAAAATTTTGGGACACTTAGCTACCTTTCTAATCCTGAGCCCTCCGATACCCGATTATCCCTTATTGCTATACCTAACTGTAACTAATACCGCAACAAGAGCCATGTCTGCCCAACATTTAGAGAATTCATTGGTTAAGAGAGCCATTTACTATGTAAGTAAGAACTGAATCAAGGAGAGGTGAATTATTTATCCTTGGAGACGACGTGTGTATCTCATGTTTCGGTAACAGAGAGATTGAGTCATTACATTTTAGCTTACACCATCAAATTGTTGGCCAAATACCTATTTGAAAAACCAGTCCTATGTAACCATACAGCCAAATGGCTTTTGTTGCTATCAAAATTTGATATTACCTATATATGTCACCAAAAGTCAGTCAAATCAAAGGCTATAAATGGACTCTTAGCCGATTATCTGACAGTGGATACCAGCAAATGGGAGGCAAAATTCACGGACGAAAGAGTGAGTGTCGTTGAATAAAAGATAAGATGGCAGTTGTATTTTGACAGAGCAGCAAATATCAATGGATTTGGAATAGGGATACTGTTAATCTCACCAGATGGAGGCCACTCACCCAAAGCAATCAAGCTGACTTTTAACAGTACTAACAATACCACTGAATATGAAGCTTGTATCATCAGTTTAGAAATGGCTCTAAGCCTAGGAGTTAGAGGGATAACAATATATAAAGATTTAGCACTGATCATATACTAGATTCAAAGGATGTGGAGAATCAAGGACGAACGTCTACAGGCATACCATCCCATTTGGAGAAGATTGTAGATCAGTTCGAAGATATGGAGTTCCATACCTACCCCGGCTTAAGAACAGTTTTGTCGATGCCTTAGCCACACTCGCGTCGATGATGGATATACCCGAGGGACAAAAAGTAGAGCTTTTTCTAATGCATAGTAGGGATCAATCAGCTTATTGCTTCATCACAACATTCGTAGAGAAGGACGGGGTAGCTGAACCATGGCACACTGATGTTTAGAATCTTATCCCAAATGGTAAATACCCTGAAGAATGTTCAGCGAAGGACCGAGTATCTTTAAGGAAGTGGGACACATAGTTTGTCATGTGTGACACATAGTTCATCATGTGTGACCCGTAGTTGTACAAGAAACACTATAATGGGAATACCTGTTGTCTGTGACCGCGAGAGAAATAAATTAGATCATGGAGGATATACATGCAGAAAGTGTGGACCGCATATGAACGATTGAATGTTAGTGAAGAAAATTCTTCGACGAGGATATTATTGGAGTACGATGGAGCAGGATTTTACCGAGTATGTAAGGAGGTGCCAAAAGTGTCAAGTGTATGCCAATCTACAACATCTCCTCCCCCGTGAGCTATACAACATGACATCGACATGGCCCTTTTAAGTTTGGGGAATAGATGTGATAGGGAAGATCAGTCCCAAGGCTTCTGATGGACATGAGTTTATTCTGGTAGTCATATACTATTTTCACAGAGTGGGTGGAAGCTGTATCGTCTCCGTCCTCAAAGCCGGGAAAGTAGCCCAGTTCATTTGTACCAACATCATTTGCCGGTACAGAGTGGCTCGAGATTTGATTTCAGACAATGGGTTTACATTTTGAAGGAGAAGTCATAGATTTAGCTGAGAAATATGGTATTATCTGACATCTTTCATCACCCTACTGTCTGCATACCAATGGGGCTATAGAAGCTGCCAATAAGAATAGCAAGAATATGTTGAGTACGATGACAGATTCATGTAGGAGTTGGCAGGATAAGCTTCTGTATGCCCTCTGGGACTATAAGACATTGGTGAAGACATCTACTGAAGCTACCCCATATTGCTAGTTTAAGGCATGAAGGTCATACTACTAGCAGAATTATTAGTATACTATTGAAAAGTTAGATAGCCCAGGAAGATTTGGTGAGACACATATTCAAAGAGGTAGCGCTGACAGATGAGAAGAGGTTGCAAGCGTTTTATCACATTGAAGGATACCAGAAGTGGATTGTTCGAGCCTTCAACAAACGAGTGAATGGACATGGTTTGAAAGAAGGGATTTGGTGTTGAAGGAAAACATTGGAAAAATCTAAAAATCGAGAGGAAAACTTGAACCCAACTAGTTATATGGTCAAGCAAATCATGACCGGAGATGCAACGTTATTAGTCGATTTAGACAGGATTGAACTGTCACAATTAGTCAATCTAGACCTACTAAAGAAAAATTATTGGAGACACCCCATTTGTGTCATTTTATTTTATCTTTTTATTAATTTATGTTGGGCTTTATTGATAAATCATGTTTATTACTTAGGCCCTGTTTGTTTCATGTAAAACATTTTTCGGAAAACATTTTCTGTATTTTTCGGTGTTTGGCGTATTTATCAGAAAACTGTTTCCCGAAAATGTTTACGGTTCACCAAAAGGGAAGGCAATATTTCTGGAAAATGTTTTACAGAAATTTAGACGGGAGGTCATTTTTCGAAACCCATCACTCTCTCTCTCTCTCGCCCTCCCTGAAACCCGTCACTCTCTCTCTCTCTCGCCCTTCTCTCTCTTTTTCTCACCCTTCTCTCTGATTTCGATGACCACCACCACTATTAGCGCAACTTTCTCCTCCCCCATGGCCCATCTGCATCCTCTCAAAATCAGTCATCACCAGGATGCAACGGAAGCATCAACTTCAATCGCATAGACTACTGCTCATGATTGGGTCTTATGCTTCCTGCTTCTTGTTGATTTTAATTGGATGGCTTTGGTTTATGAAATTAGGTTTTGGGGTGATCGATGGTTGTGGTGGGTGGATGCTGACATTTACTGCTAGAGGTGATGCCGATTTGCCGGTGTTGGGTACAGCGGGGACTGCAACAACGGGTGACTATTGCGATGTTTGGCATTGAATTATGGTTGTTTTTTTAGTCGATCAGTGGTTTCAGGTGTTCTTTTAGTGCCGATCTTGGTTGGTAGAGTGGCAGTGTGTGGGCAATCGTTGGTGGTCCTAATTAGTGGTATGGTAGGTGTTGGTTTTGGTGATGGAGTTTGAGTTTCTGGATTAGAGATCGGTGGTGAGTGTTTGATCACCGGTGATGATCTTAACTAGTAGCGTGGAAGGTGTGGTTCTGGAATGAACTTGCAGGTTTTGGATGAGGACGGGATGTTTGACCACCGGTGTTGGTCCAAATACTGTGTTGTCATACTGATAGATATTTTGATTTATGTTGTTCTATTATTTTTTGGGGTGTCATCCAAACAATGGAAAACAGAATTCATTTGAAATGCTTAAAATTACAAAATGAACGTTACTTTAGAATCAGGGGCTAGACACAAGTTTGACCTTTCTTTGAAGAGTGACCATATTATAAATAATCTAACTAAGTCACCAATAATGTTGGTCAACTTAAACATAAACCAATAATTTAATATAATAAGGCATTAGAACTAGATTGATGGGGAGGTTGAAGGTCACAAAAATGCTCAATAAAGCTATAAGATTTGTATACGCTGTTGAATACTGAATTGTGTGCAATTTGTTTTTGGATACAAGACATGGATTTGCATCAAAGTGACCATTGAATTCTCCAATTGATCCCAATTGGGTCATTCTATTAGGTTTGGCCCATTAAGTGCCTATGTGCGAGGTGCATGAGGCTTAAGTAAGGGCCCGCGCATGGGACTTAAGTAAGAGGCGTAATTGTCGAATAAAAAAAAAGAAGATTCTCTTTTATTTTTTATTCTAATTTTTGGTTTGACTTTTCTTCAACTAGCCTCAACAAAATTTTCTTTTTCTTCAATTGACCCAAACAAGATTTTTTTTCCTTGATTGACCTCAAAATGATTTTATTATTCTATAATTGAGCCCAACAAAATTCTCTTTTTCTTCTCTTTCTCCTCTGATCGCTCAGCTATTAGCCTTGCTGCTCACCACCACCACCATAACTAAGCCTCGAAGCCCTACCCTACCCCAGCCTCGCCACCCCCCACCCGCCACCTGCCACCACCACCATAACAAACCTCGCCAACCCACCCAAGCCTCATCGCCCACCACTACCACCATGACCAAATGTCACCCTCACACAAGCCCTGTCACTGCCCCATGCAAGCCTCGTCACCCACCGCCGACACCACTACCACAACCAAGCTGTTGCTCTCATCAAGCCTCGCTGCCGCCCTACACAAGCCTCACCACCCACCATAACCATTATGACCAAGTTGCCATCCTCATCTGAGGCTCGCGTGGCCCTACCCAAAACCCACCACCCATTACCACCACCTGACCTTCATCACTACCCTACAAAAAAACCCCGTTGAACTCTCTGGTGACTGTGCATGTGTGCGTATGCAGTTTATCATGTTGGATTAGTTGTGCAAATGTGCAATTTATCATGACAGATTAGAGTTGGTGATGAATTGCAAGAGCTTAGGTGAGGGCGGTGGCTCAAATGTGACGGGGTGATGGTGATGGCTGGCGAGGGTTTGGGTGATGGAAGTGGGTTATTGTGGTTGTAACCGAGGTGGATAGAAGGGAAGGTGGTGGACTAGCGGTGTTGGCCTGTGGCGGTGGTGTTATTCCATACTAAATAAGAAAGAAGAAAGAAAAAAAAGAAGAAGAAGAAGAGGGAGGAAAATAAAAGAGAAAATAAATATGATTTTTCATTGATAATTTAAACCCTAACTTATGCCCTGTGTGTTGCGCACATAGCCTGAATACATTGACGCTTTGGTAATTCTTCAAGCTCTAGCAAATAAAACAAAACCATTTTTTAGTTAACGGGCCAACTCTAATAAAATGACTTGACTGGACAAATTGAAGAGTCCAATGGTCACTTTGATACAAATCGAAATCCAGTGATCAATTAACTCAATCTATAGACATTTTAGGGACCGTGTGGTGTTATAAGGGGGCATGATCAATTCTATGTAAGTTGCACTCATACTAATTGTAGCTCTCCTCCAAGTATGAGTGCAACTTTAAGAAAGGGAACCACAAGTGTTAGAAGGTATAGCAACATGTGAAAGGGGGGAAATAGTTTCCAGGGGAAGGGGTAGAGATAATAGAGGAACATGAGGAATTGAAGGCGAAGGTCAAGAGGTAATGGAGGAACAGGTATCAGGTAGGACAAGGGGAAGGGGGCATATAGACTGCGCAGCAAAGTAGTGAAACAATTTAAGTTATTGAATGTGCCACCTAAGAAAACCATTTTTCGCTCCATTAATATTAGCGTGGGGGATATAATCTATTGGAAGCTTCACATACATAGGTTTTTGCTCATAGTGAGCCATTAGCTGGTAATACAAGTAGTAAACTGTAAATTGCAAAGTCAGCATTGTTTTCTTCGGAATGAGCTATGGGGTTGGTATATGAGGAGTCAAGTGTCAAGTAAGAAGCTCAACATTAATTTTTGTGTGCACGTTAATTTCTATTGAAGTCGGTTATGGGTGAGTAAATCAGTAGTTACCTGGAAGGCTCATGACTAGTTTCTGTACGTAGTGAGCTATGAATGGATGGTAAAGGAAATTATGAGTATATCAGTAGTTAAATGGAAGGCTAATGTGAAGTTGGATATTAGTATTAGTATTAGTTATTCAGTTTTCTCTGCTTTGATTCCTATTTTCAAATGTTTACTGCTGCAATTGACTGGGGATAAGAAATGCACAGTTTATAAAAGCACCTTTCATTCCATTAACACATAATACTCACATTCATTTCTAGCGTACTGATCCATAAGTTACCTAACATACCTAACACTCAAAAAGCCTAGTTCTAACACTGAGACACTTTGATGAACATGTAGAAATAACAAGCAAACATGATAGCTATTACAAAATCGCTCTAGATAAATTTGTATAGAACAAGATAACCAAACAAGAGAGCACAAATAAAACTGAGAGAACTCAAATCCACTTTGCACAAGTCAGATTTACAACACTCCCCCAGGTGTATCTCTCAACTATGTTTCTACTCAAAGAGCCTACCCAAAGAAAGACTATCCTCCCTTTCCTACTCAGAGAAGGACTCTTCTATCTTGGCCTACTCAAAGAAGGACTCTTCTCTTTTTTTTTGCCTACTCAAAGAAGGACTCTTATCTCTTCTTTGCCTATTCAAAGAAGGACTCTCCTCTCTTGCCCTTAAACACAATACAAGACACCTTATTTATACTTGGAGAAAGCAATGATCTTCTCTCCCTAACCAATGTGGGACAAGATGTCTTATATACTAAGAGCCTAGTTGCAACGTTCTTTGAGTAACCGATGCGGGACATAAATACAAGACATATATCAACAATCTCTACCTTGGCTTGTATTACCAAACCACTTCATGAGGAAACTGTAATATGCCTTCAGTACCTTCTTCAGGTACTCCACCTTGCATCCCCTTTAAAGGTAGGGATGTACTCCACCTTGAACTTAACAAGAAAAAAGATGAATCAAGCTCAAGCAATGCTTGAACTTCTCTACCGTTGCTGCCTTCATGAGCATATCAACTGCGTAAGTCCTCGGCCCCATCTTCTGCTCACCATAGCATAATGTTGATCCTATGTCCAGCTGTAACACAATAATTCCCTTACGTGCGTCAGCCCCATCCTTGGACACCAACAGGATCATCCACTCCGGTTGGCCTTCTTTACCTACCATCATCATCACCCCGCAATATGGATTGAGCATAGCACTCGATTTTTTCATGAAGTCCATCTCAAGCACCACCCCAAGCTCATCCATGTCGATGATGTTGAAGTCGGCCTTCCATGTCCATCCGTCGGTCCTCAAATTGACATTCTTGATGACTCCCTTCGTAGGTCGCTCCTCGGTATTCACGACCGTGAACCAACTCCCATCCTTAGTTGGTTTTAGCCCAAGCCATTCAGTAACCCTTGGACCCATAAAGTTATGGGTAGCCCCGGTATCCACAAGCGCTTCTTGAGTCTTCTCGGCAACATCCACCTTTGGGTAGAGCAAGCCCTATCTCTTCTTGCTCTTTTTCCTCTTGGCAGCTTCTTCCTTCAACTTCTGCACGAACGCATTAACCATATGCAATGCCCCCATGCGTGCCTCCCCATCGCTACTGGAAGAATCCCCCTTGCTACTTTTGTGCTTCTCAAGGAACGCAGTTATCTTGCCCTTGTGTGGAAAATCTTTCCCATAATGCGGACTTGCACAGTAGAAGCATTCTCTTCTAAGCCCTCCATGAGCCTTGTGGTCATGAGAATCACCATGCTTGTGACTTTCTCCATGCTTCTTCTCCTCCTTGTGATGGCGGCGACATCCCTAGTCCCCACTTTGGTCATCATTGGTTGCCTTGGGCGAACCACTCTTCGAGCTATCATCTCTCCCATTTTTGGCACGCTCGTGCCTTGGAGATCTCGGCCTTTCATGTTGCTTGAAGTCTCTTAACCTCTCGACAATTGTAATGGCGGAAGCCAAGTCATGAGGTTCCCTTCGCTGTAACTCTGTGGCAATTTAATACTGCAACCCGTCAACGGAGAAGCATAGTTGCTGCCTATCGAACATCTTCAGTATTTCGAGCATCAAAGCCAAGTACTCCTTCACGTACTCATGAATGCTCCATTATACCTCAGCCGTCGAAGGTTTATCATCGACACTATCCTGATAGAACTGCCTTTGTAGTTCACGCTTGAACTTCTCCCACGTTTTGACGTCATATCCATCCGTGTAGTGACGCCTCCACCATGAGGCAGCTGTATCTGTAAGGTACATGACCACCGTATGCACTTTTTTCTCCTCGTCGTCGATGTCAAGGGCTTTAAAGCACCGCTCTGAGTGCCAAAAGAAATTATCCACCTACCTTGCCTCTCTCACTCCATCGTACGATCTCGGCTCTGGCATTTTCTTTTACCTTGGCTGCACCGCGATACACCCCTGCCTCGTAGCTCTTGTAAGCTCATTCTTACAAGCACCTAGTTCTTCTTGGAGCTCCATGACTTGTCCCTTGAGGTCCTTATGCCGTTGCACCTCCCACTTGGTGAAATGGGCGACCCTTTCCTCGATCAAGTCATCTAGCTCCTCAGCGAACACATTGACTTTCCATTCTAGCACAATTAATCGACTGTCTACCTCCAAGTCATCTAATCTATTGAAGATTAGCTCCACCTAACTTGCGACAGTCCACTGTACCTTCTCCTCGTTAATGTCGAGGGCTTCAAAGTACCGCTTCAAGTGCCAAAAGAAGTTATCCACTTGCCTCGCCTCTCTCGCTCCATCATACGATCTCGGCTCTGGCATTTTCTTTTGTCTTGGCTACACTGTGATACACCCCTGCCTCGTAGCTCTTGTAAGCTCCTTCTTATAAGTAGCTAGTTCTTCTTGAAGCTCCATGACTTGTCCCTTGAGGTCCTTGTGCTATTGCACCTCCCACTTGGTAAAATGGGCGACCCTCTTATTGATCAAGTCATCTAACTCCTTCGCGAACATATTGACTTTCCACTGCACAGCCAATCGACTGTCTACCTCCAAGTCATCTAATCTATTGAAGATTAGCTTTACCTGACTTGCGATAGTTCGCTGCACTTTCTCCTCCTCGTCGATGTGTCCAAGTGCCAAAATAAGTTATCCACCTGCCTCGCCTCTCTCACTCCATAGTACGATCTCGGCTTCGGCATTTTCTTTCTCCTTGGCTGCACAGCGATACACCCTTGCCTCGTAGCTCTTGTAAGCTCCCTATTACAAGTAGCTAGTTCTTCTTGGAGCTCTGTGACTTGTCCCTTAAGGTCCTTGCGCCGTTGTACCTCCCACTTTGTGAAATGGGCAACCCTCTCCTCGATCAAATCATCTAGCTATTCCGCGAACACATCGACTTTCCATTCCAGCACAGTTAATCGACTATCTACCTCCAAGTCATCTAATCTATTAAAGATTAGCTCCACCTGACTTACGACAGTCCGTTGCACCTATTCTTCCTCGTCATCGATGTCGAGGGCTTCAAAGCATCGCTCCAAGCACCAAAAGAAGTTATCCACCTGCCTCGCCTCTCTCGCCCCATCGTATGATCTCGGCTCCGGCATTTTCTTTTGCCTTGGCTACACCGCGATACACCCTGCCTCGTACCTCTTGTAAGCTCCCTCTTATAAGCAGCTAGTTCTTCTTAGAGCTCTGTGACTTGTCCCTTGAGGTCCTTGCGCCGTTGCACCTCTCACTTCGTGAAATGGGCGACCCTCTCCTCATCAAATCATCTAGCTCTTTCGCGAACACATCAAATTTCCTCTCTAGCATTGCTAATCGACTGTCTACGTCCAAGTCATCTAATCTATTGAAGATTTGCTCCACCTGACTTGTGACAGTCCACTGCAAGCGCTCTCTAAGTTCCTTGAGCTTGCTGCTCATGCGTTCTTTGGCATCCCCTATCGCACCGCTCAAATCCTTCACCATGCTCTACCATATGACAAAATTCATCTTCCCATCGAATTGTCACAGGCATACTTCATGGTCGTATTGTTCTAGATATTTTATTCTCTGAAATCGATTTTAATTTTGCCCAAAAATAAACCTGAAAGCTCTATACCACTTATTACGAAATCGCTCTAGATAAATATGTATAGAACAAGATAACCAAACAAGAGAGCACAAAGAAAACAGTTGAGAGATACACGTGAGGGAGTGTTGTAAATCTGACTTGTGCAAAGTGGATTTGAGTTCTCTCATATTTTTTGTGTTTTCTTGTTTGATTATCATGTTCTATACATATTTATTTATAGCGATTTCGTAACAGTAGCAACCATGCAAATCATCCTTTATGTCAGTTTTTCAAGGTTCATGTTGATCCTGGTCTTGAAAATTTCAAACCCTTCATCTTTGTAACATCATGATGAAAATAATCCACTCCATGGAAATTACTTGGATGACCTTAAAATGTTACGATCTCCATTGGCACATCTGTGGTACAACTTTTCCTAGTTATATTTATGCTCTAGCTCTTTTATAGCAGTAACATGTCAAGGTTTTTTTTACTTCAGTGGTGAGGCCTTATTGTATGTTGCTTTGGAGCTTGATGATGCCATGATTCTACAAAATTCACATGGTGAAATGTTTATATTTTGCAAACAACCTTCAATTTGTCTTTCCAAATCTTAGTTGTTCAAATGTTATTTTGCAAATTTTTGGCCCTTCTAATGTTGCATATGTGCGTGATTTGAGCGAGACATATACCAAAATTGTAGAGAAATTAGTGTTCTTACCTTTTAGTGTACTCAGTTCAAAGACTAGGGAGAATAATGTGGAAAGAGGGGTTACAACATCGTCTTAACATAAATTGCCTGTTTAGGCAGGAAAAGGATGAAAGCGACAGTTGGTAATAATTTCCCACGCCTTTGCTAACTCGCGATGGGTATTTTTTGGTTTTTAAAATTGGTAATGCTAAAATGGACAGGAAGATCGCAAAAAGGGGTACTCGATACTTGGTGTTATTAAAATGTGAGGGGCAGGTAGTAAATGGAGCACAAAAACATACTCTGGGGTGTTAGTGTAGTTTTTTCGAAACTCTTTTGGGAAAAACAAGGTAGAACAAATTAAGAGATGCAACAAAAAGGAGAAACTTGAAGGATACTAATTATCTGTGATTCTTTTCTTCTTTTTGAACGAAAATATTCACGTCGGATGTCAACTCTACACCATCATCTGAAATAAAGAAGAAAAGTAAAAAAGTATGTTAGTATAAATATCATAACGGTCAAAGAGTCACTTACCAATTGAATTTATGCACAATGAAAAAATAAAAGTAGGTGATGCGGAATATAAATGTAGTCATATATGCCAACAAAATCATGAAAGGAAACATCAATAGAATTCGACAGTTTTGTGAGTAATTGGATTGCCCTGGTCAAAAGGAGTGCTAGAATCTCTAATGCTAGGCAAGAAAGAAAAGAGGAAACAGATAATTGTCAATGAAAACCTCCGATCATAGGATGAGCCTGCACATGTAACTGCCCTTTCATGAAGTTGTTTCGCACCCCATATTCATTGTCATTGTGGGTTTTCAGCGACAAAAGACTAATTGCACAAAGTTGTAACTTTATCAAGCAACAACTTTTTTTTTTATTTATTAAAAGTCAAATGTTTAGTGTGACAAACTATCCACCTTATTAAATACTGACATATGTTGTAGTTGAGAATATATAGCGACCTTTATGATCTTTAACAAGAAAGGTGAAGTTGAAATGACACAAGGTGAAACCCGAACATCACTTACTGAAGTTAAATACAACTTCGGGAAACAAACATATGCTTGAGCTAACTTGTATTGATACTTGCTATTTAGTTTTAAAAAACGTAATAGTACATGCTTAAAATATTTTTGCAATAATAATAATGGAAAATCACAATTATCTCCCTCATCTATTTGGGTTTTTGGGTCAAAACTCTCGAATATTAATTTACTTAAGGGACTTTTTATCAGTCCACCAAGCTATCACATTATGTAACATGTATAAAACCTGTCTTCAAGCCAAGCCAAACTCCCTCTCCTGCTGAATCTTGAGCGTCTTACCTTAGTTCTTTTTCACGCTTACTCTCTATAAATAGACTTTTTTATTGACAAAAGCTCAGGAAAGAAGGAGGACAAGCAAAGTACTCGTGTAAACCGAAAGAAAAGTGCTACAAAAGCAAAATTGACACACCTCAACTATTAATAATTTGATCTAGATAAATTTAGACATGAAACTCAAAAATTACCCTTATCATTAACTAAAAATGCCAAAACATCAATGTTTTTGAATAGAAAAAACACAAGAAAACCCTAACCACCATGCTCACTGCCCCCTTCCCACCCATCCTCTACTCCAGACGCCATCATGATAGACCAATGCCCCCTTCCCTTGTCCCCGCTATCCCCCCTCGACGCCATCATCCCCTAGCCCCTCAGTTGCTAGCACCATCGACTGATGCCCCTCCCTTACCCCCTACCCTATTGATATGGGTTTTGGTTTGAGTTTGGTGGCGATGTGCGGTGGTGGGTTTGGTGGTTGATTATAAATATGTCGATATAGTGGTGTTGTTGTTGAGGACAATATTGGTGCTTTGTTTTTGTGGGTGTGGTGGTGTTCATACCGTGTTTGGTGACTGGTTTGAGTTTGGTGGCGGTGTGCAGTGGTGGGTTTGGTGGTTGATTATAAATATGTCGATATAGTGGTGTTGTTGTTGAGGAGGACAATATTGGTGCTTGGTTTTTGTGGGTGTGGTGGTGTTCATACCGTGTTTGGTGACAACAGCAGTATGTATGGTGGTGGTTTGGTGGTTGGGGTTGATGGTGGTACTGATGTGTTTTGTGGTGACAGTTTGAGTCTATTGGTGGTGGTGGTGATATGTATGGTTGTAATTGTTGTGAATATTATGGCGGTCAATGACTTTGGTTGAGTTTGTGGCTATGGTGGTGGAGGATTGAGGGTTGGTTGTGAGTGTGGTTGTGGTGGTGCTTGAGTTGTTGATGGAGAAATCGTGCAGAAAAAGATAAGGAATGGTCGGATATAAGGGTATTTATGTCTTTTTACATGCCAATTGGCCAATTAATTGTCTGAAACTGCCAACTATCCTTCATTTGTCCAAATTGATAGATGAGGAGAGTCAATTGTCCAAATTTATACACGAGAGGGTCGACTAGGAAACCCGTGATAGATGAACAGGGTCATTTGTGATTTTCCCTAGTAAAAGAGTTGCTGAAAGTGAACAGCTGAACATAAGCTACCATTCAACATGTACTTTATGCCTGCAACTCCTATAACTGGCTAGGTTACAAATATTGCTAGCAAGGAAAGGCCATAGTCCAAAATTGGAGGTTGTGATAAGTTGTGTCCTTTGATTCCTTCTGGTCTTCCTTTACATGATGTGATCTCTTCACCTGTCATTTTGCATGAAATAGTTTAAATCCTTTATAAGTTAACTTTCAATCATTTTTTATCTCACAATTGTTGCAAATTACTGTCAACTGCCATTAACTGCTCACGAAAAATTTAGTACGTCAGCTTATCAACAGGTCATACATCCATGCGTTTGCTTGTAATGATTTCTTTACATGGTTTACCACAGATTAGGGTGATCACCTACATGCCTTCTTATGCTTTGTTAGTAAAATTTGATGCTATGGTCAGTTAACTAAGGAATTTTGTGAGATAAAGACTTTATGAGGATCGAATGAAAGGAAAAAGATAAATGAAACATAAAGGATAAAAGCGAAATCAATACATAGTGGAATTTCTAAAAGAAAAAAGTAACTATTTTCATAGGGTTTATGCTTATAAAGTATAAGTTCCAGAATTCTATTAGCTTGTGATAAGGCTAAAATCAAAACAACTTAAACATTAGAAGATCTATATCCGCAAGAGTCAAACCAAAAAACATTCTAGAAATTCAAATTAATGAGGAATAATAAAAGTTTGCACAACTACGTTACAAAAAAAATCATTCAAAAAATAGTCATTAATGCTCTGGTTTGGGGGTTTGTTCTTCAAATAAAAGATTAGGAGAGACGGTAGTAGGTATTTATTGAGAAAATATTTGACAAGTTTTAGAACCACATCATCGACCTATTTGTGGTGTTAGACTAGAGTTGTCAAACGGGCCGGGCGGCCCGTGGGCTGGCCCGGCCCGGCCCGGTTCTGGCCCTGGCTGGCCCGGCCCCGTCCATGAACAGTAGCGGCCCAGCACAAGCGGGCTTGGGGCCTGAGCCTGGACCAGGCCTTCAAATTCTGCGAAAAAGCCCGGCCCAGCCCGGCCCGGGTTTGGCCCGGCCCGAAGTCGGCCCGGTTCTGGCCCGGTTTGGCCCGGTCTGCGGCCCGGGTCTGGCCCGGTTTTGGCCCCACCACTTGTTTGAATTTTTTGCTTTTCCCCCCCTTTCTTCCACCCCTTTTCCAAAATTCCACTTTTACCCCCCCAACAGCATTGTTATGTATTAAGATTTTATTAATAAAGCTCACCAAGAAGAGTATGAAAATGTTTAACATATAATAAAAATATAATGGCTAACAAATAAATATGTATATACATACATACATATATATGTATATTACTTATAATGAAATAAAAGGATAAAGATTAGGTTCGTTAAATTGTGAATATTGCCTAGAGATGAAATTTAAAATTGAATAACAAGAAAAAAAAAAGGGCCCGGGCCCGGGCCAAGCCCGGCCCTAGATATTGGGCCTAGGGCCAGGGCCTGGACTGGGCCTAGGTTTGCCTTCGGCAGGCCCGGCCCGGCCCGGCCCGGTTGGCAGCCCCACTGGCCCGGCCCCGGCCCGGCCCCACAGCAGGCCCGATGGGCTTGGGCTGGGCCGGCCCAAGCCCGGCCCTTTGACAACTCTATGTTAGACCACCATATCTCGCCAATTAAGCTAGCTTGGTACATGGTGGGGCTAACTAATTAGCTGTACGGTGAACTAACCATGGCTTACCATGACTAAAGAAAAACTACAAAGTAATAGTTCATATCGATTGTAATCGAAACCGCCCATGCCCAGACTGTCCACCTCTGGCTTCGGAAACCAGTGGCCTACAAAAATCCCTCTTTTTCGTGATTCATTGCGTTGCTTCTATTTTACACTGTCTACTTACCCGACATTGCAGCACCAGAGCTCTACTATTGGCTGTGAACAACCTAGGCGGCATATGTTTCACAGTGAAGATGCGCAACGAGCGAAACAGTCTCCAACAACGGTTATCATGCCATATACTTTTGGCGATACCTGCCTAAATCCGGCCACTGGTTCCTTCAACTAAGTTTTCCCATCTGTCCCTATCACTCTATCAATACCTAGAAGTCTGTCTCTTTCGTAATAACTCTCTCTCTCTCTCTGATAATCTATAATACAATGGGGTTCAACTGGCGTGGTCATTGATTAGCAAACTATCAAGCCTAATTTTTAGAAATTTTCAATTTTGTGAGATGCATAGTATTATATGTCAAAACCCTGTTGGACAATAAATGACACACTTTCATAACCTCCTGAATCTTAGTACTCATTTATCCCATTATAGGGCTATAACTTGGGCGGGTTGGATGGGCCTGAGGGTCAGACTGTGCCCAGCCTACTCTTAAAAAAGTTATACCAACGCCTAGCCCAGTCTAACTTCGAGTCAAATAAAATATGTCCAAGCCAGTCCATGATAATTTGGTGGGTATGGACTGGACAAGAGTTGCCCACACTCTGTCCATGGTTGTAAATCAGTTTTTGTTTACTTAATTTCTAGAAGTATCAATAATCATCCTAGTATACAGATTAATCATGATCATGAGTAAAGGTATAGTGAATTTATCATCAGCCATAACCCACCACTAACGTCAACCCACCACCGCCATAAACAGAGAACTCATTACCACCACGACAAAACCACCATCACCATAGGTACAACCACAACCATCGATCAACATCTATCTCTCTCTCTCTCTCTCTCCCTCTCTCTCTCTCTCTCTCTCTCTCTCTCTCTCTCTCGGTCTCTCTCTCTCTCTCTCTCATTCTCTCTCTCTCTCTCTCTCTCTCTCTCTCTCTCGGTCTCTCTCTCTCTCTCCCCATCTTCTTGCTCCTCTCAAGCAAAGAATCTAATCCAAGTGGCTTAACGCTTGATTCTCGACTTCCGTCTAGACTGAGATAGCTCGAGATGGTGTTTGTGTGCATGTTAATAGTATCTCCGGTGAAAAAAGGAAACTAGAAAAGAATCACAAAAATAGAGTAGAGATAAGGAGAGACACACATAGCAGAAAACATACCCTTCGATCGAGTGGTTGTAGGTGTGAGGTGATAATTAAGACAGGACAAGAAAAGTAACTTTTTATTAGGTTTAATGCTTTGGAAGGTGTATATTAGGTTGAATTTAAATGATGGACTATGAAATGATTTGGAAGACAAGAGAAAAAAAAAACACGTGCTCTGTATACGTAATGTATCATGTTATACAAAAGTTGGATGGGTGGGTTTCCCGAGGGCTGGCTGGATGGGTCTGGAAAAATATTTGCTCATGCCCATGCCCATAATTTTGAACGGACTGGCAAGAATTGTCCACTGTCAAGCATAAGTTGCACTCCTATCCCGCCATTCTGCTCCCCCTCCCTGTAGATTTCAATAACCGCTGTTTGGTTTTTCTTTTGAAACTTTCTTATAATGCTCTTCTCTCAATTTTCAATTGCCTCGTTGAACAACTTTTTGCCTCGACCTACTTAAACATCACACGTTACTCAATTATTTTGCTTAAAGGCTACCTAAACCGCTCCTATATTTATTCCTTTCCCTTAAAACATTAGTTTATGCTTTTAATCTTCATTTTTGAGATTTTAATTTTTGCTCCTATGTATTTCTGCTATCGGCAATACATCTTCTAATCCAAGACTTCAAGCTAGATGTTTTTTCGATGATGAAGGCAAATTCTGGCAAAGCCACTTTAGAAGCACATGTCAAGTTTCTAACTATCTTCATCATTCCGTGTGTAGATGACAACCCTCAGCGAATCGGTATGGCAGACTTTCTTGAAGAGTTCAAGCCTCGTGGGTGGAGACTGAAATGCGAAAGTTCCTGATTATTATTCTTAAAGGTGCTCTTTCATGATTTTCATTCTTCTTCTACCTATAAATGTCTTGATCAACATCTGGAACTATGGCAATGAGATTATGCAAAAGTAAATGCATAGTTCTAAAAGGGCTGCTGACTTACCTTTACTAAAAATGCGACCAAAGGGTTTCAAAAGGCTTTTGCTATGAAAATTCTTTGAAGTACATCATATTGAGGATCAAAGCTACCTATGGTACACAAAATGCCAATATAGGAGACACAACAAGCCTGCTACTGCAATGCCCATGTATTTTCTTTTTTTATTTGGTTGCCAATAGCAAGTATTGCTCACTCCACATTGCAGACAAGTGTTAAATTCGTGAGAAAGTTTTGATCGGTCCATGTACTATGTTGGGCTTAAGACATGTCTATTGAATTTTGATTTTGAACCCACCTTATTTTGCATGTCTCTGTTAGAAATGTCAAATGAGGCGGGCCAAGCTTTGGTCAAAGGTGAAATATGCTGAGTCCAACTCTCCAGTACGAAAGCCAACTCTTAGCCAAGCCTTTGGCTCAAAAGTGTAGTTTAAATTAATGCTGTGTATATGTTCAAATCCTATTAATTTTACACTTAACTTTAGTTTTATGGAAAACTTGTAATAGGGCTTCCTCTTTTCATTCGGACTTGGAACGTAAACGAAATAACAAAGTGACTTACTTTTTTTTTTATTAAGTTTTATTCCTAAAAAAAGAAAACAAAAACGAGTAGCGTGCATATATCTATGTTCAATGGCCGTCAACTAGGCCCATTTTTTATTAAAAAATTTAGAATTCCTGTTAAAATATGCACTACTATTACCATATATGTGAAAAGTACCCGTAGCAATACCTACATTGAAATTTCCTATGCCATCCGGTGTTACTTTGTAAAAATGCTTCTAACACTCTACCTATGGACTTGATTTTGATACTCTTGAAGTAGACATCTTCAAATATTTCTTGAAAAAGTATAGAATGGGTTAGAGTAATGAATTAGTGAAACAATAGCACCAGCCTTTTCTTGTGGTAATAAATATAAAACATATCAAGAATATTTTTCTAACGTATTGTACTTATGAACTAACAAAACCAATTAAAGTATAAAAGTTGTTGATACGGAAAAGGGTTCGATGCTACGTGGAGGTGCCACAAAGGATGCAGTCTGAGTCAGCTTCCAGGTAGACAAAGTGGGAGACAACAAGGACAGAGTAAGGGCTGGGAGCAAGGCTCCCCGGACAGGTCGCGAGGCTGGCAGCGCCGCGCAGGCAGGGTAACGACGAACAAGGCCGATAGTCGACAGTCCGTGATCAAGGATGCAGCGTCGAGGGTCCGGAGACAGGAGTCCAAGTGTGTTTCTCTCACTAGAATTCCAGAGAATGTCTTTTTAGAGAGAGAAAGTGAAAAGTTCAAAATGAGAGCAAGCTCCTTGAAAAGGCTCTAAAGTCCACTATTTATAGGCAAAAATGTGCATGTGTCATAAGTTGACATGTGTCACCCCCTGGGAATGACTCGTCATCAGGAGGGGCCAAAGTACTGATTCTCCGTTGAACTGTCGGTCCTCAAGTTCGTGCTGCCCTGCCCTTGCAGCATCTCTTTGCCCATCTGAGGAGATTGATCACGCTGTAGTAGCATGCTCAGAGTAGCCCGTTGCCCCAGCCTCTAGTCCAAGCCCTTACTGAATCCCACAAGGTGCGTCAAGAGATGCCCAGAGAACCTGGCAGCGGTGAGGGTTGCCCCTGTAGCCGACAGCTAGGCGGACTAGGTGCGATGCCCTCCAAGGACCTGTTCCGGTCTTGGAGTGACCCGTGGGTCATTGCCCTGGTGGTGTCGACGATCAATAGCAACATGAGTAACATGAGTGACCATGGTCGCCGCTTGGTGTTCAGGGTTCGTTGCGGTGAAGTCTTCGCGTCGGAGCTCCCTGCAAGTGTGATGTCGGTGGCTTTATGGTTGTGCTGACGATGGCTCTAGGGTTGCGAGCCCTTCCTATTGCGAGGGCCAGAGCCCCCGATGATTGAGCCAACTACGGCACGAAGCCCATCCCCCAGTTTGATTGAGCCGGCGATGGCGCTAAGCCCCTGCTGCAGTGAGGGGTCCTCATGCCGGAGCACTACGAGCGGAGCCCCTAGAATGCCGCACACTCCGGAGAGTGGGTCGAAGCATGTTCCACGTCCATGGTGGGGGCGCATGGTGTGGTGAATAAGTATGATGCCCGGAGGCTTGTAACATAATTGTGGCGCATGGGCGTGGCGACAACTGTCACGGAACAATACTTGGTGCAGGGGCACATGTCATGGAAGTGGCGCATGGGCGCAGCGACGAAGGTCGCAGCGAAGGTGTGCGGGCGACGGGATTCGCGGAGACGGCACGCTGGCGAAGGGAGTCACGGAGAGGGCGCACGGGCGACGGGAGTCGTGAAGATGGTGCACGAGCGATGAGAGTCGCGAAGTTGGAGTGCGGGCGTACAAAGTTAGAGCGCGGACGCGGGCGACGAAGGTCGCTGTGACTACGGCGCGCAACCATGGACGACAAACGTTGGTCGTCAAGGTAGGTGGCTGACCCCTTTTGGGTGGCCGACCCCCTCGGGGGGGGGGGGGAATGCATACCAAGGTTTCTTCTCAAAGGGAAAAAGCACGTGACTTGATTATGTGATGCTTTGACCAGCCTGTGAGCGTTGAATAAAACTGACCGTCGACTGGGTGATGTGTCGCGCAAAGTGGGTCCCCTGGCAGGCCTTGCTGGTCTGACCAGAATAGGGTATGAACAAAAGTGAATCAATTTACAATATTTGTTTAAAAGTTGTTAAGAAATTTTTAAAGAGAGCTTGTAATTGAATTACTGAAAGGCTAAGTGATAAATAGCAATGGACAAGAAGTTTGAAGAGTAAGAGATGTAGTATATTGTAATTGATGTGCAAAGTATGTAAAAGATATAATTTAACTTATGAATTTTTCAACCCTAAAAAAGGCCAAAATACCTTAAAAACAAATGTTTATAGTTGTTGGAAAAGATAAATATGTAAGAGAGTTGTTGAAAATATACCCCCGAACAGGTCATTATATAACTGTTGAATGGGTAAAAAGGTAAATTTGATTTGATACGACAATTGGGTAGAAGGATACTTTTTGAACTTGAAAGAATTTCATGCGCCCAGCCATGCCAGGCTTGGGCCTCAACGGGTCTGGCACGAGCTGGACTTTACAATGGGCTAGGCCGGTGTAATACCCCATATCTTTTCAACATGTCCAAAATAATTATCTATTGGTTGGTCGGGAAAATAAAATGGTGATAATTTTTTGCGATAATCAGGAATTAGTATAGTATGAAAGGTTAAAATTCTTTTGGGCCAAAAATGAAATTATGTGAAGATGTTAGTTTGTAAGCATGAAAAGTTGGTTACATTAGTGGAAGAAATTTTGAGAAGCTCGTCGAACACACACACACAGAGAAGAAAAAGAAGAAAATTGACAGGAATCTTGAAAGTAAATTCTCTATTTAGTGTGAAATTTAGTTGGGGGGGGGGGGGGAGTCAGTGTGTGTTTTGGCAGGTGTGTGCGTCGCGCCCCCTACCCATCTCGTACTCTTTTACACTTAGAACTTTTTTTGCAATTTTGGTCATGCCCCATGTCGTGACGACCCATAACATCAATGTCCTTAGTAGGTGGTGCATGAGGTAGCTCGAACCACCCACGTCTATTCATTGTTCAAATGTCCGTTGACATACCTCGGCAATATGACGCCCGTTGCCCGGGCGTCGACTTTGCGATCCCCGTGGCTTGCAGTGTCTGGGTACCGTCTCCACGACACCAGCCAACCACCCCGACATTGTGACGCCTTGATTGCGCTAGAGGTGTCAAATCGGCCGGGCTTGGGCCGGCCCAGCCCAAGCCCATTGGGCCTGCAGCAAAACTGGCCGGGGCCAGACCAAGGGGGCTGCCAAACGGGCCGGGCCAGATTCTGGGAATATCTGGGCCCAGTCCAAGCCCAGGCCCTAGGCCCAACATGTAGGGCTGGGCTTGGGCCGGGCCCGGGCCCAATTTTATTTTTATTTTTTTTGCATTTTCTTGTTATTCAAGGTAAGGGTTTTAATTATGGTAATTTGTTGTTATTGTTTAAGCAAATTGTACTCTAGGCATATCTAATATTCACAATTTAACGAACCTAATCTTTATCCTTTTATTTCATTATAAATCATATGCATTGAAGATAAATGTGTTTATAGGTCCTCCTCCTTTTATCCGGGCTTGGGACCGGCTGCTTGTAAACAAACAGGCGAAGTTACCTATTTTTTTATATATATATGAAAAAATATCTATCTTGCTTGTAAAAACTTATATTTATATATATATATATATATATATATATATATATATATATATATATATATATGAAAAAAACAATATTTTGTGAGAAATTTTATTCTTAAAACTTAAGAGAAGGAAAATAAAAAGAAATTACCTAATCATCCGGAAGTACTTCAACATCCGAGTCACTGCTCTTCCTATCATCAATCGGTTTATCTTGCTCGCGGTATTTCGCATCAAGATAATCCTTCCAACATACACATAGCTCGAGCGACTCGGGGTTAAGACGACTCCTCCTGTCATCCAAAACCCTCCCGCTGGCTGAAAATGCCGACTCTGAAGCAACCGTAGAGGCTTGCACTGGCAGTACATCCCGTGCAATTTGAGCTAAAGTTTTATACATGTTTTGATTTTGTTTCCAAAAATTTAACAAATTAAAATTAACCTGTTCTTGCATTGATAAATCAGAATAATGATCAGTATTTGATTATACACCAATCTCATTAAAAGAGGAAAAAGTAGACGAACCTGCCGAATTAGAAGTACCTTCACCTGGTAGTTGTCTTGCTACTAGATGTTCAAAGCCCTTAAGGTATGGCGCATAATACCTCTCAGCAGTCGATGATGAAGCTCGTCCGCGCACGTCAGCAGAATTACGATAGAGGTTGAACAGTTCCTCAAATGTCTTGCTCACTTTCGCTGTGAGTGCGGTTGTCTCCTCTACTGTGTAGCACATTAATATCGATATCTCTTGTATCGAGACGTTCACGCCATGCAACTTTAACCTAGGATCTAAACAAGTAGCAACAGCAAAAATAACAGGCAGTTCACTCCAATATTTATTAAACTTTTTATCCATCACTTTTACTATTTCCTTAAAGGGTCCTATATATCTCCATTTTGTTAACATTGTAGCCATCTTGAGAATTTCTATTACAGCGAGAGGAGAGGTGGGATAGTACGTACCAGACAATAAATTGGTAGACGTGTAAAATACCTCCAAAAATTCAGCTAGGTATGTGGCCATCTGCCATTCCTCTTGAGTTGGCAAGCCGGCTGGGAACAAGGTTAGTAGAAAATGCGTATAGACTTCTCTGTATGCCAGAATGTGTAAAAGCATATGGTATGTAGAGTTCCACCTGTGGACCACATCTGTAACTGCTCTCCTGCGAGGCATATTATATTCAACACACAACGTTTTAAATTGTTGTGTTCTCGGACTCGAACTATTAACATACGCTGTCATACCCCTCATTTTGACAAGAATATCTCCTGCAGCAGCTAAACCATCTTGAACAATTAAATTAATTATATGACAAACACAACGAACATGAAATAATTTACCAGAAAGTACAGGTTTGAGGCTCTCCTGTAAAGCATCAACAGCAGCTGTATTGTTAGAAGCATTATCAAAACTAATACTCATAATCTTATCCTTTAATTTAAACGTGGTACATGCTTTTAATATAATACTAGCAATGTTCATTCCATCATGCGGAAAAGGAAAGAGCTCGAAAGCGATGATTCTCTTGTGCATAATCCAATCGCATCAATCCAATGGGCCGTCACACAAGTATAACTAACAAAAGTAAACGGAGATTGCCAAATATCAGAAGTAAGACTAACTTTACCGTCAAATTTATCGAAATAATCGATCAGGCGTGCTTTAGCAGCATTATACTGTCGGAGTGCATCGGATCTAGTTGTGTTTCTATGAACCTTTTTGTACAAAGGTTGAACGTATGTGTTCATATATCTAGAGTGCTTAGCATTATCGGCAAAAGAAAAGGCTTGTTCATCGTGAATAACAAATTCAGCGAGACCGTCTCTTTGCTCTCGCTGATTATAAACAAATAACTTACCGTCAAAAGATAACTGCGTTTGGGTAGGTTCGACGTGGCCTTGTCGAGGTGCACACTGAGGGTAATGCCTGTTAAGATGTCCATTACCACTACCAGACGAAAATAATTTAGCACAGTACTTACATCGAGCTTTTCGGATGCCGTCCACCATAACTTCATCAAAATGATTCCAACACTCGGCTTTCTTTTTTTTCCCCTTTTGGACTTCTGGCTCATTACCGGAGGCATTGCTCGGCCCTTCTTCATCATGACCAGGCATAGGGTTAAGATTATGCCACGGAGTAGTAGCTTCGCCAACCGAGCTGCGTCCTTGACTATAATGCGGGGGGTCTTGATCAGGCGTGTATTCAAAATCTGGAATGTTTTGATTGAACTCCCAATTGGCTTGGGTATCTATCATACAGCCTGTACTCATTCGTCCAGGAACGAATGGTTGTGGTGGTGCTTGGATTGGTGTTTGTGATGGCCGTGGTGCTGGCGCTCGTGTGGTGGTGGTGGTGCTTGTGATGATGATGATGTTTTTCGTGATGATGATCCACGCTTCAGTTTCTTCAGTAATCCAGCCATATTTGACGCTAAACTTTTTTACTAGATTGAAAAATAAAATTAGTAAGAGTAACTAAATACACAAGTATAAGAGTAGTAATTAGTAATTAGAAATAACAATTAAAAGAATTAAAGAGTAACAAATGAATCACTGAGGGTAATTCGAAATTGGAGAGAGTTAGTAATTAAAAAAAATTAGTAATAGTAATTGATAAATATAAATTTCACTAATTACTAATTACTAGACAAAAGAATTAGAGAGTAACAAATTAATAAGTAATTAGTAAACAAGAGTAATAATATGCAAGAGTACTAATTAGTAAATAAGAGTAGTAATTAGCAAGAGTAGCAAAGCTTGTAGAAATGTAGAATGTTTATATAAGAGAGAGTAAGAAGATTGGTGTGAAAAATTAGAGAGAAATTGTGTGAATTTATAGATTTTTGAAACTTCACAAAAGACCAAAATACCCCTAAAAACTATCCGTTTATAGTTGTTGGGGAGGGTAAGAGTGTAAAAATCTTAAAAGAGTTGAAAAAATTAACTTAGACCAAAATACCCCCCAAACTAGCCGTTATTTTGCTGTTGGGGGGGTAAAAGTGGAATTTAGGAGAAAAAGGGAATAAATCCATTGGGGGGAAAGGGGGGAAATTTTGAATTTGAAAAGTAAAGAGGGGGGCTAGATTCGGGCCAGAACCGGGCCAAACCTAGGCAAGAACCGGGCAAAGCCAAACCCGGGCTTTTTTTGGGCCACGGTTCGGGCCGGGCCAAACCTGGGCTTTTTTGGGTCGGGCCTGACCCGGGCTTTTTTTGGAAATGCAGGTCTGATCCAGGCCCAGGCCCTAAGCCCTAAAAGGGGCGGGCCTATACTGTTCATGAAGGGGCAGGGTCGGGCCACCCCGGGACAGAAAGGGGCAGGGTCGGGCCACAAGGCCCATTTAACACCTCTAGATTGCGCCCCCACGCCCGTTGTCGTACCAACATACCCAGGCTTTAGTAGGTGGTGAACGAGGTGGCTCAAGCCACCTACTTTTCACCTTGACGTTAAATGACAACGGTGCCCGTCGCTCGGGAGACATCTCGCGACCCCTGTCGCCTGAGTCAGGGGGCCTTCTCCGCGATGCCTGTCGATCACACGCCGACTCCACTACCGTGCCCCTGAGCCCCGTCGTCATGCCTTCATGTCAACACCCAAACATTCAAAGGCTTCAGTAGGTGGTGCGCGTGGCTTGAGCCACCTACTCTTTACCTTCATCATGCATTGACAATGTCAATGACTTTCTGGCCAAACAACGTAAAAAATCTTGCTAAGTGTTTATGCGTGTGGTGCTCGCTCGGGTTGCCCCTCCGCACACCCCACAACCTATCTTATGTTGCACTAAAGGCCTAGTGGGGTCCTATTTTGCACGACACATCGACACAAATATTTAACGCTTCCAACCAGTCAAACTTCTCACTTTTGTTACATTACTTCGTCACGAAGAAACTCATTTTTGTGCCACTCCTCATCGTGCCTCGTCCGTCGCATGCCGCACGTCACTTGTTGGTTTACCTTGGCACTTGCCCAAGGAAGTAGGCCTTGGCCTTCCCCTTGGGGTTAGCGTCGGCCTTGGCCTCCCCTTGGTGGTCAGCCTCAGCCTCCCCTTGGGGTTGGCCTTGGCCTTCCCCAAAGGGTTGGCCATTGGCCTTCCCCTTAGCACTTTCACTTCTTTTCAAGGGGTTATGTGCCTCCGCAATGTCTATCGCCCGCACCAACTCTGCGACGTCCGTCGACCGTGCCGACTCGCCAATGTCCGTAGCCCATGCCGACTTTGCAACGTCAGTCGCCCGTGCTAACTCGCCGAGATCCATCGCCCACGCTGACTCTGCAACGTCTATCGCCCGCACTGACTCCGTGACGTTCGTCTCTCGCGACGACTCCGCGACGTCTGTTGCCTAGGACGACTTGCTAACCTCCGTTGCCCATACCAACTTTGCAACTTCTGTCGCCCGTGCCGACTCCGCGACGTTCATCGCCTGCGACAACTTTGTGATGCTCAACACTGGGGCATTGTCTCCGTGACACTCGTCGCCCGTCGTGGGGGAGCTATCTTCGATACCCATGTTGCCAGCGCCCACGCGCCGTCTCTGCGACCCCTGTCGCCCACACCCGAGTGTAGTCTTAGCGACCCCTATAGTCCCCACGCAGTCTCCATGACCCCCATCGCCTGCACCTACTCGCTGTCACCTCACACACTCTGCCGTGCCCATGTACCGTGTCGCTGATACAGCCACACGCCCTGACTCTCTGTCACACTACCATGCCCCCGACATCTTACACACTTCGTCGTGCCTGTGCGCCTTGCTGCTGATACAACCGTGCCCCTAGGCTCTCTGTCATAATGTCATGCCCCCGACACCATACGCATTTCATCGCGGCTATGCGCCACAATCATGTTACATGCCCCCCTGGGCACCACACCATACGTCCCTGCCATGGACATAGAACATGCTTCGACCCACTCTTCAGAGTGTGCAGCATTCCGCGGGGATAGACGACTCCTCCGGGACACTATCTCTGCTAGGGAGCTCTTCAACTCCCCTTTCGCCAGGTAGACAGCTCCTCCGGGATGCTACCTCGGCCCGTCCAATAGACCGCTCCTCCAGGATGCTACCTTGATGTGCTCTGAGTGCTCCGGCACAAGAACTCATGTAATACCCCGAATCCTAGAGTGCTCTTCATAAATTAAAGTAATATTTTAGTGATAAATTTAAATTCATCTTATTGATGATATAATTTTTCTTGGCGACAATATATTTTTAATTTTTTTAATGTCAACATATACTTTTAATGATAAATTTATCTTAAGCATTGGTATATATTTCTAAAGCGACCGTTAAACGTTTTGATAACGGTGTATTTACTAGCGACTATATTTGTCCAACAGGATGACGTAGCAAAACATGTATCAATTTTCCTAACACATCACGTATCCTAAATATTTTAATATGGGCCATATTTTTATAGGTATTGGGTTAGAAGCTTTAGCGACAAATGAGGAGTAGGGTTATTTTTCTGTCGGACTAGGGTTTTAATTTACACACATATATACATATTTCATGAGAACGCAGCCAGCAAAGCATCTCTGGCCGCCTACCACACACACACCCACGCGTAGAGAGAGACGGGCTTCAGAGAGAGGGATCGAGGGACTCTCTCCGGAGAAACTTTTCGGTAAGATATCGATAATTTACGTTTCTTTTTTTCAGTGTATATACATATACATGTAGTGGGTTTAGGGAATTTATGTTTATAGGTTTGTGGGTTCGGTAATATGGTAGCCGTAAGTGTATTCTGGGTATTGTGTAAGTGTGAGGGTTGCGTGGTTTATATATGTAGGTATATGCGTGAATCTGTGTCAAAATGTGCGTGTGTTTGAGAGTGCAGTGCGTGGGTTTGGTGTATATATGTGACTGTGTATTGCGTGGAGTGTGGAGTGTACGGTGTGGTGCCTTCCGTGGAAGAGGAAGGAGGGTGGGCAGCCATGGGTTGCCGTAGCTAAATTTCTGATGTGTGTTGATGATAGGGGAAAGAAGAGAGAGGCAGTGGCGTGTATATATTCTGAGTGATGTGGGAGTGAAGGGCATTACTTGTTTGGAAGAGGAAGAAAGAAGCGATGTGTTTTGGATGTAATGGTGACTATGTGTAACATGTGAGTGTGTGTATTGGTAGGTATTGTTTTGGAGATCAGAGAGAGAATATGGGGGCAAAAATGGTGAGTGCTGTGAGGGAGTGTGAGTTGGGTGTGCTGTGTGCCATATGTGTGCGTTGTGTGCACAGATTTGTGCGTGAATGTGTCATCAGTGCACTGTGTGGGCTGTGTTCATGGAACCAGTTTATGGGTTTTGTGTGGGTGTGTCTTGCATGTGCCGTGTGTGTATGCCGCGGAGATTTACGATTGCCGTAAGGGCTGCCGCAGGGCAGTATATGGGGGAGTTTTTGTGTGTGACTTAATGCATGAACTTGTGTGTTTGGGGTGAGTGAGGGGCTGCATCGCAACCATGGTCAAGGGTACTGCCGCAAGGTAGTGTACCCATGTGTTTTGTGTGTGTGTTGTGTGCTTGTGTGTGCAACCGTGAGTGAGGTGTGTTGTATGTGTGAGTGTAGGTGAAATAGAAAGGAAGAAAGGCTGCTAAGCAGCTGTGTGACGACTGTAGTGTGCGTGCTTGTGGTGATTTTTCGGTGTATAAACTCTGTGTGTGTGTGTGAGAGAGAGAGAGAGAGAGAGAGAGAGAGAGAAGTGAGGGGCCGAGTTTCAGCCGTGAGGGGTGTGGGTTGTGTGCCTTCTGCATGCTTGTATGTGTGTGTTTGCATGTCCTCCGTGTGTGTGTTATGCATGTGTGTGTGTGTGTGTGTCCTATGTGAGTATGATATTGTGTACGTGTAATGGGTGCATGTATGTGAGAGGAGATGTGGGTGTAGCTGTGTTTTGTGTGCGCAAACAGGTGAGGTGTGAAGGTTGTGTGCAGATAAGTGGGTTTATAGGAAAGAAAAGGGTCGTGGCAGCACTGCTAGTGTGCTGTTTTGGAACTCTGTATTTGTTAAAGTGAGTAAAGTGGGTGCAAATGGTGGGTGTGAGTGTGTGTAAATGTATACATGTGTGTAGTGTACGTGAGTGAGTTAGGAAGAAGGTTCTGTACATGAGATTTATTCTGGGAAGGAGCTGGGCACATACGAAAAGAAGAAGAAGAAGAAAAGTACTGAACGGGTAAATTTGGGTTAGCGTTAGATCGACACGTGCATATGTTAACACACGCTTATCATTAGCATGTGAAAATTTACAGTATAATACGTTAGAACATATTAAAATTCTTGGCAAAAGTCTATAATTTTCTGAGATCGTATGAATTTTTAGTACTTTCTGTAATTTCAGAATTGAAAATTTCTTTTGGAGCCTTTAAACCCTGAAAATGCTGTAGGAAAATTTTGAGTAATGTTTTTATGGTATAAATAAGACTCAGTTTGAATTTGGTGAATTTTAGAACTGATTTGCTATAGTTTCCGTATTGCATTGGTTTTAAAAAAACAAAAATTTTAAAAATAGTTTCTACGTCTTTTAAATTCTGATTTTAATTTCTATAATTTTTATATGTACTTTAAAGATCTTTTAAAGAAATTATTTTAATTCAAAAATATTCAAAATTTCAGAAATTTTATATTTTGAATTTTATTAATGTTTTAAGCCATGAAAGTGTTTTATTAAAATTTATTATGAATTTTAGGATATCGTTACGCATTAAGTAACGTACATGATTTCGGTTAGCTAGGTTGGTCATGTGTGGAACCTGCTTCGAGCTGCGCAATTTCGAGGATAGATGTGAGCACGTGGTGGGTAGTCGATATTAGGTTTATAGTATTGTAGTATAGATTGTGTTCTAACATATGAATTGCCAATCTAGGTTCATTCGGAAACTATTGATCGAGTTTAGTAGCATCGCTTAGGTTGGACTGAGGTAATGAATTCTATCCGAACCCTATTTCATCGTTCTGTTTTCAAATGTTTTATTATGAAAGCTTTATGTGATTCAAATTTATGTTTTTTATAAAATATGTTTTGAAATTGCCCATGAAACCCTAAATTGAGCCTTATAGCGATCGTTTGGAATTCTGTTTCATCTCATCTTGGAATCCATTGTTCCTTTGATATGTTTATTGATTGCTCATCGTAAAACATTTTTTTAATTCTATTTATTGTTTCTCAATGTTGATATAAGTTAGTAACTTGGGAGCCATAAGGATGGTCTGTATTGTTGGCGTTATAAGGATGGTTTGTTAGATGAGTTTAACTAGTACCTAGATGGACTAGTCAATGTACATATGCATATGTAAAGCGATCGAGCACTGCCGGGGTCGCTTTGCTTCTGTACTGCTCATGTTCAATGTTTCCTATTTATGTTTTATTGCACTTTAAGTGTTTTAAAAATGGTTATTGATTTAAGGGAACTGAGTTGATACTCACCGTAACGCTTATATTGAAATGATGTGGTTTTCTTTGAAAACCGTCTTGAAATTATCATTGATTGTATATTGAAAATCATTTGAATTGCTCTGTTTCTTTGTCTTAAAAAGTTGTTATTTGGTTTAAATACGAATTCGTCCGAATCATTTTAAACTGTTTATAAATCTTTGATCAACCTTACTGGGCTATCGAAAGCTCACTCTCCTTTGACTTCCTTTCCGCAGGTGATAACCAACCATAGATCGCATTAAGTGCGGATTAGAGCCGAACGAGAAAAAAAAATTGAATTTAAATTTAGGGTTGGTCATTAGGACCCTTGCGTGGGTCAGTGTTGCTATTTAGAAGTTTTGACTTAAAATTGATGTTTAGATTAAGACAGTAAATTTAGAGTATTGTCTTATATGATGTTTTAGTTGCTTTGACTGACTGGTGGTTCTAATTAGGTTGAGTTTGAGGATATTATTGTCGTCGTGTAAATGATTGAGTGAGTGTTAATGTTCTAAAAAATTTCGAGATGTTACAACTCACCTGCGGGATAGACGACTCCTCCAGGACACCATCTCCGCCAGGGTGTCTTTGTGACAGGCTTACGTGCTCCGGCACTGGGGGCTTGCGTTGGCACCCCTATGGACTATGACCCTCGGGTAACTGCGAGACATAAGCAGGTCTTCGGTGGGCATCATGCCTAGTTAGCCTTGCAGTTGGGCGTCGGGTCTTCCTCACCACTGCCAGGCCTGTGGGACTCTACAAGGGCTTGGATTGGTGGCTAGATCAAGGGGATTCTATGGCCACATCAATTCTGTGGGAGCCATTCTTTCCAGACAAACAAAGCGATGCTGTGCAGGGCAGACCGGGTGAATATGCGATTTGATAGTTTATGGAGCACCGACAGCTGTGGACCCCTCGGTGATGTGTCATTCCCGGGGAGCGCCACGTATGGCGTGATGACATCATCATCTCAACCTTTATAAATAGAGGTCTTGAAAATTCATTTGACATGATTCCCTCATTTGAGAACAGCGGGCAGAAAGAGGAAGAGGGAGGGATAGAGGGGAGAGGAGAGAGGGAGGAAAGAAGGAAAGAGAGGGAACAGCGGGCCGAGACAGAGGCCGATGGGGGGCATGGCGCGCGCAGTGGTGGCTTGTCCGACGCGAGGGAAGATTTTGGAGGATTGCCAAAAAAAATGAGGACGAAGCAGAGCACGTGACGTTGTGGTGAAGCGAGCGGGCGATCAACGGCGTCGTGTGGCGACATGTTTAGGGACAATGAGGCCGGGCCGGTGGAGATGTCGGGGGTGCCATTGAGCTTTGATCCAGTACCGAGTCAAAGTAATGTGTTTTTTACGGCGAAGGGAGCGGTGCCCGGTTGCCCGCCGAAGGAGCTATGGCAAGAGCTGAGTCAGCGAGTGGCTGGGGATGTGTTTCTAGAAGGGTGGAGTGCTTCGTCGATGGAGGTGAGTCCGATGGTTCCCTCTCAGTATGTCCGCGTGCCGAGTGGGGAGGTTGCCCCAGTGATGTCGCAGAGGTATGTGCCAGGTTTGTTGGCGGAGCGATGAGATATACCATGGTTACCTGTGATGTTCAAGGGCCACAACACTATGCTAGTGGGGTGGAACTTTTGGTGTATGTACATGCTAGGGCGTTCGACTTGGGTGGAGAGGTTGGAGGCGTTGGGATTAGTGGCTGCGATAGAGGCAACGTTCAAGGTGATTGATCCGGTGAGAGATCTTAAGGGCTTGACATTGTTGCTTTCTAGGTGGAGCTCGCAAACTCATACATTTATCACGGAGTTTGGGGAGATTGGGCCGACACTTCTTGACGTGGTGATGTTGACCGGGTTGTCGATGCACGGGACGGAGGATGCTTGTGCATTGCAGGGGGTTGCGAGCGAGATAAAGAGCCATCGTAAGTGGACGTATAGCGGGTGGATCAACCACTTCTATGGTACGGCGACCGCACTACCTGGGCAGAATTCCGTATCGGAGAGCAGCTTTCGCATGGGTCCTTACTACAAGGACTGTGACTGTCGTAGTATATTCGCATCGTGCCATTGCCTTCGCAGCACTGCCACCCTCAGGCTCTCTCTGGGAAGCCCTTGGTCTCTGCCCTTGATCCATCCTTGCTGTGTCCTACATCATGATACTTGGTATCTGACTCGGACTGCATTCCTTGTGGCACCTCTACATCGATTACGAACCCACTTTTCTTGGCATTAACTACTAGCCTTTGCAACATCCCCGCAAGAACATCCATGCATATAACAAAAGGGTAGGGGACATCGAATTCCCCTGCCTGATACCCCTATATATATATATATATATATATATATATATATATATATATATATATCTTGTGCCCCTTATGACTTTATCTCATCTCTTTAGCTTAGGAAGCAACGTTCAACCTCTCTCGAGAATCTTAGCCATCCAAGTCAGTCTAAAAATATCACTTTGGTCTTTGCATCGTGGATCTGACGACGAGTGTCCTCGAATCGTCAAGGCAAGTTGCATGTTGAGGTAACTTTTATTAGGATTTCATAGGATAGAAATCATATAGATTATTTCCCTTTCCCCTAGGACCATTGTTGAACTACGGTAGTTTTGATTCCGATTACTCCAATCGAATACGTAGGCAATTCGACCCCTGTTGTTGAGTTCAAGCCAAAAATAATAAAAACAAATTTAGGGTGATTCTTTTTCATATATTTCCATGCTACATCTCTTTTAGGCCATTAACCACTAGAAATGAAGTAGAGACCGAAAGGGCACGGCGGGTGCCTAACACCTTCCCATTGCGTAACTCAGTCCCAGATTCCTCTCTTAGTACTAGTCGCCCTTTTTGGACATCTTTGAGTCCTTTTTTGGCTTTTTTTTTTCTTATTTTTATTAGTTCAATAAGACGATGACTCCTGAAAATCCTTTTTTTTGGGATTTTTTTTCGAGGCAGTGCATCACAGTGTTGACTTGGCTGGGACTAAGAAACATCTTATTAGACTTGAGAAGTTTCTGGTGATTTTAGCCTTATTGTATTTTTCTTATACTTCTATGTGGTATGCACAATATGACATAATTGTGGCACTTTTGCTTTTATTTCCTTTCCTCACACACACATGGGACTTTATTTTCATCTAGAAACAATTATGGCTATTTATGGGCTTTTATGCATTTAAAGAAATTGTTTTTAATTCAAAGATACTGAAAAATTTAGAAATTTTAGATTTTCATTTTATATGTTGTTTTAAACTATAAACATGATTTATGGGAATTAATATCCATTTTGGGTTATTGTTGAGCCTCGAGTAGTGTGTCGGGTTTCGTACTAGTTTGGTTGTGTGTGGGACCCATTTCGAGCTGCACGATTTTGGAGTTAGAAGTGAGCACGTGGTGTGTAGTCGATATTAGATATATAGTATAGTAGCATATATTATGTTCTAATAAATGAATTTTCCCATTAAGGTTAATTCAAGGATTTTTGGATCAAAGTTAATTCGAGGTAAGGAGTTCTATTTGAAACCCCATTTCCTCTCATTGATATCATATAATTTTTTTTGAGTTATTGTCAATTGTTTTAATGAACTTTGATTTTTTATTTGTCATGAAATTGTTTTCAATCGCCCGTGAAACCCTAGATTGAACCATAAAGCGATAGTTTGGAATTCATTGTTCATTTCATCTGCTTATTGATTCGCTCATCGTAAGCATTTTCAATTTTATTTACTCCTTCTAAATGTTGACATGACTTAGTAATATGGGAGTTATAAGGATAGTGCATATTTTTGGCGTCATAAGGATGGTGTGTTGGTTGGGTTAAACTAGTACCTAAATAGACTAGTTAGTGTATATATGCATATGTAAAGCGTATCGAGCACTGCTGGGATGACTTTGCTATAGTGTACTGCTCATGTTCAATGTTTCCTGTTTCTGTTTTATTGCACCTGAAGTGTTTTGAAATGATTATTGATTTAAGGGATTGAGTTGATACTCATCCCTATGTTTATATTAAAATGTTATGGTTTTATTTGAAAACGCTTTTAAAATTATCATTTGATTTTATATAGAAAATCATTTGAATCGATCCGTTTCTCCATTTTAAAAGTTGTTATTTGGCTTAAATGTAAAATCGTCCGAATCGTTTTTGATTGTTATTAAATCCTCGATCGACCTTACTGGGATCTGAAAAGCTCACTCTTTTTTTACTTTTTTTCGGCAGGTGATCATCAACAATAGGATATTGGAGTGATTAGAGCATGAATAAGAAGTCAACTAGAAATGTTATTATTTCTTTAAGTTAAGCCCCCATGATGGAAGTAACGTTTAACTTAGTTTCTGAGTATTTAGGTTTTAGTGTTTTATTTAGGGCTAATTGCACATATGTCCCTAATGTTAGGGTATAATTACAGGCAAGGACAATAATTTGGACAAATTACACTTATGTCTCTTGACCAGACTAAATACAAAAATACATAACAGTTTTGACGAGAAGACTTAATTGCCCCTAAATAAAAGTTGAAATCTTGATTTGCCCCTGGGAGGAAAAAAGCAGGAAAGTGGAAGATCGTGCGATAGTTTCGTTACTATCCCTTCTCTCTCTCTCTCTCTCTCTCTCTCTCTCCCTCCTTGTTTCCCGTCTGTTCATCTCAGACACAAAAAAACCCTTAAAAACCCTAGTTCGTGGAAGATTGAAGTCGTGGTCGGCGTGAGAAGGCTGTGCAAGAAAAATATCAATATTCACGAACCCATTCGCAAGCCATTTACGATCTTTTGTATGAATGTTAATACATTGTGTTTGGGTTTTTTTTTTCCTGTAAAATGTAACCATGTTTTACACTCATTTTCTCATAGATCAACACATTGTAGATGATTGCATGTTATGATCTTCCGCTGCTCAGTTTGAATTTTAGGGTTTAGGGTTTTCTCTTTCTATTTAAATGTATGTATGTGATATCATGCAAAGGTAAGGATGTCTTGGGTTTTTTTCTTGAGATATCCCTTGAATTGAAAGTGTAGTGGGTTGTATGTTGTGTAGGTTAGTTTCTTCTCATGTATTTGTTGTATTTGTTTAGGTCATGTAGTTTGTAGGAATGAAAAATTGGGGCTTTTCTGAAAAAAGCTTAATTAGTGACAAATGATGTCGTAATATTGTTGTGTCTGCAGTCTTTTTCCCTTACATGTTATTCTTTAGCCTTTACAGATGTATTTAAATTTAAGAGTATTTTCTTTGGATCTTATACCCGGTTCAGCTATGGCTTCTCTTTACCATGATCTTAGGATGCATTATGATAAGTAGTTTGAGTTCAATATACCCAATGTTGATCCAGATAGGTACACTTATGTAGAGCTGCTAGAGGACATATGTAGTTTGGGACTTAGGGATGCTATGAGCAATGTTAGTGTAATGTTTTCTATGAGTGCTTTAGTTGGTGGGACTGAGATGTGTATTGACATTGTAGATGATATGAGTTTGATGGAGATGTTTAGGTTAAACAAGAGTGTGAAACTGATAGATGTTTATGTGACTGCTGTGGAGGCAGGACCAGAAATGGTATATGAGACCCTAGAAATTGAGGCTGCTCCTGAACATGAACAGGGGCAAGCAAAAGATGAAATAATTGAAACAATGCCCAGGGTGAGCAGTAATGAGGATAGGGTTAAAACATGGAACATGGAGAGTAGGGATGAGGATATAACTGAAATAGATAACAGGGAAGAGGATGTAACTGAAACAGATAACATGGATGAGGATATAACTGAAACAGATAATGGGGATGACGATATCATTGAAACAGGGAACAGAGAGAGCAATGAAAATGATGTAAATGAAACAAGGGACAGGGTGAGCAGTGAGGAGAATAGGGATGAAACAAGTGACAGGGAGAGCAGTGAAGAGGATGTAAATGAAACAAGGGACATGGTGAGCAGTGAGGAGGATAGGGATGAAACAAGTGCAAGTGACAGCAGTGGTGATGTGACGACCCGAATTGATAGTCTCCCAATTCGATATTTTCCATCAAAATCACAACGCAATCCCAATCAGATTACAAGACACAAGTGGCTGATATTATATCTTCAACACAAGCACAAATAATCCCAATAAGATTAAAAGTCCTATAAATAAGTTGCGAACGTTTCTAAAACACCAAAACTGCATGTCCCGCTCACATCCCAGCTTGTATGTGCTTATAAAAATAATCATATGCACTGGAAGGGTAAATGGTGGGGGGGGGGGGGGGGTAAGCCGGATAGCCCAGTAAGTGAAATAATCATAGCACCATAGGATCAGAATAAAAAACGATAAACAATTCAGGATCAGTCAAAATATTCGATAGTCAAACAGTCAACGCAACCGTGGCTTAGCACCCCGAACAACTAGTAAACCAATTCAATATCCAATTTGCATATCAAACATAATACTTCAGCATCTTGCCTCTGATATCCTTAAAGGAATCTACCAAAGCTCAGTTGTATCATAATCATAACGTATCATGCATGTAGACAAATCATTGGAGCACTGTCGTTGATTAAAAGTACTAAAGCCACGTCGCAAACATATTTCAAAAACAAGATATTTACCAATATTTAAAACAAAGCATTTCAGCAAGATTTCAGAACAACAATGTTTACGAGTACGAGGAACGTTAAGAAATAACCACGTGGTTTAAAAGAATAGTGATATAAAATTTTCCTTACCTAAATCCTGAAGAATCCACTTAAACAATTCGTCCAAATCAGGTACTAGGATTCTTTTTCCATAATCACAGCTTAACTTCTTCTCTCGTTCATTATCTAAGTACCCATTAATGAAAGTCAAAGATAACTTGAAACAATTTCAAAAGAGATCAAAGGCCTATTTATAGAATTTTGTAGGAAGCACGAGGTGTAAAGAAACACGACGTGGCAACACAAGGCTATGCCACCTAGCAAGCAAAACAATGCTAACCAAAGCACAACAAGGCTCGAAGCACAAGGTGGCGAGACAAGGTTGTGCCACCTAATAAGCACGACAATGCTAACCAAAGCACGACGAGGCTTGAAGCACGAGGCTATAATAGATTTTCTAATAAAATTTTATATATTCAGATATCGTATGAAGTTGTTATATTTTCTAAAAGTTCATGACTTAGAAAAATCTTTTAAAACCTTTAAACCCATGAAAATATTTTGAAAAAATTAGAGTAATGTTTTTATGGTATAATAAAGACTCAGTAGAAATTTAGTAATTTTGGGAGTTGATTTATTGTCATTTTCTTAACTCATTGAATTTAGAAAATGAAAAATAAAGAAATAGTTTTGGCACCTTTTAAAATCCTGATTTTTATTTCTATAATTTTTATACATATATTAAGGTTTGTATAAAAATTATGAGTCTTTATTTTCAGCTATAAGTAATAATGGCAATTTATTAGTTTTTAGTGTATTTAAGGAAATTATTTTTAATTCAAAAATAATAAAAAAATATTCAAAAATTTTATTTTTAATCCATATGCAGTATTAAGCTATAAGGAATGCTTAATAGAAATAGAAAATATTTTTGGACTATTTCTTAGCCTTGAGGAGAGTAACGAGTTTCGGAATAAGTTAATTGTGTGTGAGACCCGTTTCGAATTTCGTCGTTCTGGGTAGGAAATGGGTACGATGTAGATCACTATATTAGGTTTATAAATATTAGTATGGATAATGTTCTTATAAGTGATTTGCCAACATAGGTTGATTCCAAGGATTTGATCGAGAACATTTTAGTTTTAGCTCATTTGGATTGAGATAAGGAATTTCTTCCGAAACCTTATATCATTTATTTGACATCATAAATGTCTTTTCAAATTATTATTGAAGTTTCATTGGACTCAGTTTTAATTGTTATGAAATTTCATTGATTGCCATTAATACCTTGTTTTGAGCCTAACACGTTTCTTGAAAATTCTGTTCGATGCTCTGTATTTATTTCTCGTTGTGCATCGATTTAAATCATGCATTATCAATTATTGTATTCTGCATATTGACATGAGTTAGTGTATTAAGGAGTTATAAGGATGGACAATATCGGGGGTGATATAAGGATGGTTTGTTATTGCCGAAATATGCTAGCACCTAAAGGGTCTAGCTAGTATTCATATGCCAATGTAACCATAGTGTTATTGAGCATCGCCTTTGTGGCTTTGCTAAGTGATTACCCTGCGTTGTTGTGTGGCTTTGCGTTTTACTCATGTTCAATATCTTCTGCATTGTTTCAATGTAATAAAAAATGTTTATAGTGATTTCTGATTTGAGGAATTGAGATTAATCTCTTCCCATATTGCCATTGAAATAAATTCTCCAAATCGTTTGTATTCCCTACTGAATTTTGAGCGACCTTACTGAGCTCTCAAAAGCTCACTCCCTTTTTCTGTTCCCTTATGCAGGAAATAATCGACAGTAGGAGTTCGGAACCAATGAGCTTGATTACGGAATAGCTTAGTATTTTTCATAGTTATTAATACCATACCGGAACACGTATCGTTTTTTCTGTGAAATGGTACATATTGGTACCGGTACACAGTGGCGGAGCCACGTTATAACCAGGGGGTGCTAATGTACCCCCTGAACTTTGAAAAAACAATTTTTTTTAGGGTTTTGCTCCGTCTCTCATACTTTCTTCCGATCTCCATCGCCTCTTTCTCTCTACCCTATTGGCTACTCTCTCAATCTCACCCAGACAACCACTCACTGATGGTGGAAGGCCGGATGGCGATGCAGGCAGGGCCTCTTTCTATGGCATAAGCTCAATCTCTCTCTCATTTACTTCAAAGTTCAAGACAGTGTGATGTGGCTCTGGGGCCTGCTCTCTGGCTGTTTGTATAGCCGCTCGCTGGCTCAGCTCATGAGCGACCATTGCATTTGTCGATTCGGCCATTGCCGGCCGTTTATTGTAGCTAGAGCGTCGTCAATCATGGTTGTGGTGCTCGTGATCGGGCACTCCGCCGATATCGGGTGATCATTTATGCACTCGACAATGGAGGAATTGGGTACCTGCGTAAACTGCTCCAAGTCATTTTCACTTCCTGATTCTCTCTGTCAAATGGTTGGCATTTTTTCCAATATCTGATCAGCTTGGCAGCATAGAGACGAAATATAATATGAAATCTTCTAGTAAAGCATTCTGATATGTTAGAGCGTCAATAGCTTACAATGCAATGTCATTATCTTCCTCTCTTCAGTTTGATTAGCTTGAACCATATTCAAGACAGAAGCTATGGGTTTCAACAGCTTTATTGCTAAAATTGTGATCAAGTTGATTGGCTATGTGCAACGAACTGATAACAGCAGCTCCCTTTAATGCTTGTCTCGATTCTTTATTTAGGTAGAGAACGGGAAACCGATAACTTAGAATATGCATGTTAGAAACTTTGCACATTGAGCTATATTTGGAAGAGAAATCATAGTTTAAGAATTTGTTTTACAGTGTTGATAAGTTTTAAGGAGAAGAAATCACATTTAGAACATAACAAAAAATTGACACTGCTTCTACATTATGTTTGATTGCCATAGTACCTTAGGGATATTATGGGGGACATGGACGAGTCCAAGGTACGGGTCGTGGCGGCGTTTGTCATAGGGCTTTGGTTACTCGACATCGCTAATAATATGGCCCAGGGACCTGCAATGCCCTGCTTGCTCATATCAGAGGGTAAAAGCATCCTCTCAGTCATATATTCAATACTATCTTCGTTCCATCGGAATTTTGGCTTCAACCTAGATTTTGTAACTTTGGATCCAAGTCAAGTTGCAATTGAAGATCAAATGAGAAAACCATATTTAAGGGAGGAAGTACATTTTATTTTGTGTGATTGAATCTACCATTGAATTTTGGTTTGTGTCGAAAATGTTGAAACCCTAATTGAGCTTCTACTGTAGTCTGAGTTTGTATGTAGTCCGAATTTGTGCTTTTCGTAGGTGGCATCTTTTCTGAGGGAGGATTCAATTCATCAACTTGGGCAGCAAAGGAAATGTGTAGCAATTTATATGGATGAGTTATTTCCACGTTAGTTTTATCTGCCTAGCATCTAAGGTAGTAATCATCGCAAATTTCGCAAGAATATGTTGAATATCATGCTGAATATCCTATTTGAATTTTTCTTGCTCTTTTTCTTGTCATAATCAATTTGGCACGGCCAACCTACAATGAAAGAGTTACAAAATTTAGGTTTGTGCGCATTTGAATTTGAAAGTTTTAACATAAATTTTTACATTAGATAATGAATTACTCCCTCTATTTCATTGGGATGCCCCCTTGACATTTTATGAATTCTTTGGATAGATTTAGCGCATATAAACATTGACTTACTCATTGTTTTTATCCTTAACTTTTCTTCCCAAATGATGCCTATATTATTTATGATCCTATTTGCTTTATTTCATTGTTTATGTGTACAAAAATCTATCCAGTGATTTTGTGGAAGTATTGCTTAAGCTTTTATGAAACACTCTGCAGTATAAAGACAATTTCATTTTTAAAGTTAGTGCAAGAAGTCATCGATATTGTGGCGGAGAAGATTAGGTCAAAGCTTGTTGCTAGTAAATTCGATATATTTTTTGCACCCCTTGAAATAAAAATCTGGTTCCTCCACTACCGGTACTGTTTCAATTTTTTTATTTATTAATTACACACACACACACACATGTATTAGAAAACAACAAAATTGCCTGTCATTTTATTGTAGTCCAATGAATAAAGTTCACTTCCCATAAACATCATAATGATAGTCCTTAATAAGCTGAATGAGACATAGCGAAGTTCATAAACAATAAAGTTCATGATCGATCACTCGATATAGTGATAAGGATCCCTCTCCCCTCCAAATTCCCAATCATATTGGCTAGGAATTTCATGAAGTGCATCTTCCTCATCCTCGTAGTGTACTTCTTCATCTTCTAAGTTAACTGCATCTGGCTTTGGTTGAAGGACATCCCATCCACCATCATTGTCTAGATCTTCTTGGGTAATCACAGATTCTTCCTTGGACACCCAATCAGCAAGAACATCAATATTGTCGAGGCTAACAGGATCAAGTGCTTCTTTTGTTCGACTAATAGCCCTGTAATAAATTTACAAGATAAGAATAGATTGAAAATAAAATCTATAAATAATGTACATGTCAAGTTTATTTTAATAGCATGCAAAATGATTATTATGATGTTACCTTTCTTGAAGTTTCAAGTTATAACGAACACAAACAAGATCATTTAGTTTGTTGTGCTACAACCTATTGCGCTTCTTTGAATGAATAAACTCAAAGACACTCCAATTTCTTTCACACCCAGTTGCACTAGTGCATTGACTAAGTACACATATTGCAAACTTTTGCAAATCTAGACAGTTGTTTCCAAATTTCTCCCACCATGCAACTATATAAAAAAAATAAAAGAATTTGTCACGTTAAGAATTTTAAACAAACTCTGTTGCAATAATAAAGTTAAGATACTTATCAAATATTCAGTAAGAATGCAACTACTTGAAAAACTTTTGCAATTCAACAAGGAAAATAAATGGAAAGATAAATGCCTAACCCGGATTTAGTTTTTCACGTTGACGAATATCAATAGCCATACCAAAGTCACCTGTAGCTTGCTTGTACTCTTCGAGTTGTGAACTGATCAAGTCTTGCATGTAATCATCAGGCACTAAAGCTATAATTGTACTGAGTAAGCCTCTAGTAACCTCCTTTTGCTTCTTGAAAGAGGGCTTGAAAAAAAATCCAGGATTAAGAAAACAGCCGGCTGAATGAAGTGGGCTTGAAAGTTGTTTATCCCACCTCGCATCAATCACCCTGAGGACATGCATATAGAGGGATAACCGGTTCTTCAAGTTTGATTTGATTGTCTCCTTTGACTTGTCAATAGCTTCATACAAGTACCCCATAGAAGGCTTCTCATCACCGTCTGTGAGACGAAGAACCCTCACCAAAGGTTCACTTAGCTTCACAACATGCTGACATTGCAACCAAAAATCCCTATCTTCTAGCACCAATTTCGCTGCTTCCTTCACAGCGACAGTTTTGGCAAGCTTAGAATTAAGCCACTTATCACAAGTAAACATTTGTCTAAGCTCTTTTTTAAACTTGAGCAAGCATTGAAGACTTAGAAAATTAGTTGCGAATCTAGTTATTCCTGACCGACACAATTCTCTTCCATTGGTAAACTCTTTTCTCATCATATTTACAACAAATCCATGATTGTTGTAACATCCCGAAATTTTTCGGAACGTTAACGCTCAATCGATCAGTTCATTAAGACAATAATATCCTCTACCTCAAAATACCACAACTGTCAGAGCAACTAAACCATAAAATTTAAATCTTAGTAGACCATTTGAAGTATCAAACTAGGCCTTAAAAAATTTAAACAATAATGTTTACCCACACAGGGGTTCTAATGATGAATACCAAAATCTAATTCCTTCGCTTTCGCTTCCTCGGCTCTAATCCCTATTCAGGTAACCTACTGCTGGCGGTTACCTATGGAAAGGAAGTCAAAGGGGAGTGAGCTTTTGAGAGCCCAGTAAGATCGCACAAAAATTTAAATATAACGAAACGATTCGGACGATTTTTTTTTTTATAAAACTTTTGCAGAGTATTTTCAATGAAATGCAGCACTTAGACAAAGATGAACAAAACGAACGATTTTTCATTCAAGTCCAATAACAACTTTTTGAGGGATTTTACTTTCGATGAAATCACTACAATACGATATAAACATAGAGATGAGTATTCAACTCAATCCCTTAAATAATAGTCATTTGAAACTAGAGTTGTCAAACGGGCCGGGCGGCCCGCGGGCTGGCCCGACCCGGCCCGGTTCTGGCCCGGGCTGGCCCGGCCCCGACGATGAACAGTGGCGGCCCCAGCACAGCGGGCCTGGGGCCTGGGCCTGGACCAGGCCGTCCATTGCTGCGAAAAAGCCCGGCCCGGCCCGGCCCGGAAACGGGTTTGGCCCGGCCCGAAGTCGGCCCGGGTCTGGCCCGGTCTGCGGCCCGGATCTGGCCCGGGGCTGGCCCGGTCTGCGGCCCGGGTTTGGCCCGGTTTTGGCCCCACTTGTTTGAATTTTTTTGTTTTTCCCCCCCTTTCTTCCACCCCTTTTCCAAAATTCCACTTTTACCCCCCCAACAGCAATATAACGGCTAGTTTGGGGGGTATTTTAGTCTAACCTATATTTTTCAACTCCTTTACACTCTTACCCTCCCCAACAACTATAAACGGATAGTTTGTAGGGGTATTTTGGTCTTTTGTGAAGTTTCTAAAATCTATAAATTCACACCATTTCTCTCTAATTTTTCACACCAATCTTCTTACTCTCTCTTACCTAAACATTCTATATTTCTACAAGCTTTGCTACTATTTTCCTCTCCAATTACTACTCTTGCTAATTACTACTAGTATTTACTAATTAGTACTCTTGTTTATTAATTACTAGTCTTGCTAAATTCTTTTTAATTACTACTCTTGCTAATTACTACTAGTATTTACTAATTAGTACTCTTGTTTATTAATTACTAGTCTTGCTAAATTCTTTTTAATTACTAACTCTCTAATATTTGTTACTCGTTCATTCTTTTAATTGTTATTTCTTATTACTACTCTTATACTTGTGTATTTAGTTACTCTTACAAAGTTTAGCTCGAAATATGGCTGGATTATTGAAGAAAATGAGGCGTGCATCGTCATCACGAAAAACATCATCATCATCGCAAGCACCACCACCAGCACAAGCGCCAGCGCCACGGCCATCACAAACACCAATCCAAGCACCAACACAACCATTCGTTCCTGGACGAATGAGTACAGGCTGTATGATAGATACCCAAGCCAATTGGGAGTTCAATCAAAACATTCCAGATTTTGAATACACGCCTGATGAAGACCCCCCGCATTATAGTCAAGGACGCAGCTCGGTTGGCGAAGCTACTACTCCGTGGCATAATCTCAACCCTATGCCTGGTCATGATGAAGAAGGGCCGAGCAATGCCTCCGGTAATGAGCCAGAAGTCCAAAAGGGGAAAAAAAGAAAGCCGAGTGTTGGAATCATTTCGATGTAGTTATGGTGGACGGCATCCGAAAAGCTCGATGTAAGTACTGCGCTAAATTATTTTCGTCTGGTAGTGGTAATGGACATCTTAACAGGCATTACCCTCTGTGTGCACCTCGACAAGGCCACGTCGAACCTACCCAAACGCAGTTATCTTTTGACGGTAAGTTATTTGTTTATAATCAGCGAGAGCAAAGAGACGGTCTCGCTGAATTTGTTATTCATGATGAACAAGCCTTTTCTTTTGCCGATAATCCTAAGCACTCTAGATATATGAACACATACGTTCAACCTTTGTACAAAAAGGTTCATAGAAACACAACTAGATCCGATGCACTCCGACAGTACAATGCTGCTAAAGCACGCCTTATCGATTATTTCGATAAATTTGAAGGTAAAGTTAGTCTTACTTCTGATATTTGGCAATCTCCTTATACTTTTGTTAGTTATTCTTGTGTGACCGCTCATTGGATTGATGTAGATTGGGTTATGCACAAGAGAATCATCGCTTTCGAGCACTTCCCTTATCCGCACGATGGAATGAACATTGCTATTCTTATATTAAAAGCATGCACCACATTTAAAATTAAGGATAAGATTATGAGTGTTAGTTTTGATAATGCTTCTAATAATAAAGTTGCTGTTGCAGCTTTAAAGGAGACGCTTCAACCTGTACTTAACGGTGAATTATTTCATGTTCGCTGTGTTTGTCACATTATTAATTTAATTGTTCAAGATGGTTTAGCTGCTGCAGGAGATATTCTTCTCAAAATGAGGGGTATGACAGCGTATGTTAATAGCTCGAGTCCGAGAACACAACAATTTAAAACGTTGTGTGTTCAATATAATATGCCTCGCAGGAGAGCAGTTACAGATGTGGTCCACAGGTGGAACTCTACATACCACATGCTTTTACACATTCTGGCATACCGAGAAGTCTATACGCATTTTCTACTAACCCAGTTCCCAGCCGGCTTGCCAACTCAAGAGGAATGGCAGATGGCCACATACCTAGCTGAATTTTTGGAGGTATTCTACACGTCTACCAATTTATTGTCTGGTACGTACTATCCCACCTCTCCTCTCGCTGTAATAGAAATTCTGAAGATGGCTACAATGTTAACAAAATGGAGATATATAGGACCCTTTAAGGAAATAGTAAAAGTGATGGATCAAAAATTTAATAAATATTGGAGTAAGCTGCCTGCTATTTTTACTGTGGCTACTTGTTTAGATCCTAGGTTAAAGTTGCATGGCGTGAACGCCTCGATACAAGAGATATCGAAATTAATGTGCTACACAGCAGAGGAGACAACCGCATTCACAGCAAAAGTGAGCAAGAGGTTTGAGGACTTGTTCAACGTCTATCGTAATTCTGCTGACGTGCGCGGGCGAGCTACATCATCATCCACTGTTGAGAGGTATTATGCGCCATACCTTCAGGGCTTTGAACATCTAGTAGCAAGACAACTACCAGGTGAAGGTACTTCTAATTCGGCAGGTTCGTATACTTTTTCCTCTTTTAATGAGATTGGTGTATATGCAAATACTGATCATTATTCTGATTTATCAAGGCAAGAACAGGTTAATTTTAATTTGTTAAATTTTTGGAAACAAAATCAAAACATGTATAAAACTTTATCCCAAATTGCACGGGATGTACTGCCAGTGCAAGCCTCCACGGTTGCTTCAGAGTCGGCATTTTCAGCTAGCGGGAGGGTTTTGGATGACAGGAGGAGTCGTCTTAACCCCGAGTCGCTCGAGCTATGTGTATGTTGGAAGGATTATCTTGATGCGAAATACCGCGAGCAAGATAAACCGATTGATGATAGGAAGAGCAGTGACTCGGATATTGAAGTACTTCTGGATGATTAGGTAATTTGTTTTTATTTTCCTCTTTTGATCCTTTTGGTTGACGTTGCAGATTTCTTGATCTTTGATTGCTGATATTTTGGATAGACATTCATTATTATTTTGATTGTTAGAATTTTAAGAATAAATTTTTTCACAAAATATACTTTTTTTTCCATATATATAAAATAAATTTTTACAAGCAAGATATATATTTTTTCGTATATATAAAAAAATAGGTAACTTCGCCTGTTTGTTTACAAGCAGCCGGTCCCAAGCCCGGATAAAAGGAGGAGGGCCTATGAATACATTTATTATTTTTCTATATAAATTGTTATGTGTTAAGATTTTATTAATAAAGCTCATCAAGAAGAGTATGAAAATGTTTAACATATAATAAAAAATATAATGGCTAACAAATAAATATGTATATACATACATACATATATATGTATATTACTTATAATGAAATAAAAGGATAAAGATTAGGTTCGTTAAATTGTGAATATTGCCTAGAGATGAAATTTAAAATTGAATAACAAGAAGAAAAAAAAAAAAAAAGGGCCCGGGCCCGGCCCTAGCTATTGGGCCTAGGGCCTGGGCCTGGACTGGGCCTAGGTTTGCCTTCGGCAGGCCCGGCCCGGCCCGGCCCGGTTGGCAGCCCCCACTGGCCCGGCCCCGGCCCGGCCCCACAGCAGGCCCGACGGGCTTGGGCTGGGCCGGCCCAAGCCCGGCCCTTTGACATCTCTATTTGAAACACTTCGGATGTAATAAAGCATGAATGGATACTATTCAAAACAGTTCAAGTGTAATAAAACATAAACAAGAAATATTGAACATGAGCAGTACAGAAGCAAAGCCACCCCGGCAGTGCTCGATCGCTTTACATATGCATATGTACACTGACTAGTTCATCTAGGTACTAGTTAAACCCATCCAACAGACCATCCTTATAACGCCAACAATACAGACCATCCTTATGGCTCCCAAGTTACTAACTCATGTCAACATTGAGAAGTAATAAATAAAATTTAAAAATGCTTTACGATGAGCAATCAATAAACATATCAAATGAACAATGGATTCCAAGATGAGATGAAACAGAATTCCAAACAATCGCTTTAAGGCTCAATTTAAGGTTTCATGGGCAAATTTTAAAAAAATATTTTATAATAAACATAAATTCGAATCAATGTAGTTCATAAAACATTTGAAAACAGAACGATGAAGTAGGGTTCGGATAGAATTCCTTACCTCGGTCCAAGCTAAGCGATGCTATCAATCCTCTATCAATATTTTCTGAATAACCTAGATTGGCAATCCATTTGTCAGAACATAATCTATGCCAGAATACTATAATCCTAATATCATATACCCCCATGTGCTCACTTCTAACCCCAAAATCGCTCAACTCAAAACGCGCCTCGCACGCGGCCAACCTAACGGAGAACCCTGTACGATCCTTAATGCGTGTTGATATTTCAAAATTTAAAATAAATTAAAATAAAACACTTTTATAGCTTAAAACATTATAAAAAGTCAACATATGAATTTTCTAAAGTTTTGAATATTTTCGAATTAAAAATAATTTCCTTAAATGCAATAAAATCTCATAAATTGCCAAAAATACTTCCAGCTGCAAACTAAGTCCCATAATTTTTATATTAACTTGGAAATGTGTATAAAAATTATATAAATTGAAATCATAATTTAAAAGACGTAAAAACTATTTTTCAAATATTCATTTTGCTAAAACTAATGCAATATGGAAATCATAGCAAATCAACTCCAAAAATCATCAAATTCAAACTGCGTCTTAATTATACCATAAAGGCATTAGTCTAATTTTTCCCTAAACATTTTCTGGGTTTAAAGGCTCCAAAAGAATTTTCCAAATCTGAAATTACGGAAAATACTAAAAATTCATACGATCTCTGAAAATTATAAAACTTTGCCAAGAATTCTAATATGGTCTAACGTATTATACTATAAATTTTCACATGCTAATGATAAGCGTACGTTAACATCTACACGTGTCGATCTAACGCTAACCCAAATTAGCCGCTTTGTACTTCTCTTCTTTTTCCCTTCTGTTCACAGTCCAAACCCCAGCACTCGGTTCACAGATATCCCGTCATTCTCTTACACACTCACTATCAACCACACACACATACACGTTCACACATTACACTACAGTACACACCCCTAATTCCACTCTCTTTATATATTATATATTTAAACACACACACACAAACACACAATGCACTCAGCTGCCCCCTTGGCAGCCTTACACACACACCCCCCACAATATTTCAATACACAGAAAAATACCTCCCACGTCCACTGCCTCACGCAGTGGGTCTTCTTCCTCTCTTCATTCTATTTTTCTTTCCCTTGTTTTGTTCCACTCACTCACACCCATGCATTATACACACACACACTCTCATAGCACACCCCTGTACCCACACACACTTCCTTTCCATCCACAACACCTCAGATTATGCACTACAACCTCTAAAATATTGTACTACACAGCCATGGCAGTACCTTTTTCTTCCCCATTTTACACATCTACACGCACACAAAGGAAACACAAACACATCACACTACCGCTGCCATTACGGCAGTCCTCCATCCCCTTTGGCATGTACCCCAAAACTCTCCATATAATCCCACGCGAAAATAACACAGCAACGGGCCCTTTTACGCACAAATGTAGCAGCCATCACCCGCGGCCAACACCGAACCCATACACACAAGCCCCATCACACGGCACACTACTGCACTTCTTCACTTGAACCAACAGTCCCCTTCACATATATAAACACACACACAGCCATGCTAACACAAACACATACATAAATACTCACCCACACACCTACACAGTTTGCACCAATTTCCTCAAAAGCTGCTGGGTTTCCTCCTCTTTTCATGTCCACGCCACCACAACATCCACTTCCTCGGCAGTTGCACACACACTCACACACATGTACACACTCTTATACACAATACACACACATCTCTTCTCAACCCACAAAGTACACCTGTGTACATGGGGCTATTTTGGCAGCCCCTTCTCTTGTCCTTTACACACACACTCACGCACCAACCACACTTTGCACCACTGTAAACAGCCCCTCTTTTGTTACCCGCGGTATCACAGTTTCCTCACGACTATTCTCTCTCTCTTGCACCCACAAATCTCACACTAAACGCATGGTCTACACCCGTTCACAGCTACCCATTACACTCAAACATAACCTGCCGTAACCCACATACCCCATCGCAAAGATAATTTGATTCGGAGAGAAGTAAAGATCTTGCCTGAGGTTTCGCCGGACTCCTTGTTCTCCACGTTCTCTCTCTGCATCTCTCTTTTTCTCTCTGCTGATCCTTTCTCTATATCTCTCGGTATCTCTCTATCTCACTTGATCGTAAAACCAGAGAACCGGATGTGGGGGAGGGAACGGCTGATGTATAGTATGCGATTTTAAATATATATGTAAAACCCTAAAAAGACAATTACCAAAAAGAACCTCTAAAGTTTCGTTACTTATTAAAAGATGCACCCACAACTTTTTATTATTACAAAATAGTCCAAAATAAATTATTTACTATAGTTTAGGTGCTGGAACAATTTTAATGGTTTGGTTAGATAACCCGCTATACTAAGTGTCGCTAAAAGTCATTGAATAAAATATCACCGCTCACCGAAAGATAATTCGTTGCTAAAAAAAAAAAATTCACATCTAAAATTTCTAATTAAATCCGATAACGTGTCGGGGTGTTACAATTGTAAATAAACTTGGTGATGCTTTTGGCTTTTACAATGGTAGCATCTATAGCGGGGAAGTGTCTAACATCAGCGAGCTTCTCTAACATCAAGTCTATGCAATGAGTTGCACAAGGAGCCCAAAAAAATCCATACTCTCTTTGTAACCTTTTCCCAGCTACTTTATAAGCGGCCTCATTATCAGTAATAAACTGAACAATGTACGTGGAACCTATAAGCTGAACAACTTCATTGAAAATACCATAAAGTGTATCAGCATCCTTAGTAAGGCCAGATGCATCAACTGATTTCAGAAATATGGTACCCTTAGGACAGTAAATAAGAATGTTAATATCGGGCTCTTGCCTACAATTAGACCACCCATCAGACATAATTGAACAACCATATAGCTCCCATTTCGGCCTAAACTCATGTAGGTATGTAGTGATCTCATCAACTAAAGTACACAACAAGTTTCCCCTTAAGTCATGAAAAGAGGGTGCTTTAAATCCTAGCCCAACAGCTAATGCAGCGTCAAACATTGGTTGGTAATACTTAGAATGAGCCCCATAAATGGTACATTAGCATCGTACCACCAACGTGCAACTGCTAATTTAGCGTTATCAACCATTTCTTTTGTTGCTATTGCACTTTTTATAGAAGGTTGAGACCCTGGAGTTGTTCTCGGAGCAAAAAAGTTACTAACCTTTTTCCTCTTATTTGCAACTGCAACTTCCTTTCCTTTCTTTTTCCAGCATTACCAACAGAATCAGCCGACACAGCTACATCTTCACTATCATCATCTACATCGACGCAATCACCATAGCCAATATCCACAATTAACTTTTCCTTCCTTGCCTTTTCTTTTTGATACCCTTCAAGCAATGGTTTCATCTGCCATCTCACGTTATGCGGAGCTTTTTTACAAGCTTCAACTTGTCCAGTAACCCCAGCAAGGTGCATCTTCAATCGAGTTATTCTCCCACCTTTAAGGTGTTTGTTACAGTGAATGCAGATGGTGTTGTTTCTTTTCCCCGCAACTACTTTACCGTGAGCCCATGCAGGATCATCAGATCTAGCAGGAGCCGAGGCAACAGATGAAGAATTATCTGTCATATTCTGGCACAAGCAAGAATTGAGCTAATCAATACTTGAGAAATCATATTCTGAAACAAACAAAAATAGATGATGATTACACAATAACTACATGCGCATACGGGTGAATTACAATATATGTTACAGAAAAACTCCTAATTTCTATAGTGGTGATGCGAATTCCATGTTACTGATCAAAAGCAACTATAGCAACCCACTTATTGGTTCGATTTGCTAGCATATAAGCACTACCAAACTTTAGATCGCATGCATGACCTTTTACCTATCAAACTTAGAAACCTTACTCTAAGACACTTTTAAGAAATTATCCACTATCTGAAGGGTTTTGATAACAACTTCATGCTAGTTTCACTCTCTTTAATATGGAGCCAAACCATCCTGAAGCTAAGTTAGGTACAAGCTGCTCAAAAAGTCTTTCCCTTACTATATATACAGAACCCTTCGGATATATATGAAGCCAGTATATGAACCCTTCAGATATATATGAAGCTAAGTGAGGCACAAGCTTGAATATGAAGCCAAACCAATATATGTGATATATATATATATATATAGTGATATACCAGTAGTCATTACTGGTTCAGCAGTCCAGCTACCCCTCTTTGCCATTGTACTACTGGTACCTGACCCGTCAAAGCCCTTTGAAAACCCTACGTTTTTTGGTCTCTCTCTTGATTCATGATCTTGATTTTGCAAACAAGACCCATATACATATCATATTCGTATAAATAATATGTATACGTTCCACGTTATATTCCATGACCCGTTAAAAAAATGAAGTTACATTCAGCATATGTATTATATTCCAATGTTGTGATACGACGAAAACCCTAAACTATATCATATTACGTATCATATTTCGACTACATAATATGTATTACATATCGTATGTCGATAATGCCATTTATTCTAATCAAAGTATGTGTTTCAAATTATAGTTGCGGGAGCGTGGGCAGGAGCACGGGTGCAAGGTTCTCCTTTCCTTTTCTTTTGTGTGTGCATGCGTGTGTGTGTGTGTGCATGCCTGTCACAGCTTGTGTGTGAGTTTAAACCCCTAATTCACAAGATGAAACTTCACTGCAAGCAATCACATGTCACTGGAAACTGGAATTCTATGCCATAAATGATTAAATGCCATCACATACTCACATGTAAAGCAATCAAGAATTCAGGAGAAGGCAAATAGGAGCAGCCGATGGAGGCTATTCACTGCTTTTCCAGTTGAGTGCTCTACGAATTTCGTTAGGTATTTGAAGTTAGCTAGGGTTTTTTTTACTTAGTCAGTTAGTCTACATGCTTAAATTAAATGACTTAATAACCCATTAACTGCACTTTGCCAATTCCAAAAAATTAATAGCCCAGTACAAAAGAGATTATTTTGGACGAAACACCTATCTCGGCCGGTACCGGGTGTTTCGACCGGTACAACCGGAATTGGCCAGTATTGAAACTAGTACAAAGTTTTATAGTCTACCGTACCGATAGAAGCCCAAACCAGTACGTACCGGCCGGTACACCCGGTACCGGTATGGTATTTACAACATTGATATTTTCATAAATTGTTATTTAAGCCCCTGCGAGGGAACTAGTGTGTAATTAAATAATTCAGTAATTTGAATTCATCTTGTGTTTAGAAAGGTTTCTGAGATAATGGAATTATTGTAGAGCTGACCTGAAGGTTATTGGGTTTCCTTAGTGGAATTAAGATAATTGGATGATTGATAATCGATCGATTGATTTGCTAACGCTCAAAAAATTTTGAGGTGTTACAGACGCTATCAATCACAGTAGCTTATGTGGTTTTTACCATAAACCTCAATCCCAATATCAAAATAAGCTCTTACGTCAAAGCAATGATCAAAATTTGAAGAGTGTTCCTAGAAATTCTTTGGAGGCTTTTCTAAAGTTTGTGGTACTCTTAAGAATTATATTGTATATAAGTAATCATCCTAAAAGGAATGTAATTATATTCCTAAAATAATTAGAATTGCAAGATACCCATTACGTCCCAAATTTCTCTAACTTTATAAATGGATCAAATTGAAACCCAAATTTAAATTGGGTCATCTAATTCCAAAAGAATAACCCATTTTCCGCAAAGAAAAATTTAAATTGATTTATAGGCCCACTATTTAATTCAAAGTCACAATATCCTGGTAAAAAAAAACTGGGGTGTTACATTCTTCCCTACTTAAGATAATTCCGTCCTCGAAATTGAACGTACCGTAATCATAAAAAAAATGATAACTCCCAACCTCTATGATATCTCGAAACTTATGCATGTACTTAGAATAATTTCTTACCTTGCAACACGGATCATTATATTCTTCCCACGTTTAATGAAATTTTAACCTCAAAATATTTATAACTTAGTTACTGAAGAAAACACACTATACTAAATCATTGCACTCAAATTCAATTCATCATGCTTTAATTTCTCTATACCTAGATATTATACCAAAGCCCTTTAAGCAATTTTTCAATAGTAACATGCTTAGCTTCAAGCCTAAGGTGTAGCAAGTACTAAACAATTATCACATGCCTTGTACTCTACAGAAACCAAACCTTGAGCTCTAACTTTCATTCTTATCACCTTCCTAGTCTTATACTAGTATCTGGGTGATCAAAATCTACATCTATAGAAAGCCAAAAATGGAGTCATATCAATACTCTCTTAACGATACTACACCGATAACTGAGGCTAACTAGTAACTAAAATTTTGTTAAGCTTTTTCGTACACTTTCTACTCAATGCATCAGTCACACCATTAACCTGTCAAATTTGATATACTTACTTAACTCATCAACATGTAATTTTAGAGTCGTATATATTCTTTGCCCATAAACATCTTTGTATCACAAACACATAATTAATCAAAATAACATCAAATTCATTCTTCCTATCCATATTGGATTACTACCAAGACCACAAAACTCAATGTCTAAGGCCTGAGTAAAACTGCAATGACGCAATATCTGTGAAGCTCACTAAATCAAAACCATGAGATCACCTAAAAATATAGATTCTCCTATCAATTTTCACTAGCCCAACACAAAACTGATATTATCAAACAACCGTTGAAGCATACCACTTTGACTTAGGAGTACATATAATCAATTTCTTTAAGCACTACCAGAGCTTGAAAGTTGTAATCAGCATACTTTCGTTGCATACTTAATTTCTCGAATCAAACAAGTTCAACTATTACCAAGTCCACTATGAAGATATGTATTACCTTAAAAGGATCCAAAATCTGATGTTGCACTCATAAGTATGGCGCATCTACTAACGTTTCAAGTCTCTAAGTTATCACATCATTTGTATCTCGCAATCACATCTTTTACCGCTTATAGTTACTACTAGTTCCTAGAGCTACTTGAATACACCAGAATATCAAAATCTTATCCTTTGACCACCCTCTGTGGTTAATACTTAGGATCTTCGAATTTTAAAGGCAGGTAACATGGGGTCTAAAATTGCGTACTCGACTTAAATCTCAATCTAATGCTGAAACATCAAATAAATTTCAAAACCTAATCTACCTTCTCTAAGTCCAATCTCGATCGCAGATCATCTAAGGCCTAAGAGTCTATGGAAACTCATGCATAAGCTCTGATACAAACTGTAATGCCCCAATTTTTCGAAGCATTAATTTCAAATAAAAAAGGTAGAAACCTCAAAATATCCAAAAGTCTCCCTATTAGGTATTCAGAGTATCTAAGAATAAATCTCCAAGAAACATCAATAAAATGCCACACTGGTTTAAACAGTTACATTGATCTTAATTACTCCTACAAGGAGCTCCAAAATAAAATCTAAAGTGAAATATATTCGACAATAAATATAAAAGGAAAATCCTTCTTTAAAAATCTTCTTACTTAGCCATGCCTTATAATCTTTTGCACAGTCCCGAACACTGGCTGATAACCTGAAAGTAAGAGGGGTGAGCACATAGTTCAATAAAGATATTCACACACACACACCCACTCACAGAGTACAAAGCACACTATATCGATAATAGTACTTGAATTTGATAAAATATGATACCAAGGTGCATGGCGAATACCAAAACCAATGCACTAATTTTCAATTCAAAACCAAATTAGCAACAAGATCAAATAGCTTGTACCAGCGGACTACAATCTCAAAGTAAAGAATTACCAAATATACCTAAATTTGCAATGGGTCAAAAGGTTTCGATGTGTTTAAAATAATACAAAATTAGGTTCAAAACGTCTCCACAAGTTCTGATAACGATATCTTATATTTCAAAAAGACTCCAGTGAATTCAATAATGCTTCAGATAAGTTCGAAAACGTCTTCAAATAGATCAGAGATCAAAATTCAAATGTTTAATCAGTACAAAGATGAAGACCACGCAAGCCATTCAGAAATGTGTCACACGTGCCATCGCTGACACTTGAGATAAGGTTCAGAAATTAAGATCGCGATGCCTAGCTCATCCTCCTGAGCTAGCTCAAGTTCCAATCCACGTGAGTAAATAAAAAATAGATAAGTCACGTACACTGTGACATGACACACCATATTATAAAAACATATACCAAATATACTTAATAAGCAATTTTTGTGATTTATATGCGGACTCGCTTTTAGCAGTGAAACCACTAACAGCAACCACCATCATTTTCTCTGCTAATTCTTGATACTGCTAATTATTCAAACCCATATATTAAGTTGCAAAAATTTTTCTTGTGGTAAAAAACAACTATTATATTTTGTAGACGAATTAAAGCATGTTTAAGGAAAATGGTGGTGACAAATTATGCCAATTATTTGTTTCTTAGAACCAGCTTGATAGCTGGACGAATGTTCAAAAAGTATCCCTTTCTTCAACATTTCCAACACCTCAGATTCATCTACGGTGAAGTGGCTGTTGTGGGACAGCACCACGGGAATCCCTGTTTAGATTAAAGCTGGGGATTCGATAGAAAGGGCTTATAAAACAGGCTAAGTTTTTGTTTTGGGTTGTTGGCAGTGAGCAGGAAAAGAAGAAAGACAGGTAGTCAATAGTTTCTTGATCAGAGCCCAAGTAGTACGAATTCCTGGGTAAACTGGAAAATTTCTTATCTCAACATACGAGTTGAAAGGAGTGTAAACTAGGAGGGGGTTGATGACCGATACTCCAATGTAGGATAGCCGCGAACATTTGAGGAGCTTTGTCAACCATCGGAGTTGGATTCCTCGACATCACCGAGGAATGAAGATATTTTGGCTCTTACCCGCCTTCCGGTAAGATAGTTATAACCTTTTGTATAACGACATTTATAATCGTTAAATATTTTAAGAGACATTTATTTATTAAAATACATAAAAAAAAGTACTGTTAAAAAATATTAATCTTCTTACGGTGAAAATGTTAATAAAAAATATCAATCTTCTTACGGTGAAAATGTTAAAAAATATCAATTTTCTTACGCTGAAAATGTTAATAAAAATTCACGAACTATATTTGGTGACTATCAACTATCACTATACAAGAAGTTATATCAATCTTCTTACGGTCTGTATAACAGTAAAAAAACTTCTCACAAAATTTCCTTTTTCGTCCTTTTGCTGCATTGCATCAAAAAGAGTTCTGAGAAAGCATTATAGTATGAAAGAAAACAGAAATACTGGCTTAAGCGAGAGAGAGAGAGAGAGAGAGAGAGAGCGTGGAACTGTGGAGTGGGGGATTAATCAAAGGAATAGGACCAGCTTCGTTTGCCATTAATTGTTGTCTCCCTAGGTATTATCTTTCTTCAGATGAGCTGACTTCTTCCCACTGGTTCATACGAATCCCACACCTTCCTCATTTTCCTTTTCGCAATTATTCCCCACTCACCTTTGTATAAATCGAAAGAATTCGACGAAGAAGCTTGTCCAGTTCCCTAATTATCCTTAAAATAATCCTCTTTTAAGTATCAGTGTCCTTCATAAACTAGTTTTGATCCCATGCGTTGCATACGGGAGCGACCATAATCACTAAATTACGTAAATAAAATAATAAAAGCACGTTATTAAAATTTTTGACAACAAATGGAACAAAAAATGATACGCTTATTATATATTATATAGATATAGATTATAGCTGACCTTCCAATGATGCTTCCCGTATTTTGACTTCATGCAATCACAATGTACGTTATGTGGGTTTTTTTTTATTGGTCTTGACGGTATTATCCCCTTATACGTGGTTCACTAGTCAGATCTTGAGTTTAACGGGATGCCCATCGTGGTGAGATCTTTCGGCAGAAGCAGTACAATGAAGGGGATGAATGGAGTCCGCTTAGGTTCAACCAAAATAATCTCTTTTTAGAGGTAATTTGTGGCCTCACTTGTATTTTCTTTTTCGTTTTGCAAAATTGTTGTCATGATTCCTGGAGATTGCAAGAATTGGCTGTTGAGTCCCGTTTTAGTCGAGCCAGAACACTTTGTTTCGTTATGCAACATTTGTATAAAAGTACTTGAAACTGTGTATGCTATAAAATTAGACGACAAGCCTTTGGTTGGGACAAGAAACTCAAAAAGATGTCGCGTCCTCTATTGCTGTACCTCTCCGTTAGAGTCACTGTCTTGGTTGAATCACAGGCCATTCATTTTCTGTGCGATCAACATTCTCTTGTGCCTTCCTCTTGTATGAGTTACATACTATTACACAGTTTACACCTTATTTTGGGCTCTTCTGTGCTTATTCCAATCTCACCTTGGACATAGTACTTAAGCATCTACTTGATCCTGATGAAAACGTCTCTTGGGAACTTCAGAAAAAAAAAACTCAGTCGAAGTATTACTCTTCCCTTTTCTGAGATGGCACCTGATCCAAGTATTGAGGAAACAATTTCATGAGGAATTCGAGATTTGGACAATAGTTAAACCTGAAGTGGAACCAAATTCAGGAGGAAAGCATGACATGACTTTGGTGGAGGTAATGTTAAAAATTAAAACAAAAGGGTGCTCCCCTAGCCAAGAATTTCCTCTTACATTTGACCAAATATTATTTCCGTTATTTACGTTTGCTTTTTTGGCTGGTTTCCAGTTGCAGCGGAGCCTCCAGGTCGGTGACAAAAAGCTCAAATGGCATCAAAGGTCACGGGAATCGTCTCTTTCATCTTGTCACCTTCGCGTTTACCTGTAAGACAGGTGCTATCTGCGGTGTAAATAGCGTTACTTACCACAAAATGACACCATCTTGGAGTTCTCTACCGAGACGAAACACTGAAGTAGATTATTGTTCTACAGCTTAGACAACTTATTAGTGGGACATAGACATCAAGACCACAAGGAAACTATCTGCTTCAAAGTGAAACATAAACTATTGAGGCCTGAGCCCGTAAATTTATTCCCCCTATGATACAGTAATCCACTTGTTTCACCCAGGTATTCATACAAATTAAAGTTGAGAAGATATGAATTCGAACGAGTTGTCAACTAGTATGTCTTAAACCATGTTTATCAGTGAATGCTGCATGTTATCAAGTTGGCGGTTGTTTCGCCATTACAGAGAAAGGATCGAGTTGATTTGTGCTTATATACATTCTATTCCTAACCCATTCTGGTCACACCCAAGGGTCCACTAGGGTTCCCGCTTCGCACAAACACGTCGACAGATTCAACGGTCAAACTTCCAACGCATCGACCCAGTCAGAGCGCGCACGCTCAAGTCACGTATATTTTTCGCTCCGCGCGTGCATCTTTCACTCAGCGCGCGCCTTGTGCGCAACTTAGACAACTTATTTCGCAATAGCGTGACCCACGATAGCACGACCGTCGCACCAAAACCACCCGAACACCTTTTTACCAAAAAAACATCAACTGACGGTGCAACCGGAGCGACGGGGTCAAAGGGCAAAGGCCTTGGCCAACTCCATAGGGTCAGCCTCGGCCTCCCCCAAGGCCATGGGGTTGGCCTCGGCCTCGGCCTCCCATGGGGGATTGGCCTTGACCTTCCCCCCCCCCCCCCCCCCCGGTTCTTCACTTTTCGCGTAAAGTTCCTTTTGTATTTTGTTCGCCCTGTACGCTCTTTATGTGACTTTGGCACTTTGTTCGTCATGTGGGCACGATTCTTGGCAACACGCTCGTCACGACACAACTTCCAGAATTGTCATCGCTCATCAAAACACATACCGTCGATGCGCTTGAAGTTCGCCAAAAGAGGAAGTGGCCTTAGGCTCCAAAAATGGAAGACCATTTGGCCTTGGCCAACCCCAGGGGGTCGGCCTTGGCCTTCCCCAGGCCTAGGGGGTCGGCCTCGGCCTCTAAGAGGGGTTGGCCTCTGCTACTTTCCCCCGGTGGTTCCCCCCCTTCGTGCATACTCCTTTTCGCACCTTTTCCGCTTTGTACGCTTCGTACATAATTTTGACATCATGATCGTCACGTAGATACGTTTCACGTCAACACGCTCGTCGCAATACAACTTTTGGATTTGTCATTGCCCATCAAAACACCTTCCGTCGGCGCGCCCAAAGTTCACCCAAAGGGGGAGTGGCCTTGGCTTCCCTTCAAGGGAGTTGGCCATTGGCCTTGGCCACCCCCTAGGGTCGGCCTCGGCCTTCCCAAGGGGTCGGACTCCCCAAGGGGTCGGCCTCGGCCTTCCCAAGGGGTCGGCCTCGGCCTCCCCAGGGGTGGTGGCCTTGGCCTTCCCCCAATCCTTGGCCTATGGCCTCCCCTCCCGCGCGCACTTATTTTCTCGAATCTTTGCACCTCCGCGATGTTTACAAACATTCGTCCATCAACCTCGTGACGTCCGTCGTGCACCAACCTCGCGACGTTCGTCGTCCATCAACCTCGCGAAGTCCATCGTGCATCAACCTCACAATGTCCGTCGTACATCAACCTCGCGACGTCTGTTGTCCGCGACCGCGCACCGCTCCCTCGATGCTCGTTGCCCAAAGTCGCGCACTACTACCGAATGACCTATCACTAACGACAGCGTACCATCACTTCCAACTTTGTCATTAATACATGTTGCATTCATCATCTTGTTATGACAGCTACACTCAACTCAAACCTCATCTTCGGGACACCCGACGCATGCCCGTGCACCGTCTCCGCGACGTTCATCGCCGCGCCCATACACCACTTTCATAACATGTGCCCCGACACCAAGTATTTCTCCTCAACGTTCGTTGCCGCGCCCATACGCCACTTTCATAACATGTGCCTCGGCACCAAGTATTGCTCCACGATGTTCGTCGCCGCTCCCGTGCGCCATTTTCATGATACGTGCCCCCGGCACCAAGTATATGCTCCGCGACGTCCGTCGTAGTGCCCATGCGCCATCTTCATGATACGTGCCCATGGCACCAAGTATTGCTCCGCGACGTTCGTCACCGCGCCCGTGCACCATCTTCATGATACGTGCCCCGGCACCAAGTATTTTCTCCGCGACATTCGTCGCCGCGCCCATGCGCCACAATCATGATACAAGCCTTCGGGCATCACACTTATTCACCACACCATGCGCCCCCGCCATGGACGTGGAACATCCTTCGACCCACTCTCCGGAGTGTGCAGCTTCACGGGGGGCTCCGTTCGTAGTGCTCCGGCACGAGGACCCCCTCGCAACGAGATGGGCTCACAACCTTAAAGCCATCGCCGGCACAATAAACTAGGGATGGGCTCACAACCTAAAAGCCATCACCGGCACAATCAACTACGGGATGGGCTCACAACCTTAAAGCCATTGCCGGCACAATCAACTATGGGATGGGCTCACAACCTTAGAGCCATCGCCGGCACAATCAACTACGGAATGGGCTCACAACCTTAAAGCCATCGCCATCGCAGTTACGGGGGGGGGGGGGGGAGGGCTCCGATACGAGGACCCCTCGCCATGGACCCTGAGCACTGAGCTACGAGCATGTCCACTCATGTTACCATCGATCGTCGACACCACCAGGGCGATGACCCACGGGTCACTCCAGGACGGGAGCAGGTCCTTGGAGAGCATGGCGCCTAGTCTGCCTGACAGTTGGCTACATGGGCAACCCTCACCACTGTCAGGTTCTCTGCGCGTCTCTTGACGCACTTCGTGGGATTCAGTAAGGGCTTGGATCGGTGGCTGGAGCAACGGGTTTACTCTGATCATGCCGTCATAGTGTGGTCAGTCTTCTCAGACAGGTAGAGCGACGCTGTGCGAGGCAGGCAACGCGAATTTGGAAACTGGCAGTCTAACGAAGAACTGGTATTTTGGGACCCCTTGGTGACGTGTCACTCCCAAGGGATGACATGTGGCATTTTATGACATAAGCACACTGTTTCCTATAAATAGTGAACTTCACAACTCAAAAAAGGACTTTTGAACTCATTCTTACAAAATCACTTTCTCACTCTAGAATTTGGGAGCTCTTGGATTCTAGTGAGAGAAACTTAAGTTTGGACCGTAACATCGAACCTCGACTCAGACCCTGACTTGGGCTGTCGACTGCGGCCCTGTTCGTCACGGCCTCGTCTCTGCAGCACTGCCACTCCTCAAAGCCTATCTGGGAAGCCTTGCTCTCAGCGCTTACTCCGTCCTTGCTGTCTCTCATTTTGTACACTTGGAAGCTGACTCGGACTATAGCCTTTGTCGCACCTCCACATAGGTACCAACCCACTTTCCTTGGCATCATTTTGGCGACTCCGCTGGGGAGGTGAGCATCATACTGCAGTTTGCCTGTCTGCTACACTTAGGCACCATGCCTGCACGACGAAGAGTTACGAGGGCTACCAGCCAAGGCCTCATCCGCACCGTGTAAGAGGAGCATCAACTTGGTGAACAAGAGGGGACTAGTGCCATGCGTCCCCAAGACCAGCCACTAGCTGTCGCACCTGACATACAAGTTGCAGTCAATGCCTCCATCCAACAGTTCACGCCCGCTATAGCCAACCTACAGGACTCGCAGGCTACTCTTATGACAGTCATCATGGAAATGCAAAAATTCATGCAGGCGATGGTCCCCCAACAAACCCTTATGCCTGTCCAACCTCACGGACCTGAGTTGGCTCTTGACGCTGCTTAGGCCCCAGTGCAGCCACCACCGCCGCCACAATCATCTAGACCTTTGGCAGTAGGACTTGCGACATCTTCACCTCCTGCAGCTGATGTGTTGCGTCCTGTCAGGCCATCACGAAGACATCAGGCAGACCTTGGACCCGTACTGCAACATATTCACCCTGTCACGGCCCCCCAGCCCATGTCGACACGAAGTTCATCTGAAACCTATGACTCCATTGAGATGGAGCCGAACCCTTACCTAACCGAACAACGTCAAACCACCTGCCAAGTAGTGGACATGTCTCGCCCACTCAACCATGCCCATATACAACTCCCACCACAAACCCCTGTCATATATCAACCCTCCATTATACCCGCCCATCAAGTTGCTCCTTCTGGGGGCTTACGGCATCCCAGCCAGCCACCACCCTTTGACCGTCCATGAGGACCCGTCTCCCGACTATGTCTCCAAGCTAGACTTTGATGCACTCATTCACCGCTAATCATAAAATTCTACACCTAATCCATCTGCCCACCTGACAGGCCATGCCCCATATGCCAATGATATTGCCGCCATACCCTATCCCACGAAGTATAAACAACCTGCTTTTGTGCTCTTCAACGGACGCGAGGGCAACGCCGTGAGCACTTGACGAGATTTGCGGGCTCATTGGAGCAGTATGGTCCAGGAGATAGCTTAAAATTGAGGGAATTCCATAAGTTCCTTACAGGCCTGGCTTACACTTGGTATCACCAAATCCCTGCGGGGACTGTCCATGCATGGAACAACATGGTCTAGTAGTTCTTAGACAAGTTCCACTATGAGGCCGAACGAGTGACTATTGTTGACATTGCTGGCATTCGCCAGAACCAAGGGGAAGACTTGAATAAGTACGTGCATCGCTTCCATCTCAAATGCCTTGAGTGCATGGACTTTAGCAAGGATGAAACGTTGGTTCCCATATGCATAAAAAATATGACTGACATCTACCAGGTGCATATCGAGAACCTACAGTTGAGGTCGTGGGGCACCTCAAGGAGACAGCCCGTCATACTTACGAGACGGTCGGTCCTATCAAACTGTGGAAGCCGTGACCACAAAATGCACTACTGGCTTCGACAAACGCCCCCACCACTCAGCATAACAACAACAGCACCAACAACAACAGCAGCAATAACTACACTACCTTCAAGCGTCAGTTTCCGGATGAGGACCGACGCTCCGACAAGCGAAGGCAACAGGTGCTTGCACCCGACTACCCATGTGATTTGAATATAGTGAAGGAACTCTTGGCGGAATAGGTGACACATGACAAAAATTTCCAACTGCCACCAATGCGGAACAACATCACGGACGAAGAGAAGACCAGATCCAATTACTGTCCTTTCCATCATGCCCTTGGCCATCCTCTCAAAAAATGCAATGCTTTGCGAACTATATTTACAAGGAAGGTCACGTCAGGCGACCTACAGCTACGAAAGAACAACGATGTGCGTAAGGAGCCTTACCCACACCATGGCAACAACAATCGGGAGCATCAGGTGCTCATGGCCGCTACTGACCACATCGAGTCTTTCGTCCCCGAAGCTTCTACAGAGGTCTTTCCCATGGTCACACCTTGTGTACCTCCCGTTCCCCAGCCAGCGTCCTCAGTCGGAAAAATGTCAAAAATCAAAAGCTTTTTTTTTTTTATGAAATGGGGTTTTCGCCTGTGGCACGGACTTACCTATTGAACTGTCTGATCGAGGTCATCACAGGCCTCGGTCCCGAATGCTTCGCTGCCCAAGCCGAACTCAGACACGTCCCTTTTACCGCATTCATTTTCTCAGACGAGGACTCACCACCGATTGAACACCACAATCGACCGTTGTACCTTGAATGCACCGTTAATGGCACAGGCTTCCGTCGTGCCTTAGTAAACTGCGGTGCCTCAATCAACATTATACCACTCGTCACCTTGCAACGAGCCAGTATCCCCCCAAGAAAGATCATCCGTGACCCCATCAAGATTACTGGCTTCGGGCAAGGCCCCCAGTCCACCCTCGGCCATATCATTGTCGACCTCATGATTGGAACTATCCGTCGAGACACTACTTTTCACGTGATAGACAGCGAGTCTTCCTTCCACCTCCTGCTTGGCCGACCTTGGATTCATGTCAACAAGGCCGTTCCCTCAACGTACCACCAGTGTGTGAAACTGATGGCCGGTTCTGTGGGACATGAGGTAGCAATGACAATCCCGGCAACCAAAGCCCCTTTCGAATGTGCCGAATCTTACTTCGCCGAAGCCTTTTTCTTCACGGAGCTTGCCGAGGACGGTGAGAATGCTACTCATATACATTTCACCAAGCTGCCAAATTGGGACGAGCTATGTGGAAACAAGCCTCCTAAGCCCAAGACCAAGAGAAGTACCAAGAACAAGGGATCGACCTTAATGCCTCCACCTGCTGCCACAACCAACTCCACCCCTTCATCCCCCAAGTCCAAGAAGTAAAAGGTCGAACCGACCTTCCAACACATCGTCAAAGACGGCAAGGTTATCTACCAACTATGACGATGTGCGGGGGCGTCAGGTGGTCCGTCATCTGACCCCCCCGACCCTGACCGGCCCATGAAAACTGAATGGTGTTGTGCGGCCGAGCATTGCCTGCCAGACCTTGAGCTTACCCCGGGTGCTGCACCGCCTTGCTACGAAGACGGCCCTCGTCCTCACGCCAAAGATCTTGAAGAAATCAACCTGGCTGACCAGGAAGAGAAGCCGCGACTGACATACATTGGCACAAAACTCGCCCCAGGCCAAAGAGAGGAATTGGTTACCCTCCTTCGCGAATATCGCGATGTATTGGCGTAGAGTTACAACGAGATGCCTGGATTAGATCCCACCATAGTGATGCACCATCTCAACATTGTTGCCGGGTTGAGCCCTGTTCGACAACATCCACGGTCCTTCCACGCCGAGCTCGAATTGAAGATCAAGCGCAGATTGAACGACTTCTACAAGCCGACTTCATTGAGCCCATCACTCATCCTATCTGGTTGGCTAATGTTGTCCATGTGCAGAAGAAGAATGGTCAAGTCCGTGTTTGTATTGACTTTCGGGACTTGAACAAGGCATGCCCTAAAGACGAGTTCTCATTGCCCAACATCGACATGCTTACAGAGGCAGCCGTCGGACACGAAACCTTATCTTTCATGGATGGTTTCACGGGCTACAATCAAATTCAGATGAACCCAGATGACTGTGCCAAGACAGCCTTCCGCACTCCTATGGGCAACTTTTGTTGGAAAGTCATGCCCTTCGGCCTTAAGAACGCGGGTGCAACGTATCAAAGAGCAATGACAGCAATCCTCCACGACATGATCCACCGCATAGTAGAGGACTACGTTGACGATCTTATCATCAAATCCAAAAAGGAAAGTGATCATCTCACTGACCTTCGAGCAGTCTTCGATCGCTATCGACAATACAACATGCGAATGAATCCATTCAAGTGTGCCTTTGGAGTCTCTTCCGGTAAATTCCTCAGTTTTTTAGTCAGCTAACAGGGCATCGACGTTGACCCTTCCAAGGCCGCCTCTATCCAGGAAATGCCCCCGCCTAAGAGCACCAAACAGTTGAAGAGCTTCCTCGGCAAGGTTTATTATCTCAGCCGATTCATCCCCGCCTTGGCCGAACTTATCACACCCTTCCAGCATTTGACACGCAAGAGCGCACCATGGAATTGGGGTGTGCCCCAACAACAAGCATTTGAACAGATCAAGGCGGTCCTCATGTCACCGCAGACCATGGTCGTGCCACAATAAGGTATTCCTCTCTTGCTATACTTGACCTCTGCGCCCAGGTCCATAGGGGCATTGCTTGCCCAAAAGGTAGATGGAGTGGAGTGCCCAGTTTATTGTCTTAGTCGATCGATAAGGGGCCCCGAAGCCAATTACTCTAAGATTGAGAAGCATTGCTTAGCCTTGGTCTATGCCTCGCAGAAATTTAGACACTACTTCTTGTCGCACCAGATCACACTTGTCACCAAGGCTGATCCACTCCGATACATGCTCACATGCCCTGCCCTATCTGGTTGACTTACTCGTTGGTTGTTGCTATTGGCCGAGTTTGGCTTATCTATCAAGAATCCTACAGCTCTACGGAGCCAAGCACTCGCAGACCTCTTGGCATTCTTCCCACGCCAACGATATGAACCGACCTCAGACCAATTACCTGGGGAGGAGACGGCTCTGATCTCCGACATCAATGAACTGTGGACGTTCGAGTTTGATGGCTCAGCCACCACCAAAGGCCCTAATGGAGCTCCCCTCCTCCAAGGGGGCGCCAGTGTAGTCCTTCGCAATCCATAGGGTGTTACCACATCCCTATCATTCAAGCTTGCGTTCCTGGTATATAACAACGAAGCCGAGTATGAGGCACTCGTCATTGGCCTCATGTTGACTACCTGCATGGGGGCTAAGTCAGTATGCGTGAAAGGAGACTCAAACTTGATCATGAAGCAGGCTGATGGGGAGTTTGCAGTCAAGGAGCCCGCCTTGGCACCTTATCGTGCCTTGGTTCAACACTTGGAAGCAAGGTTTGGCCATGTACAATATGAACATCACAGCAGGTGCCACAACAGACATGCGGACAGCTTGGCCACAATCGCGTCAAAGATAGAAGTCGACAGTGAACAACGAATGCTAACCATCATCAAGAGGACCAAACCTTGCATAGCCATGAACTTGATCCCGAGGGACACTACCGCCGATGATTGGAGGCAGCCGATCATCGACCAACTTAAAGCACCATCCCTTGCATTCGTTTCTACTCTCATAGACTACTTAATGCTAGGGGATGTCTTGTACAAGCGATGCCCCGGGGGCACTCTTGCTAGATGTTTGGCGTCAGAAGAAATGAAGCATAAGCTCAGACTTGGCCATCAGAAGTGTTGTGGCCTCGACGGTCCCCCTCTATACCGTCGCCTCTAGCGTATGGGCCTCTATTGGCCATCCATGGCCAAGGATGCCTTAGATATGTAAAGAGACTGTCCCGAGTGCTTGTATGCACCGGACAATGCGGAAGCTCTTGCCATTGACGTCGAAGGAGACTGGCCCCAACCTTTCATCTGGTACTTATCCCATGGAGTCCTACCGCCAGACCGCAGTTCAGCGCGATCTATCAAATGAAAGTCGGTCAAATATTTCGTAATGGAAGGAGAGTTATTTCGCAAAGGAATTTCGGGATGCACCCTACAATGCTTGCAGGGTACCTAAGCAGTCGAGGTGGTTAACAAAGTGCACAACGGTGATTGTGGTGAGCATCAAGGCTCTCAGAAGCTGTATGCAGAGTTGCTGAGGTTGGGATACTACTGGCCGACTATGGAATCTGACGCAATCTCTCATGTCCGACACTGCCAACCCTACCAGAGACACGCTGACATAATGCACACACCAGCGTCCGACCTCCGCATGATCTTAGCCCCATGGCCATTTCACTCTTGGGCTCTCGACCTCATAGGCCCTATCCACCCCACATCACGAGGCCACGCTTGGATTATGGTCGCCACAGAACGTTTCACAAAGTGGGTCGAAGCCATACCTCTACGACAAGCCACGGGGGGCGCCATTGCCAACTTCTTGCGCGGTCACATTGTTTGCCGCTTTGGTATGTCCTGGTGCATCATATCTGACAACGGCACTCCGTAAACAGGGATGTCCAAGCTTTCATGGAAGGATATAACATCTACCACGCTACATCCACCCCTTACTACCCACAAGGGAACGGTCAAGCCGAAGCTTCTAACAAGACCTTACTGCGGGTATTATCATGCATGGTCCATGATGCAAGCGGTTCATGGTTTGAAAAACTAAGTCTTGCAATTTGGGCTTATAGGACCTCCAAGCACACAACAACAAAGGCCACACCCTTTTCCCTTGTCTACGGGGATGAATGTGTGGTCCCAGCTGAGATTGCAGTCGCATCAGCCAGACTCTCCCTAAGCAGTGGCTTGAAAAATAAGAAACCAGAATGACTGCCCTTTAAGGACTTGATGAAAGAAGAGCCAATGCCTTACACCGTATGAAGAAGTACCACGAGCAGCTCACTAAGGCATACAGAAAGACTGTGAAGCCACAGACATTTGTCGAGGGCGACCTTGTTCTCCAGGCCAAACATGCGCGCCAACATGTCAGCCCCCAAGTTCACACCGAATTGGGAAGGACCACTTCAAGTACATGAAGCCAGAGATAACGGCTCCTACCTCCTGCTCAACATGGAAGATGGACAAACCATTGCCCCTATCAACGGCCACTATTTGAAGAAGTATTATGCATGACCAATGAGACTTGTCCTCCCAGCCCCGCCAGCCAAAAGCTTAGAGCATTTACACACATAGCTTTCTTTTTCTATATGCACACCTATTTATGACTTCTAACTTTTGTTGACTATTACAAGTGCTTACTTTACCCATGTAATGGCATTTTGGCCTAACTGCTATCAATGCAAAGATCATCTACTCGACTCAATTACTGTATGTAATGCACTCTCTCATTTACACGTCTTTCACTAAGTCACTTGCTATGGGCGGGGAGGGGGAACCACAACGGAAAGACACCACATGCCAGACGTACAAGCACATCAACAGCTAAGCCTCATCTCACAACCAACACAGGTACAAAATAACCATATGACTGTCATATCAATATCAATAAAATGCGTACAAGTCACAGGTTTGCAGGCCACTACGGACCTACGAAAAAAAAATAATACAAAGTACACAACGTCTACTGTAAAGAAATAAGCAATGCACCAACAGAATCAGAAGTGTAAGCCTCCAAAGCCGGTCGCTGCATCTGTAAATCGGACCATATACCATCCAGCTCAGCCCGCTGTCTCTCTATCTCTGTCTGTCGGGCCTCTGGTGAGGCTAGTCGGACCCGCAACTCGGCCACCTCCCGGGGCACTTCTGTCAATGCTGCGTCAAGCACTCGCCTACGACCCTGCCGGGGCACATCTATCAGTCCAGCCATAGCCTCGGCACTCTGTCCCCTCACTCTAATATAGTCGGCCAACCAGTCCAACTGGAAACCAAATGATACGAAAGGCTCGAGCTCCGACATAAAATCAGATATGTCCTTCGGAGTCCAAGCTGAGGCTGGCACCGCACCAAGTGTTGCCAACCAATCCACGAGTGCGGTGTGCAACGCCCTAGTCAACGCAGCGCCACGCATGGTCCTAGGCCTAGTAAACGTCTGTGGCTGTGTTGCCCTGATCATCTCCAACCGACAGACTACCGCATCAGAAAATCCCACGGTGCACCATCCATCTGTCCGACTGAAGACCCACCACTAGCATCACCCGCTTCTGTCACCCCATCACCCGCTGACCGCACACCAATGGTAACAGCATGCATCACCAACAGAGCATCACCTGCATCTACGGCTGATCCCGACAACGTATCCACCATAGGCCCCACGACATGCGAACCAGGTACCTCCTGTCGCGGCAACAAGTCTCTAACCATCCCATGTGTAGCCCGCGACCCGTTGTGTGTTCCTGTCGAAACATCCGACTCTCTACTAGTCCACCAATCATCCGCCTCGAACGTATGACCCATCCGAACTCGGATGACTGGCCAGCTTGACCTGCTCCACAATGTAGGCTGTTGCCTTCTCCGCCGCCGCGGCCTCCTCAACGGCCGCACTATCCATCGGCTCACACTCATCGGCCGCCTCGGCATCCATCTCCTCGACCTCGTCGGTCGCCTCAACATCTACCTCTTCGGCTGCCTCAGCATCCATTTCCCCAGTATCATCAGTGACGGCCTCAGCATACACCGCCATATGTCAGACTCTACATCAATGGCATCCTCCGCATCATCAAGTCCCTGTAAAAAAAAACAAGAGAACAAGAGAAGAAGCTTAGAGCACACTCCATATGATAATCAACAACTGTGCAACAAAACAAACGGTAGCACTAACCTCAGAGTTCGACTCCTCAAGCACCTTCCGCGGCCTCTTCGGCCTGTGTCTACGCCCTACCGATGAATCCGCACCCACCTACAGTGCACTCTCCATCATACCCACCCTCAATGATGAAATAGGACCCTTGTCGGCACCCGGCACCCGCGACGTGCGTGCTGGCACCGACAAATTTGATACACCTGTAAATAATATCGACATGCCTGACTGCCTCGCAACCTGTGCTGATATCAGCCCCAGTCCTCGATCACCGACAAAGACGTCGACCTGCTGCCTGTCAGACGGCACTTATGACATCCACTCCGACCACGTCGACCGCACTCACGACCACCATCACGCATACTCGACTATCATCACCCCCATCAACAATGTCCCGGGCCTCCTCCACTCCTCTGTCGGTACTGGCCACCTCCGTGTCTCCTCTAGGATGGTATACCTAAAGGCCCTCCTCACATCCCAAGGCCCAGCATAGCCACATGGGAGCTCCAAATCATAACCAAATCTCATGGATAGGCGGTCGGGGTTATACCTCGCCACGTAATACCGGTTGATAGCCGGCTTCCCGCCGTCATCAGTCAATACAGGAAGCCACCCCGAAAAATAGGCCACCGCCATGTCTGTCAGCTTATCTCGACTCTGCAGTCGCACAATACTGTCCTGCAGGCCAATCCATGGAGGAATACCGTACGAGCTATGCATGTCGATATATGAATCATCAAATATGTCCGCCAACTCACGCCCAGGCTTCTTCCAGCCCGCCCAAGCATATACCCGGCCACCCGCGTACCAGGCTGACACCTCACGCGACCTGCACAGCCATGTCACTATAGTCCTCCTCGACGACGTATGTAATAGAGGAAACCCCATAGGCCGGTAATCCACATAGATCTCAAACATATGCCGCTGTAAAAACATCCAATCTATGTATGTCCCCATCTGATACCGTCCATATGACCTCTGCACGTCATTGGAAAACTGATCCAAACGCGAGTTCAACATGCCTAAGTAAATAGGGGCCAGCCCAACGAGACCGCCCCCAGCCATCCGGACGGCTAATTTGAATAACCTCGGGGAAACACCATCCTCCGGCGTACCCTCCAATACAAACCTACAGTTATAGAACATACAACATCTATTACGACTACCCAACCCTATTTAAATAATAAAATGCAAGGCATGGCAGTATGACTACGTCAACTTTTTTCAAAGCATTTTTTTTCTCTAAGTATAAGACTCGGCTACAACACATACAAGAGAAATTGAAGCACAACATGTAAGAGAGGATAAAACAAAGACAATCGAAGCATGTACCTCGATAAGAACATGGCAAGGAAACCCGCCAGCTCATATCTCTCGTCCTTGTAACAAGGACCCATGCGAAAGTTGCTCTCCGATACCGACTTCCGCCCGGGTAGTGCGGTCGCCGTACCATAGAAGTGTTTGATCCACCCACTATACATCCCCTTACGGTGGCTCTTTATCTCACTCGTAACCCCCTACAGCCCCTTCACAATCAACCGTTCTGACGCCATCAACTGCAATTCACAAGCATCCTCTCTCCCGTGCATCGGCAACCCGGTTAACATCATCACGTCCAGAAGTGTCGGCCCAATCTCCCCAAACTCCTTGATAAATGTATGAGTCTACGAGCTCCACCTAGAAAGCAACAATGTCAAGCCCTTAAGATCTCTGATCGGATCAATCACCTTGAACGTCGCCTCTATCGCAGCCACCAATCCCAAAGCCTCCAACCTCTCCACCAGAGATGAACGCTCTAGCATGTACATGCACCAAAAGTTTCCCAACTTGCATAATGTTGTGGCCTTTGAACATCACCGGTGACAATGGTATATCTCATCGCTCCACCAATGGTATACCTCGGCGACATCACTGGGGCAACCTTTCCACTCGGGGCGTGGACCTACGGAGAGGGAACCATCAGACTCACCACCATCGACGAAGCACTCCACCCCCCTAGAAACACATCCACATCCACTCGTTGACTCAGCTTCTCCCATAGCGCCTTCGGAGGGCAATCAGGCATTGCTCCCTTCGCCGTCAACAACACATCGCTTTGACTTGGTACTGGATCAAAGCTCCTCGCTCCACTATCAAAACTCAACGGCACCCCTGACACTTGAAAATGCATATGCGCCTTGTGTTCAAAGATTACAAAGTCCCCTTCATTGAAGTCGTGTTGCTCGCAGAAATTTTTCCAACCCTTTTAGAAACAAATTTGCTCTTGGCTGCGCTTCTTCTTGATTTTAACAAGCCATGACCCCTTACGGCTGGTTAAAGTTTCTTCGAACCAAAGTGTGGTAAGCAATCTGCTAAAGGCTACCGTTATGGCCTATCACATTCAATATAAGACAGCTAAGTTTTTAACCAAAGATAAAACTTTTAACACACGCAAAAACACATAGAAGAGGGATGGCCTACAAGTTCTGTATGAAACCCAGGCATCATGACCTTGGAGAAGTGTCTGTCAACTAAAATGTCCTTGTTCACCGAAGCAGAAGCCATCAGGACGGTCGCCGAAGAGGGGGTCGTGGGTGGGTGAGATGTTCGAGACAAAGAAGTTTGACGAGAGAAAGAAGAAAGGCCGATCTGATTGGTATTTAAAGAAGTATGACACATCCGCTACATTGTGTAGCGGACATAAAGCATACCAAGATTTTTGTTGTTTGCTATATTGTGCCGCGGACTGTCCACTAAATTGTGCTGCGGACACTCTAGAAAACTAAAAATTTGGGTGTCTGCTGTGCCGTCCGCCACATAGTGTAGCGGACAGGCCAAATAAAAAAAACTAAAGTTAGATTTGATGGCGGCTCAAAAAGGTCCATCAGAAATAACCTTCCAGTCTTCGATCGAAAGATAATCTCATCAAAAAAAATATTACGCATTATTGCAAATGTCAAACAGACTTGATGGCTTATACAAAAAAACTAAAGGTCCACTGTAGCTGCTTCTTCCTCATCTTCGGCGTCATCTTCTTCCTCGTCTTGCAAACCCCCTGGACTTATCCCCTGTGCCTTGTAATGGTTCCACTTGTCATGGTCGGTCATTTTGTTGCATAATGCACACATTCTCAGCTTTTTAGGTTGAGTTGCCTGTTTAATAGAGCTCTTCATTCTCGTAGATCTCTTGCGGCCTTTCGTTTGCGATATAATTAGGTCCAAAGGCCGGATATCATTGTCGTCTTCCTCCCTCGGCTCGTCATCTTCTGATCCCGTTGTAGGTTTAGTGTCAACCGCATTGCTGACTGAAGCTGCTTCCAACTGGTCGACGATGGGCTCTTGCTGCTGAGCTACCTCGAGGAGATGTTTATATGCGGTCATTGTAGCAACACCTTTTACGGACAAACAGGTGAACATTGTCACCAGATGATTATACCGCAACGTCTCTGATTCTTCAAAGTCACTATACGGGTGCTCCGGAAAGGCAATGGTACCGTGCAACCTGTTTGCACATTTTGTCCACCGTGGCAGGACATATTTATCGGGGATTGCCCTGATATTCTTCTGGGTGAAAAACCGCAGAATGTGTCTACACAGGATGCCATGGAACTCAAACTTCTTGTAAACACATGTCACCAAATCTGTTAATGTGTCATGGCTCACCATGTAAATTATGTGCAGCTTCTCAGGGACGAGGTCATTCACGAGCGAATAAACCTTGTACTCACGCGTAGACATTTCTGCCACCTTGTTTATACTGTATCGTCCCGATTTTTGCAGCTTTACTTGGTATTGTAAGAAGATCTCCTTCGTATAGACTTTGGCACTGTTCAGCTCCAGCGGGGTCTAAAGCAACCTTATCCTTTGTTTGTACGTTGTTGCAAAGTCTGTAGCACTTTTTTTTTAAATAGGATTTTGACAAGTATGAAAAAGAGACCCTAGTTATTTTTAGAAGATCTATATCAAGGAAAAATTTCAGATATTTTCAAAGACTGAAAAGGGGTTAACTGATACGGGGAACCTTGTAACTTTGTAGTGTAATTTAAAATATCAAACTAGCGTGATTTCATGCGAAACTTTTATGAGAACCCTAGGATGTTGGGAAGTTCCATCCCCCAGGAATTTGGCGAAGTCGTTAGCTATTTTTTGGCCGAACAGGCTTTTAAGCGCTCGATCCGGACACCGGTTCGAGATTTTTGGGCGAAAAGTCCGTAGAATACTTTTTAGATCAAGAATGAATTCGGGAAGCTTAAAATAGCATTTCAAAGTACTTTTGAGATTGTTCTGATGCCAGGGGCATTTTGGTAATTTGCCACCCCGAGAGGGGTATTTTGGTAATTTTACGGTGTTAAGTTTTTCAAAGGACTTTTTAGTCCAGAAATGTAAGTAAAACACCTGAAAGGTTGTTTTGAAGCTGGTTTGGGGCGTTAGGGTGATAATGAACCCCCGGGGGCATTTCGGTAATTTACCGCTCATCGGGGGTATTTTGGTAATTGAACATTGTAACACAACTGGAGGAAATAATTTTTAACACTATGTGTGTTCCTAGGGTGTAACACTATGTGTGTTTAATGTGAATATGAAACGTAATTGTCGCTAAAGGTGAAAACTTAATTAGACAGTTTTTCACAAATTTATAAAAAATAGCTAGAGATAGATTTTGCCAAAGTGAAAAAAAAAGACCCTAGTTATTTCTAAAAGATATATATAAGGAAAAAATTTCAGATTTTTCCAAAGACTGGAAATGGGTTAACTGATACGGGGAACCTTGTAACTTTGTAGTCTAATTTAAAATATCAAGCTAGAGCAATTTCACTCGAAACTTTTATGAGAACCCTAGGATGTTGCGAAGTTCCATTCCCCAGGAATTTGGGCCATTCCGAAGTCGTTAGCTATTATTTTGGCCAAACGGACTTTTAAGCTCTCGATTCAGACACCGGTTCTGGATTTTTGGGCGAAAAGTCCGTAGAATACTTTTTAGATCAAGAATGAATTCGGGAAACTTAAAATAGCATTTCAAAGCACTTTTGAGATTGTTCTGATGCCAGGGGCATTTTGGTAATTTGTCACCCCGAGAGGGATATTTTGGTAATTTTACGGTGTTAAGTTTTTCAAAGGACTTTTTAGTCCAGAAATGTAAGTAAAACACCTGAAAGGTTGTTTTGAAGCTGGTTTGGAGCGTTAGGGTGATAATGAACCCCCGGGGGCATTTCGATAATTTGCCGCTCATCGGGGGTATTTTGGTAATTGAACATTGTAAAATTTTCTGCAACTGGAGGAAAGAGTCTTTATTTTTATTTTATTTATTTCTATGACTTGTTGAGAATGATATAATTTTTATTTTTTAGATTTCAGTATAAATATGGATGCAACTATAGGAAATTTTTTTTGTGAAGATTCTGATCCACCTTACTTGGGTCAAGTTTTTCAAACACTGGACGAAGTTGAAGCATACTATAGAGCATATTCGAAAACGATAGATTTCGGTATTAGAACTAAGACTACTAGAAAACGGGCGAATACAGATCAAATTTGTGAAAGACTATTTGAGTGTCATAGAGGAGCACCGTATTTACCTCTGGTTGTTCGGATCAGTGACGAAGGGCCATCAAGACAAAGAAAACGGGACACATTTCCGGGTACTGGCTGCAAGGCCCATGTGTATGTAGTACACCGGAAAAATGAAAACCATTGGGTTGTGACGGGAGTGGAGTTGAGCCATAATCATCAGTTGATGACCCCTAGTAAGATTGGTCAAATTCATCAACACCGAGAAATAAGCGCGGCACACAGACAACTTATATTTACAATGGTCGAGGCTAAAATTCCACCTTCTAGAATGATGGGGGTTTTCTCAAGCCAGGTTGGGGGGATTGACAAGTTGAGTTTCAACCAAGTAGACCTTCGAAATGAACTTCGTGCTCAGAGGAGAGAGTCTTTCGGTAAGAGTGATTCTCAAGCTACACTTGATATCTTAAGGCACCTTCAGAGTGAGAATTATGGCTTTTTCTATAATGTCCAACTGGATGATGAGAACCGCATTAGTACTATATTTTGGGCGGATGCCGGTTCTAGAGCTACTTATCAAAATTTTAGGGATATTGTGACGTTTGACACCACACATTGCACAAATAAGTACTCTATGCCTTTTGCTCCGTTCACCGGGGTGAACCACCACTATCAGTCAATCTTGTTTGGCTTTGCCCTGCTTAGGGATGAGACGGAGGAGTCATTTACGTGGTTATTTGAAACGTGGCTTAAAGCAATGTATCATATTCCTCCCAAGACCATCATCACCGACCAAGATCTGGCAATGAAAAATGCAATCGCTAAGGTCCTTCCAAATACTCACCATGGCCTGTGCACATGGCACATAAGCAACAAATATCCCGAACGGCTTCACAATGTATATGCAAACCATCTGACATTCAAGACTGACTTTAATACATGTGTGAAGAAATCGTTAACGGTAGACGTGTTCGAGGAGAGGTGGGCCAAGTTAATGGATGACTACCATTTGCACAATCATGAATGGTTACAATCGTTGTATGAGATCAAGACACAGTGGGTCGGTGCCTACACCAAGAAGTTTTTTACAGCCGGAATGACTACGACCTCAAGAAGTAAAGGTATGAATGCATTCTTTGATGGGTACGTAGGCCATTCTTCAAGTATAACAGAGTTCGTACTAGAGATGCAGAAAGCCCTTGACAAGCAATTTTTCCTTGAGAGAGAAGCCGACGCCGCTACCGTTTACAGAGAAAGAGCCATAGTAGTTTTTTCACCTTTGGAGGCTCATGCGGCTCAAGTCTATACCAAGGAAATGTTTAGACAGTTTTAAGAGGAACTACTAAAGTCGAATCAATATAGCATGACAAAGTTGCACGAGTATTCCACCAGAGTGATCAAGGTTTATGCTTTGACAAATGTGACGAATTTCGCCAATCCGTGCTCTTCGTCGGCTCCGAGGAGCAGAAGACATTTTACCGTAGCAGTTTGTATGGACACTGGTTGGTTAATTGCAACTGTCATCTGTTTGAGCATAAAGGTATACTTTGTCGACACGCATTGAGGGTTTTTAGCGCCAAGAATGCTCGTGAAATCCCTCCACAGTATATCTTGGAACAGTGGACGAAGGAAGCCAATAGAGTCCACGGTCACATTCCTTACGTGTCCAATGTTTCAGTTGATTTTGAGCAATCTAAGACGCTGCGATATAATCACCTTTGTAATATCATGCACGGTTTATCATTGGATGCAGCGTCAACATTTGATGGGTACATGTATCAAGTTGAAGCAGCTGCATGGGATAAGGCTAACCTTGCACAGTTTAGGATGACATTACCAGAAAGACAGGACACTCCGACTACTCGGACGACTCCAGCCGGTAGATTTAATCGAGCTTCACAGCCAGTCATTGACGGCACTAGCCTGCAAGGTGAGGAGGATGACATTTTTGATCCGATTATTTCTCAAACAAAAGGGCAAAAATGAGCAATATGCATGAAGAATCCGATTGAAGAAGCAATGGGTCAAAAAAAATTACGAAAGTGTGCGTTGTGTAATAAGATGACTGATCATGACAAGAGAAACCATTATAAAGTGTTAGGTATCGAACCTGGCAGTATGGTCGAGGAGGACGATGATGATGAAGAGTGTTAGGGTTAATGTTTCAGTTGTATAAATTGAACTTTTATAATGTTTAAATTTTTTATTTGGTTTGTGGAATCATAGCTTCCGAAAAATTACGTAATTTTTTTGGTCACTTTTTTTTCCCTCATTGCACCTTAGGCATGATAGTTAGCCCATTTGTATGAATTTCGGCAAAAAATGAGACACATTATTTTTTGGGTTTTCCTATGAAGGGCCTATTCGGGCACCCTTTAGGGCTCAATTCATAACTTCCGAAAAATTACGTAATTTTTTTTGTCACTTTTTTTGTCTCATTGCACCTTAGGCACGCTAGTTAGCCCATTTGTATCAATTTTGGAAAAAAAAAACGAGACACATTATTTTTTGGGTTTTCCTATGAATGGCCTGTTCGGGCACACTTTAGGGCCCAATTCATAACTTTTGAAAAATTACGTAATTTTTTTTGTCACTTTTTTTTGCTCATTGCATCTTAGGCACACTAGTTAGCCCATTGTCCAAAATCAAACAATAGTAATAATAAGGCTAATTCAATTTCAAACCTTAATATCCAAAATCCAACAATAGTAATCATAAAACATACGAACGTCTATTACATCTCAGGATAATGGTAAGGAAGGCGTCTAGCTACACCCTTTTTCAGCTTCCAGGCTATCCTATATCTAAATGTCAAGGCATCGTTTCGAGACCACATATCATATTCGAACACATCTGAGCGAGCTATGTAGTCCAAGAACACCATATACTTCGGATGCACCGTGTTTTTCGAATGCGTCGGAAGTAATATGGCTCCAATAATATACAGAAGGAATACTTTCGTATACGTCACGAAATCGTGAGGAGTGTATTCATCCGGTAGCATGCCATACTGCTCTCTCAGCCATTTAAGTTTGATGCCGTTCGTTGTATGAGCTTCCCTCGAAATTCCCGGGAAATACTGCCTAGACATCTTTGCTATGGATGCAGACGTTTTGCTCGAAGTAATGGGTTTGCCGTGAAATGGGATTCCAAGTATAAATCCGACGTCCTCTAATGTAATAGTCATTTCACCAAACCGGAAGTGAAATGATTTCGTCTCTCTCCTCCGTCGTTCAACTAGAGCGGATATAAGGCAATCGTTGTGTCGAGACAAAATCCCGGGATCGGTGAACATAGATAAATTTTGACGGTATAATAGTTGTATTTGTTCCTCGTTTAGTACCCACTCTTTGTGGTGACTTTTGCTTTGAATTGTTTCCAAAGCACCCCTATCGACACCGTCAAATACGTGCCTCGCGACGTGGTCATCGTCATCGTATAGAATTGATGTATCATGAGGTCCGGCGTTGAAATCCATATATCTAAGAACAAAATATAATCGTAAACCAACTTAGCATCCATAATATTTACATTCCAAAACTATAAATGAATCTTTAACCTAGCTTACCAACGCATTAGCAATAGTCATTATCTCATTTTTCAATCTATTAAAATAATTCCTCACTTCTCACCACTCCGAACTCTTTAATTACGCTAGTTCCCTAAAATTTAGCGCCAACGTGATTATTTAGCAATATACCCCTTGATGGCCGCTACAGCCCCAACACCTCAAAACCGCTTTAAAACCACTTTTTAAATGTATTACATCAATTATATACCAAATATTTTCTTTATCAAATTTTAAAGGGGATGAGTTACCAAAACACCCCCAACTTATGCAAAATACCCCTTGGTAGCCATCGACCCAACAAACATCTCAGAACAACTTTAAAATAACTTTTCGGGTGTCTTACACCCCTACTCTTTCCTCCAGTTGTGTTACAATGTTCAATTACCAAAATACCCCCGAGAGCGATAAATTACCGAAATGCCCCCCAGGGGTTATTATCACCCTAACACCCCAAACTAGCTTCAAAACTACCTTTCAGGTGTTTTACTTACATTTCTGGACTAAAAAGTCCTTTGAAAAATTTAACACCGTAAAATTATCAAAATACCCCTCTCGGGGTGACAAATTACCAAAATGCCCCTGGCATCCGAACAATCTCAAAAGTGCTTTGAAATTCTATTTTAAGCTTCCCAAATTCATTCTTAATCTAAAAAGTATTCTACGGACTTTTTGCCCAAAAATCCTGAACCGGTGTCCGGATCGAGCGCTTAAAAGCCCGTTCGGCCAAAATAATAGCTAACGACTTCGGAATGGCCTGAATTCTTGGGGAATTGAACTTCCCAACATCCTAAGATTCTCATAAATGTTTCGCGCGAAATCACGCTAGCTTGATATTTTAAATTATACTGTAAAGTTACAAGGTTCCCCGTATCAGTTAACCCATTTTCAGTCTTTGGAAAAATCTGAAATTTTTTCTTGATATAGATCTATTAAAAATAACTAGAGTCTTTTTTTCGTACTTTGCCAAAATCTAGCTCTAGCTATTTTTTATACATTGGTGAAAAACTATCTAATTAAGTTTTCACCTTTAGCGACAATTACATTTCGTATTCACATTAAACACACATAGTGTTACACCCTAGGAACACACATAGTGTTAAAAATTATTTCCTCCAGTTGTGTTACAATGTTCAATTACCAAAATACCCCCGATGAGCGGTAAATTGTCGAAATGCCCCCGGGGGTTCATTATCACCTTAACGCCCTAAACCAACTTCAAAACAACCTTTCAGGTGTTTTACTTACATTTCTGGACTAAAAAGTCCTTTGAAAAACTTAACACTGTAAAATTGCCAAAATACCCCTCTCGGGGTGGCAAATTACCAAAATACCCCTGGCATCAGAACATTCTCAGAAGTGCTTTGAAATGCTATTTTAAGCTACCCGAATTCATTCTTGATCTAAAAAGTATTCTACGGACTTTTCACCCAAAAATTCCGAACCGGTATCCGGATCGAGCGCTTAAAAGCCCGTTTGGCCAAACAAATAGCTAACGACTTCGGAATGGCCCGAATTCCTGGGGGATGGAACTTCCCAACATCCTAGGGTTCTCATAAAAGTTTTGCACAAAATTGCACTAGCTTGATATTTTAAATTACACTGCAAAGTTACAAGGTTTCCTGTATCAGTTAACCCCTTTTCAGTCTTTGGAAAAATCTGAAATTTTTCCCTGATATAGATTTTTTAAAAATAACTAGGGTCTCTTTTCACACTTTGGCAAAATCTAGCTTTAGCTATTTTTTATAAATTCGTGAAAAATCCTAATTTTGACGCCCTAAAAAATCGTTGTTTTGAAATCTATAAATGTAATACCGCTCATCCTATCTCTGATTGATCTGATTTTGTTTCCTTCAATTTGTATTTTTGTTATCTTTGATTTGAGTCTACAATGACTATTTTTGAACTTTGAAATTAACATTGAATTATAAGAAAATTCAAAATACTTACTTGTTTTGACTTGATATATTTAAAGAAAAATCCACCGATCTTCTAGCAGTTATCCACCGATCTTCTAGCGTAATTTTTTTTTGTTTGTATGTTGTGGAGACTATGTAGGTGAGATATGGAGTATGAAGACAGTTGTGGTAAAGATGATGGAGAGTGGAAGAAAGGGTTCGGGGAGGAGGGATTATAAAGAGAAAAAAGTGAGGGAGAGAGAAGAAAGAAGACAGAGAAAAAAAATCCGTGAGTGAGCAGTCAAAGGCTGTGAAAGAAAAAAATGGCAGAAGACTCTGCGGCCAAGCTTTGAGCTACCTCTGGATAAAAAAAAGAAGGGGGAGGGCAGGAAAAAGGACGGGGAAAGGACACCGCATCACGGGGAGGGGGAAGGGGGGCCATGGGGAAAAGGGGCATCAGGGGGGAAGGGGGGACCTTGGGGGGGAGGGGGCCATGGGGTAAGGGGGCATCACTGGGGACACCACGTGGGAGGGGGGTGGGGGGGCCATCCGGGGGGTGAATTGTAACTCTTTGTTGCGGTTGGCCCATTGAAGTAATCATGCCAACCGCAACAAAGAGTTGCGGTTGGGCATGGAAATGGGGGAAGGGGAGACGGGGGGACACCACGTGGCCGGGGAAGGGGGCCCATCCGGAGTGAACTGCAACACTTTGTTGCGGTTGGCTTTTGGAGAGAATGCTTTACTTTTTGAAAATTATTCCAACCGCAACAAAGTGTTGCGGTTGGGTTTTTGTGAGGCCATAACAATTTATTACAACCCCAACAAAGTGTTGCGATTGGGTTTTTGTGAGGAATAGTTACAACAGCTACAAAGAGTAGCGGTTTGGTGGAGAAATAAGTATTTTCTCACTGGTAGACAGGGATCGGCTCCCATATATATATATATATATATATATATATATATATATATATATATATTTCCTTGAATCTGCCCCAAACCCTTTCTGTATCATCAAGAATCAGAATGCCACTTTATCTCCCTGGCACCCAATCAAGGTGTTTAAAGCTTCTTGGTCACAATGCTCTCATGAAAACACTCTAGTCGGATCGAAGTACACGCCTTCAGAGTCAAGTAAATTTGCCATCTCCAGTGCATAGGGATGACAAGCCTTTGTAAATATGTAAAGCTCGAAATCAAGAACCAAGATAAGCTTTTTGAGGAGAAACAACATCTCTATGTATTGATCTCGCATTCGGGCAATTCGAGTTTCAGTGTCATCAATGTGCCCCAGATCGCTCTGCATACCGGAGGGATTTGCAACAGCAGAATTCTTATCATCCATGAATCGCTCACATAGTGTACCGATTGTCAACTTCAATTCTGAAAGAAGAGGAAATGAGGGGAGAAGAAAAAAATGGTGAGAGAAAGACACAACTCAAAAAGAAGAGAAAGGACAGAGAGAGAAAGAAAGGGGAAAAAAGTCAAGCCATTAATGAGAGAAAGGGGAGAGAGAGAAAAAAATGTAAGAAAACTAATCCGCTACATAATGTAGCGGATGAGAGAAAGGGGAGAGAGAAAAAAAAAGTCAAGAGTAATAATGAGAGAGAGGAGAGAGAAAGAGAAAAAAATGCCAGAAAATAGTCCGCTACATAATGTAGCGGATGGACTGTTTTTAAGTTTGAGGGTATTTTTGTCAAAATATCGTCCGCTACATAATATAGCGGACGGTCTTAAAAAAACGTAAGAAAAAGATCTGGGCCGTCCACAGATCGCGAGTGGACGGCCAGATTGTGCTTGTAACTTCTCCTATTTTGCTAGCGCTCTCAACGGATCAGCTCCCATATATATATATATATATATATATATATATATATATATATATATATATATATATATATATATATATATATATATATATATATATATATATATATATTATTTACGAAAAAAATTATAATAGAGAGAATTGATGACTTGAAGAATGCTCATACCAATAAAAAAATTGCTCACAAAGGTACTCTCTTCAATGATGTAAAATTATGAAGATGAAGAGAGAAAAGTGTAATCTATGAGTCTTGATGTTTTTCTACTGAACGGAGGCTTAGAATGTGATTTCCATGATGTATGATGAAGTCCCAAATCATTAATATAGGGTGGATACAAATATAGCCGTTATTGGAAAATTAGGCATGATTTTAGGCAAAATTAACCGTTATTTTTCAACCAATAGTTAATAAAGTTTGACTGCATTCTCAATGCAGTCGAAGTCGAGTGTATTACCTTATTGCCCATTACTCGACTACCTCACAAAATTTCCTTTCTTACTTTGGGCATAACTTTGTTTAGAAAAATATGATTGATGTGTCATTTTTTGTATTGGAAAGCTAATGAAAAGTTTTATCAAAATAAGAAAATTTTTGCACCAAAAACATTTATCAGAAAATTCTAAGTAAGCTCCAAAATTCACTCACTTTCAAGAATCACACTTGTGTGAATAGTTATGAACTCACTTGTAATGCACAAGGTGTCCTAATGTCTTTTTAGGTCACAATCATCAATCCAAGCATCAAATCAAGACTAGTTACGTAATAATAAGATCAAGCATAATTTAAAGTAAACTTAGCCTATGTATTCTTTGTCACTCTTTGCATTGGACTTGACAAATCTTCTATAGCATATCAAGTATAACTTTAAGCTCCTTTGACTTTAATCCACATGTCCAACTTCTCATATGTGTTTTCATGAGTGTTCATGTGTATACCTACTAAAAATTCACTCAAAGCACACATTAGAATATAATCAATGTGTTGTTATCATCAAAACAAGATGCAAGCCTAGACTAGCCAACTGTAGGGCTAACATAGTGCATTATTGAGTTTAGGCCTAATAATATGACTTAGTTAATTAATTCGGTCCAGTCTAGTTAAAGTATTAAGTGTCCGAGTCCTGTGTTCTTGTCCAGACCAACAGTCCAATCTAGTTGCATGTCAAGTCATTTGTTGGTCCAGTTAGTAAATAATGTTAGTCAGTCCAATGTCTATATTTTGTTGTTTAATTGAATTAATTTGTCTAGATAATTTAGGGAAATAATATGCAAATTATTCCTTTCAAAGATTAAATTAATCTATTTTATGGTTAGGAGATAAATTATCCCAAATTTTTGTATATCCTATCTGCAAAATCAAAGATAATTACTAAAAATAGGGTCAAATAATGCATCAAAATTTGAAAATTTTATTTTTAAATTTGTGGGATGAACCGGCCAGTTCCTTGTAGGACCAGAGTCGAACTATGGCGCTTTTGATTCCAGTTAGTCCGACCGAATAAGTAGGCAATTCAACTTCCGATGTCGAGTTCAAGCCAAAAACATAACTTAGGTTTAAAATTTGTCATATTTTGTATGTTACATGTTCTTAAGGCCAAAAATCAATAGAAATCAAGTAGAGACTGAAAGGGCATGGCGGGTGCCAAACACCTTTCCATGTCGTAACTTTGTCCCCAAACCCATCTCTCAATTTTCGATAGATTAGTTGCTCTTTTGGACACTTTAGGGTCATTTTTAGCGTTTTCCTTATCTTGTTAAATAAAACAAGATGGCAACTCGCCTCCCACAGTATGCCATGAACCGTGAAACTATGCATTATATTGGTGGGTGAACAATCCAATACTTGGTGAATTCTGCTTCACAATGATAGGAAGAGCCGACATCGAAGGATCAAAAAGCAACGTCGCTATGAACGCTTGGCTGTTACAAGCCAGTTATCCCTGTGGTAACGTTTTTGACACCTGTAGCTTCAAATTCCGAAGGTCTAAAGGATCGTTAGGCCACACTTTCACGGTTCGTATTCGTAGTGGAAATCAGAATCAAATGAGCTTTTACCCTTCTGTTCGACACGAGATTTTTGTTCTCATTCAGCTCATCTTAGGACACCTACGTTATCTTTTAACAGATGTGCTGCCCTAGCCAAACTCCCTACCTGACAATGTCTTCCGCCTGGATTGGCCCGCCGAGGCGGGCCTTGGTTCCAAAAATAGGGGTGTTGCCCCACTTCCGATTCACAGAATAAGTAAAATAACGTTAAAAGTAGTGGTATTTCACTTTCATAATCCCGAACAATGATGTAAATCATCCAAGTTTGTCTGTAAACATTTTTTGTAAACAAAAAATTCCATTTGGGATTTTATTAGCCGTTTAACGAATTAGATAGATGAAAACCTTGCCTATAAAGGCTTGTTGCCCACAGAAAGGGGGTCAGGTTGAAAAGGTCTCTGGTATTCACCAACCCTTTCATCATCGCGCAACCCCCTACCATGCACCGACCACACACCCATGGGCAGACACCCACACCCATAAACGCGACACAAATTTGTTAGACACACCTACGATAGGCTCCCCTAACCCACCCAGCCCACGTCTTACCAACCTTCCACCACCGTATAGCCCCTCACCCATAGACAAAGACACATACACATGAGACACAAATATACCCCGTCTGCCTCCCCCCAACATAAAGCCCCAAATGCACAGAGATGACCATCGTGCCTATGGTATACATTGCCAGTAGTGGTCATTGTAATTGCGACATTGTGTGCCTATGGTATCCAGTAGTAGCACCACCACAATTGAACCCTTCACAGCCACAAAACACCAAACCCCAAACTGAATTCCGGCGACAGGTGGTGAAATAAATTCAGTATTATAGAGAAAGGATCGGGTTTTTATACCTCATGAGATCATAAAAAAGGTGCTAGAGGTTGATTTGACTTTTTATACCATTAAAGCAGTAAAGTCAGGTTCTATAAAGGCTGTAAACTCTTCATGCTTCTAGATGGTTGCCACTTGAAGGGTCCTTATATGGGGTGGGCAGGGGGTAATACTTATTTTTGGTGTTTCTTTAGATAGGAATATTAGTTTGTTTTTGAGTTGCATATGGTGTGGTTGAATCCCACACTCTGTTAGTTTGACATTCTTTTTTTCATAAAGCTAATTTTGGATAAGAATATCTAGAAAGGTAGGGTAAGGACTAACTATCCGGTTAGCCTTGTGAATTAACCGGCCAGTTGGTTAGTGGGGTTATTGTGGATTTTTGAAATATTACGAGGAGGTTATGGTTTTGACTAACCTTCCTGTAATTCAAGAGGTGAACCAGTCGGTTAGTCAGTGGTTCTAGGGTTTGATTCGAAAAAGAAGTTCCAAAATAGAAAAAAGTTTTGACTAATCGTCCAGACACTCAGAAGGTGAACGTAATCTGTCGGTTGGTCAGTAGGTCTAGTTTGATTTGAAAAAATCCTAGAATAGGAAAAGTTCTAACTAACCGTTCGATCACTTGGGTGGTAAACTGGCCGATTGGAAGTTTTTGGATTTGAAAAATCTTGGCAAGGTTAAGCTTGTGACTAACTGTCTGGTAACCAGATGGGTTAACCAGCAGGTTGGAAGTTTTGGATTTGAAAGTTTTTGGGAAATTCTGACTATATATTCGGTAACTTGGTGTGTTAACAGGTTGGTAAGTCAGTGGGTTGGATTAGATTATAAACAAGCCAGCTTTGAACTTTTCTAAATAATGCACATGCTGACTAACTGTCTAGTTAGGAGCGCGATTAACCGGCCTGTTAGTCAGAGTCTAATCCTTTTTGTGAAGTTACCAGTTTTATCTTACAGAATGCTCGTGGTTTCCCTGCCAACATGCCATAGGCCAATACAGGTACTCTCCCAACAAAGGGTAGAATACTGAATGATTCGGGTGTGTTGTTTCTCTCTCAACACCAGTGTAAAGTTCACTTCATCGGCTCAACTGTACCTTATACCTCCCAGTCATAAATAGGAAGTTAACAAGGGGCAATCACCAGTACATATAGAAGTCATTTGATATACAAAGAAATCAGGAGGAATCTTTAGTACGATGCAATGCTGTTGAGAGCTTAATCAAAAGATTGTATTGTGCCTAGGAGGACCAAGGGCTTCAACTGTCGCTCTCGAATGGGTGGGTCGGGGTGAGACGTTCGCATGTGTGAAGTATGAAAATAAAAATGCAAGTACCACAAGTATATCATATTGTACATATAACAAATTTCAAAGAAAATACAACAAGGCAAAAAATCAATAAAGTTTTTCAAGTCTAGTCCTCTTAGTTGTTTTTATCCCCAGCGGAGCGTCAGTGTAGCAAACTACCTTGGAAAAAATCCCCGGAAGGAGGATTTTTATTTAGAATCACCATCTTATTTAATTAAAGGAAAGGAAAATAAGAAAGACTCTAAAAATGAATCTAAGGATGTCAAAAAAGACTACTAGTCTATAAAAATCAAGAGAAAGGTTCAAGGACTAAGTTACGCAACGAGAAGGTGTTAGGCACCTGTCGCGCCCTTTCGGTCTCTAGTTCATTTTTATTGAATTTTGGCCTTAAGAACATATAGCATGAAAAATATGATAAATCCTACCCTAAGTTAATTTTTATGTTTTTTGGCTTGAACTTGGCATCGGGGGTCGAATTGCCTACTTATCTGATTGGACTAATCAGAATAAAAACCGTCATAGTTCGACTCTGATCCTATAGAAAGTAGTCTACATTTCAAGACTTAGACCTAGACCAAAAAATATGAAGGAGTCTTTTTGTTGCTTTTTAATAAAAATGTGACCACTTGAAATGAGAGACGCTCTAGATCATTATTATCTAAGCTAATATAGAAAACTGTAAATGTACCTTGAGAAGACGCTAGCTTAGAAGACTTCGGAACTCCTTATAATGAATCCATGATGCATGTGACTTGCGTATATAAAAATGAATATGAAGTGCTATATTCCCCTTAAAGATGATCTACCATTTCTATCAAAGAAATAATATGAAAGCTCTAGAAAGAAAAGCTTCCCTAAAAATGTAAGCCACGACCCTATTTTATAAGGGTCTGGGATGCCAGAAATGGTACAGATGACGATATCAACCTGTGATCTGATGATAAGACAGAATATTTGATAAAAATCGTAGATTAACAAAAGTCAACTAGCCGGCTCGTTTACTCTTGACCTTTTATATAATTTTCAACAAATTTTGGGACATTATCATGTCTCAAAATTGGTAATTATCTTAGTCAATTCTCAGATATAATACCGAATTTCGGAAACACTTCCCACATTCACACCAATCACTTTTTTTCTCAAATTGATCCTTAAGTCTGTAAGTCAATCTTACCCTCTTGACTCTAACCTAAGATGGGTTAACCTTAACTAAATGGCTACTATCCAATAAACTGGGCCTAATTAATTTTGGTAAACTGACTAGACTGGACTACGTATTGAATTTGCTTAAATAGATTAGGCTCATCATTTTATTAGGCCTATACCCATAATAATAAAGAACTTAATCATTAATGAAGCCCATCAAAATAAATAAGAAAGATAAAATAAAACTACAATACTGGGTGTCTACAAGTATATTGAGCTATTCTGAGTACAAATACCCTTGGAGAAATTTTCTAATTACATGCAATAAGAACTCATCAACATTCTTAAGCTTAGGGTAACTTGGTTTTGTGCAAGTTATTTGTCTATGATAATTTGACAACTCAATTCTCTGCAAGTGTTTTGCTATTTAAAAAATCTTTGTACACAAAAAAGAAAAGAAAAAAGGATTGAAGTTTTTGAGAAAATTGTTCAATATAATTAAGTGTCAAAAAGAATTCCATAGTTACATACCACAAAAAAGTTAATTTTTGCTAGTTTCCCTTTCACCAAATTTGGTGGAGGAGATGTAGTGTGTATAGGCCAGTCTTAACGTGAATAGAGAGATCTAATAGTTTTTGAAGAGATTTTTAATTAAAAGTCAAAAGCATCCTTAAGATTAATAAATTCAAAAAAAGAATTTTTACGAAAATAAGCGTAATATTGTATTCAAAGTTAAAAACACCATTAATTTAAAACAAACTCTGAGTTATAAAGAATATTTTAAGGAATGCTTTTGTGTACCCAAGTAGGTAGGCGACTAATACGTGGTGTGCCCCCATGAACTAAATGTAGTAGATATTCAATTTTTCTATTGTTGTTCAACATCATGACTATTTGAAAGAACTTTTTTGTTTTTTTTTTTTGGGTTGAGAATGTTATGAAACGCATCAACAACAAAGCAATATATCGAAGAATAAAAAAAAGAAAATTAAAAAAAAACAATACAAAAATTACGAGATTCACCAATGTGGCTACGTCTTTGGAGTATGACCAGATTTCGTTTTCACTATTCGGTAGTGTTGCAACTAAAAACCTAGCCCCCACTCTCTGTTGTTGTTTTTCTCATGACCCAAAAAACAACACTAGACCACTTATATATATTCAAAGCTAAGTGGTAACCTTCTCTAAATAACCAATGTGAGACAAGATAACGTATATACTTAAGGCTAAGTTGTGACCTTCTTTCAATAACCAATGTGGGACACCCACACAAAAAATCAGTTTTCGTGTCACTACCTCCATTGTAATAAGGACTAAAATCAGGCTCCATATATAACAATCTCCCACTTGGAGACTGATACAACCCAATGCCGAAACTCCCTACAAATGCTGGTTATACTCATCCAAGAAGCATCAACAAAAAATTATCAAAATTGAGCATAGGCTCAACTTATGCCTGTTAACCACCTTCGTTAACATCTCTACGGGATTCTTGTTGTCTTCAATATCCTCCAAGTTCAGTTGTCCATCCTCTAATAAAGACTGTATAAAGTGATACCTCAACTGAATGTGCTTGGTCCTTGAATGAAACGCTGAGTTCTTGACAAAATGTTTTGCACTCTGACTATCAGTCCATAACTTGCAATCTACTTGCCCATATCCCAGCTCTGTTAACAATGAAGCCAAATTATTTCCTTGCTTGCTCATGTCAACATATTATGCTCTTGTCGTAGACAATGCAACAATCTTCTGTAACTTAACAATCCAGCTCATTGCGGTCCCTCCTACAGAAAAAAAAAAACATATCGCGTTGTGCTTCTCCCACTGTCTCGATCACCTGCATGATATGAGTCTACATAGCCTCGCACATCTATGTTATCACCCCCGAAACAAAAACAAGAGTTGGATATTCCTCTCAAATACCTTAGAATCCACTTCACTGCTTGCCAATGTTCCATTCTTGGGTTTGTCAGAAATTTGCTCACAACTCCAACTGCATGTGCAATATCCGGCCTTGTACTGACCATGGAAAACATGAGACTCCCCACAGCAGAGCAATACGATACATGTGCCATGTATTCTTCATCTTCCCTGGTCTTGGGACTCAACTCTTTTGAAAGCTTGAAGTGGGTTACTAAGGAATCGTCACAGGTTTAGAGGTGTACAAGTTAAATTTCTTCAAAACCTTCTCAATGTACTCTTCCTACGACAACCATATCTTCTTTTGTTTTCTATCCCTGGTTATTCTTACGCCAAGAAGTTGTTTTACCTCACCCAAGTCCTTTATAGAGAAAGTACTTGCCAACTTCTTCTTGAGTTCATTAATCCTTCCCATGCTTGAACCTGCTACAAGCATATCATCTATATACAGAGTTAAAATAATGAAATCTTTAGTATTGAACTTTTGGAAATAAACACAGTGATGAGAATGGCATCTACTGAAGTTTGTCTGCTTTATAAAACTGTTAAACTTCAAATACCACTATCTAGGAGCTTGCTTAAGCTCTTCTTCAACCAGCAAACCATTCCCTCCTTACCCTTGACTTCAAAACCCTCTAGGTGATGTACGTAGATTTCTTCCTTCAAATCCTTATGGAGAAATGTTGTCTTAACATCCAACTGCTCTCGATGTAATTCCTCTATAGTTATAATGCTCAATATTGTACAAATTGAAGTCGTCTTCACTACAGGAGAGAAGATTTCTTAGAAATCAATACCTTTTCTCTATCGATACCCTTTCACAACTACTCTTTCCTTGTATATCTTTATTCCTCCAATTTCATTTTTAATCCTGTATACCTATTTATTATATTGAACACTCTTTCTTGCGGGAAGCTTTACCAAATCTCAAGTTTGGTTTTGCTCAAGTGAAGCCATCTCATCATTCATGGCTCTCTCCCATTATAACCTGGATTCATCCAGTATTGCTTCTTGATAATATTCTGGATCACCAAAATCAGTATACAAAATATAATTAAGTGGAAGACAAAGTCTATCAGGAGCTTTCCTTACCCGACTGCTTCTTTTGAGGTTAGGAGTTTCAGCCACCTGTTATTGATTTTCAGCTACAATTTCAGTATCAGTTGTCTCATCAAGGACTTCTGAATTTTCTATCCTGGGCACCTATCCATCTTCTGGCTCATCAAGCTCCATGTATTCTCTATTTTTCTTTTTAATTTCATGTTCTTGTAACTTGTGCTTATACAACCGTGATTCATCGAATATGATATCCCTACTCCTGATGATTTTGTTATGTTCGTAGTCTCACAAATGTTAACCATATCTATGACCTCCATATCCAATAAATACACACTTATGAGATTTAGAGTTAAGTTTTTTCCTTTCCTCTTTATCAATATGAGCATAAACAATATATCCAAAAACTCTCAGAAAAGAATAATTTACTGGTTTACCTGACTATTCTTCTTCAGAAATACCATCAACGAGAGCACTCGTTGGACTTTGATTAATTAAACATAAGATAGTATCAACAGCTGTTGCCTAGAACTGTAGAGGTAAATCAACATGTAACCTCTTGCTCGTTCTATGATGGTTCTGTTTATCCTCTCTGCCAAGCCATTTTCCTGAGGTGTCCTCTTAACATAGTCCTTATCAACCTGACACCATTATTGGAACATTTATTCTTGAAACCCTCAATCACGATACTCACCCCCATCATCAAATTTTAGGCATTTTATCTTCTTTCATGTTTCATTCTCAAAAAGAATTTTTCACTTCTTAAAAGTGTGATAAACATCATATTTCTGACTGATGGCATATATCCAGGTCTTTCTATTAGCATCATCTATAAAAAAAACGAAGTAGAAATTATCTCCATGAGACTTTACTGTAGTAGGTCTACAATCATCCGTGTGAACTAATTCCAGCCTTTCAGTCTTCTTCTCTTTATCATCCCTCCGAAAACAAACCCACTTTTTCTTCCATTGACACAACCCTCACAAAAATCCAATAGAATGTTCTTCATCCTTGGCAATGCATTCTTGGAGTGTAGAATTCTCATACCACTCTCACTCAAATGTCCCAAACTAATGTAGTCCTCTAATTTTCTGTAGAAGCCAAAGACATAGAATGTTTATAAGTACCTGATAGAGTATATAGAGTTCCTACTCTTTCACTTCTTGGTACCACCATCGACCCTTTAATCACCTTCCACTGTTTTTCACCAAATCCCACAAAATAGCCTTCATGGTCCACCTACCCCACCCCACCCCTCCAAAAAAAATAATTATAAGGTTCTTCTACAGTTCTAGAATATGTCTAACCGCCTTCAAAACCAGGGTTCCTCTATTAGAAAATTTAATTTCAGCTTTTCCCTTTCCAACAATGTTACTCTAATTCTTGACAGTCACATGTCCATAATCACCATGAACATAATCACAGAAACAATCCCTATGAGGTGTACAATGAACCGAGGCTCCTAAGTCTACATACCAAATATCACCCACTGCAGCAGAGAGACATAAATCGTCATATGTCCTTTTGTTTGAACTTACCATGTTTGCCCTTTCATCATCACCTTGTCTTCCCCCTGCTCCTTTTTTCTTTATTAGTTATGTACAATTATTCTTGTTATGACCCTCCTTGTTACAATTCCAGCACACTTTGGTTCTCCCTTCGGACTTCAACTTGCCTCTTGATTTTGATTTTCCTCTTGTAGGACTTCTTCCCCTATTATTCTGCTCGTTATTCTGTCTACCTCGGGATTCCACGAACAAAACAATACTAGATGATATATCATCACCAATCATCTTTCTCTACATTTTTTCATTCATTGTAGAACTCACAACATCATTAAGTGTTAGCATTCCAGAGACAGTAGGATTACTCACTGTCGTCACTAAGTTATTTCAAATATCAGGCAGTGAACAAAAAAACAACATAGCCCTAATTTCCTCATCAAAATTAATGCCGAAAAATTCCTTTTTGAAGTAGAAGGCTTTTAATAGAATTTTTTTAACGCTTGCATCTCAGCAGTAGTAATTTTTTCCTTGGATATGTTGAATGCTACTTGCATTCAATGGCGGACTTACCCTTTCACCGGGGGGGTCTGATTTACACCCTCAACTTCCAGGAATTTTTTTTTCATTTCACATATTGTGACTCTCTCTCTCTCTGTTCTCTATGCAAAGTGCATTCTCTCACAGTCTTCTCACCCACTCTTAAACCGTAGACGGCAGCAAACACACACCCCGGCATCGATGACAACAATGGTTTGTAACTCTCTCTCTTTCTCTCTCTGCACGATGGCAGACACCCACCCTCAGTCTCTCACAGTCTCATCAACTCCAAACCGCAGACGTCGAGTGGACCGACAACTGGAAGGAGGTCTTCTTCTGTTCAAATCTAACCGGTGAGTGGGACAGCGAAGCACGAACTCCACTAGCCATGAACCCACTACGGCGACAACGATCGGTGACCCGTCATCGTTCAATTAGTCAATTGCCTGAGGTACACATTTTTAGATTATTGATCATTTTCTTTCCCAATTGAGCATTTTATATTGTTGATTGAGCATTTTAAATTATTAATTGAGTATTTTAGATTGTTAGATTGAGCATTTGAGATTGTTGATTTAGATATGTGACCTAATTTGATTGATATATGTGACCTAATTTAATGTCATAGTTAATTGCATATCGAATTAGGTAATTAAACCACGTGTTTAGGTCCTCCATAGACAGTTTCTTCTACTTCCCTCGCTTATTTTTTCCTTCACATCAATGCCCAAAATCCCCCTCTCCAAAATCCGTTCTTTCTTTTGTTTAGACCCTTGGATGAAATTTCAATCACCTTTATACACAGTTTCTTAATGGATCATAGAATCTCAAGATTCTTTCTGTTACTCCCAACTTTACAGTTTAGAAGCAGATGAGATGTTTTCGTGCTACCAAAAGCACATTTTAATTAGAAAGCTTCTAATAGCTTAACTTTGCCTTCTATTAGTAGAATTGTACTACTTATTTACAGTTAGCATGTTGCTAACTTGTGATCCAACAGACACTCAAGGTGGTCTGAAGCTTTTGGAGGACTTGACCATAAATGCTTATCTTGTACTGCAACGGGTACTAGATAAGATATTTACTCAAAAAGCCACCACTCATTACATGCTCTGTTATGCTTGCTTGGGAAACACAATTATATTTGGATGATAAAGAAATTGCATTTGACAATTGCAAATTTGCTCAAATTTGGGATCGCCTCCTCGGCTTCAGTAATTTTAAAAATTAAGTAAACCAAATTTTAGTAAACCAAAACTAATTGTACATCAAATTACGTAAGTTGCTTATGAGTTAGGTCACTATTCAAACTTTCCACTAAAAATTCTCCATGTAATTGAGCTTGAACTTGTTAGGTCGTTTGGATTTAAAATCGGGTGGTTGAAATGTTTTTTAGTTGCTTATGTTTTTTTGTGTATTATCGAAAATTTACTTACAAATTTTTTTAGTGATTTTCATATATATTTAGCACCCCTAGGGTGAAACCCTGGTTCCACCACTGCTTGCGGTGCCAGTCTAATCCTTACTGTAGCCAATGCCATTCTGTCCAAAATCACCCACTCGTTCGCATTCATTGCTTGAGGTTTTTCTCCCATCAACAGTAGATACAGATCCTTTTGATATAATTAGTCTTCAACTTGCATCTTCCACCACTGAAAATTCATACCATTAAACTTCTCGATCTTTCCTATACCTTTTTGGCCATTACTCCCACTCAAACGTAAAACCAATGTGAGTAAAACTCAAACCCAAGCTCTGGTACCAGTCATTAGGGAACGCAAATGTGGCTTAAGTCACATTTACATTTAGGTCTTGGACTCGAACTACGAAATGAAAAGACTCTTTTTGAGTTTTTACGTAATAGAAATGTGATCGCGGGGAAAGGTAATTATTCTAGACTATTTACATTGTAACTAGCCTAGAAAAGTAATAAAATGTACCTTTTGAATGCGCTTGCTTAGAAGACTCAGAAGAGCTTCGAGACGGTCCTCGATGCAAGTGGCTTAAGAATAACAAAATCAACCCCTTTAGAGATGATCTACCACTTCTAAGAAAAATTGTATAAAAAAAGTGTTTAGAAAAAAAAGTTTATCCTTGAAAATGTAGTCCAAAGACCTTATTTTCAGATGTTTGGGTGCCAGAAATGATAAGGATGGCTATCCCAGTATATAATTTAAAATGATAGAGCTGAATATTTGATGAAAATTTAAAACTTAAAAAAAAGTCAACAAACCGGCCAGTTAGTTAACGAACAGGCCAGTTCATCCCTCGAACCGACACTTCATTCTTTGGACGAACGACTGGTTTTTGATAAACCGGCCGGCTGTCGATAAACTGGTCGGTTCACCCCTAAACAAATTTTTTTCAATTTTGAAACATTATTTGTCCCAAATTTGGTGATTATCTCTGATGTAATCAAATGGGATAAACCAGATTGGAAAATCATTTCTATACCTCTTACACATCAAGAATTAATTACATATATCAAGGAAACTTATAAGACATTTTCAAGTCAGTTAATCAATCACAATCTCTTGACTTGAACTTGGGTTAAACCTAACTAACTGAATAGGTTTAACCAATTGGACTAGACTTTAACTGGACTGGACTTGACTCAAATTGGATAGAACTAGACGCCTTATTGGACTATATTAAATATATTATGCTCATTATATTATTAGGCCTAACCCTATAATAATAATAATAATAATAATAATAAACTTAATTAACAATAAAGCTCAATAATCATCTAATAAATAAAGTTCTACAAAAATAGGGTGTCTACAGAGCCCCTTGGTGGGGGAGCTCACCTGCGGGCGAACATCACCATAAAAAGACAACACTTTTTTGTAGTAGAAACATAACAACAATGACAAGACTCGAAATCGACTCAAAGACTCATACAAATATGAAGTCGAACCTTGGTAAGACTTCCTACATATCCATAGAAAAGGAATCAAACCAACGCAGTTTAGAAAGGCTGGGGATATTGTTCCAAGCCGGAGCCAATAGTAACAATGGTTAATCGTCAAGCAATACCAAATAAGGAAGTGAATTCAAAACTTATATGGAGCTGGAGCCAACAGTAACAAAAATTAGTTGTCTTAGGATATTGAGAAATCTTGTCTAAGAGCCAGAGCCAACAGTAACAACGATTAATAGCTGAAACATGAAGGCACGTCTAGAAGCCGGAGCCTACAGTAACAAGGATTGGTCCTCCAGATGTACTGAAAGCTTATGACTAAGAGTTAGAGCCACTAGTAGCAGTGATTGGCGGCTTAGCCACAAGGACATACCCCTAAAAGCTGGAGCCAATGATAATGACAATTGGTCGTTGAGGGATATTGAAAGCTGGAACTAGAACTGCAGTTGGAAAAACTCACGGCCTAAGAATTGAAGCCAATAGTAATAATAATTGGTCGCTTGGATAAATGAGAAGAAAAGCATATATAAAAGCCACAAACCCACTGCATTATCTCATTTATTTAGCTACGTGGACATCTTTCTACATGAGAAATCACCATCGCCGCAGCCACCATGGCCAGGGGGTGGGGGGTGTTGTAAATAGGTACTCGAAACTACAATGAAAACAAAGTAAAGGATAAAACTTATCATATTGGAAATGTGAAGTGAGGTGTGTGTAACAATGTCCTTAAGAGTTATTTATGCCCTTGAAGACGATGTCTTGGTGCTGACAGTCACTAGTAGCACACCTTCTCGGATTCAACAACCATTCTCCTTGCTAACGAGTGCTCAAATAGCTTGGAGACACTGGAACAACTTGACTTGTTTGAAATTACAACATGAACACAATAATAATGTATAGCAACAAATATCCGTGGTAGAGATAGCTTTTTTGATTTTTGGTGTATGAAATGACTAGAAGTTATGGGGCTTAAGGAAGAAAAAACATATAAAACACATTTACTAAATCAGTTCTTTAACAGCTATTTAATTAGTTTAGACAAAGGCTCAATATTTGAAGTTTATTTAAATTGAATTAAAGATGTGTTAAATATCATTTAACTGACAATTAAATGTCCTTAAATTTTGAGGTGACGAATAAATAAGTAGAGAAAATGGGCCTCAACTTTGGCTTTGAAATACCATGAATTTAGGTACTAGATACAACAAACCCCCACATATTTCATAGAGAAGCACAAGAAAGTAATGCACAAACATAGGTGTCTTTTGACTATGAACTAATACATAGGGTAAATAAGATTTATCCACAGGAATTTGGTGAAATTTACAACTTCACTCATGGTTTTTAACCAAAATATATATTACCCACCCAAGTCTCGAAGCAAGGTTGTTCATCGCAGTTTGGCGTGTTCTCAGCCGTGCACCTGGATTTCATGGGTGCTCTAGATAACATGCCTACCTTCTCAAATGAGGAGGCCTTACCTCTACAGCCATACACACCAGCCAAATGAGGACTATGGAAAATCATTAAGAGCTTAAAGCTCAACCTCACTCGTTGCAGAAATACGCTATTCTCCACTCCATGGATGGACTGCATACACAAGTATAGTACCTCAACAGACCACCCAATCAGTTGTTATTACCCCTATCAACCTACTTCCTAGGAGTACCACATAGGTTGTGATAATGTGTCTTGGATAAAAAAATCTAGAATGTGTGGGAATCCCACATCAGTTATTCAGAGAAGGTTACAACTTAGTCCTAAGCATATAAGCCTTGTCCTACATTGGTTATTTAGAGAAAGCCACTACTTTTCTCTAAGTATATATATGTTGGCTTGTATTGTATTTCAAGAGATAAGAGTCTTTCTTTGAGTAAGCAAAGAGAGAAGAGTCCTTTTTGAGTAGGAAGAGTCTTTCTTTGGAGAAAGAAGAGCCATTCTTTGAGAGGATTTGTTGAGAGAGACAAAGGTCTGTAATCTCCAGTGATAAACATAGTGAAATTGCTACTACCACCGTGGAGTAGGTTTTCACCAAACCACGTAAATCTTGTATCTCTATTTTCTGTTATTATTTTTGATTCTCTTCTTTATTGATTGGTGCCGAATCTAGTGTATCCTTTTAACAAGTGGTATCAGAGCTGAAGTTCACGGTAGATTGAAAGCACCTTGCAATGGCACCAAATACTTCGATGAAGTATGATTTGGAGAAGTTTGATGGATCAAACGATTTCAGCTTATGGAAGATGAAGATGCGAGCTGTTCTAATTCAGCAAGGGTTGTTAAAAGTGTTAAAAGGGAAACAAGGGTTTCCTGATACGATGTCAGCTGATGAAAAAGAAGACATGTTGAAGAGAGTCCATAGTGCCTTGTTACTGTGTTTAGCCGACAATGTGTTGCGAAAGGTTTCTCAAAAAACGACTGTAGCTGGATTGTGGCTGAAATTGGAGAGGTTATACATGACGAAGTCTCTAAAAAAATTGCCTATATTTAAAGCAACGGCTGTATGCTATTCTGATGAAAGAAGGTACATCGATCAGTGATCATCTTGACGAATAACAAGGTAATATTAGACCTACAAAATATTGATATCAAGATAGAAGATGAGGATAAAGCTTTACTGTTGTTGTGCTCTTTACCTCCGTCATATGAACATCTTGTTACTACGTTATTATACAGGAAGGATAGTATCTTCATGTAGGAGGTTGAGGCTGTGATAAATTCTCAGGAATTAGGGAAGAAGGTTTCAGAAAATAGGAGAAAGGAACATGGTGATGGTCTGATGGCTCGAGGCCGAAGCATTGACCATGCTGGGTCTAAAAATAAAGGAAGATTGAGGTCTCAGTCAAAGGCCAGAAAATGGAAGTGTTATTATTATCACAAGGAAGGGCATTATAGAAACGATCCTGAGCGTAAAGGGAAGAAAAAGGATAATTTCAAGACGGCTGATGCTTGAGTAGTAGGAGATAATTCTGATGGTATGGATGTTCTCTCAGTTACTATCAATTTCTTGAATGGAGGGTGGATTCTTGATACGGGTTGCTCCTATCATATGTGTCCCAATAAGGATTGGTTTGCCACTTATCACTCATTTAATGGTGGTAAAGTTATTATGGAAAATGATGTCGCCTGTAAATTGGTTGGGATAGGTTCAATTCAGATTAGGATGCATGATGGTATTGTGAGAACTTTGACTGATGTCATGCATGTTCCAGAGCTAAGAAAAAATCTAATTTTTTTGGGTACGCTTGACTCTAACAGATGTAGCTATCGGGCTGCAGGTGGAGTTACAAGGATAATGAAGGGTGCTCTTATTATGATGAAGGGGTTGAAACAAAATAGTCGCTATTTGTTGTAGGGTAGCACAATTAGAGGAGTAACAATAACAGCTTCATCTTCTGATATAGATTCTGACACTACCAAGCTTTGGCATATGAGTGAGAGGGGTATGGATGTGCTAAGCAAACAAGGTTTGCTGGGAAGCAAGAAAACCGGGAAGCTGGATTTTTAGGAGCATTGTGTCTTCGGGAAGAAGTGCAGGGTAAAATTTAGTCGGGATGTTCATACCACCAAAGGTACAGTGGATTATATTCATTCAGATCTTCAGGGTCCTGCTAGGGTTCCTTCTAAGGGTGGAGGCAGATATATGTTGACCTTTATTGATGACTTCTCAAGAAAGGTTTGGGTGTACATTCTGAAAAAGAAGAGTGATGTCTTTATTCAGTGGAAGCAGTTTAAGATGATGATTGAAAAGCAGACCGACAAAGAAATTAAATGCTTGAGGACTAATAAGGGCATGGAATTCTGCTTGGATGAGTTTACAGAGTTTTGCAAGAATGAAGGCACAATGAGGCTTTGTACTGTTAAAAAAACGCCACAGCAGAATGGGTTGCAGAACAAATGAATATGACTCTCCTTGAAAGGGCTTGATGTATGCTTTCAAATGCCTCGGTGTGGGTAGTCGTGGCATATCATTCATTATTCACATAAAAGAACCCTACAATATTAGCTTAATAAAGCTAATATTGTAGGTTTGCCACCATAAGGCATATGAAACGACACCAACTAGTTTTTTTTTTCATGAAATAGAATGCCAGATGGTGTCGTTTCAAATGCCTTATGGTCGTTTGCGATAGGTCTTCCTTGAAACTGTTCTTCGACAATTGCATCTCTCAGCCCATTGGGTTTGTTTGATCATGCAGTGTGTCACTACCATCTCGTATTTAGCTTTGGTTAATAGCTGTGTTACAACTTCGTTTCAGCCCACTTGTGATATTTTGTATGTTGATCCTCTATCACCTTTTTTTCTTTATCCTTTGATTTGGGGCGTTATCCTTCAGTTATAATATGAGGAGGAACATCATTTTATTAGTGGTATTAAAGCTGGGAAATAGTCTCCTCCGCTCTCACACTTGATGTATGCAAATGATATCTTCTTGTGTTTTCATGTGTTACGAGATAAGCTAGTACACATGTACGATCTTTTGCACAATACTGTGCTGACTCGGGCCAACAAATTAATTTGGCTATGTCAAGCTTATTTTCTATGTCCAAATACCCCATTGAAACATTAAATGTTAGTCGAATTTGGGCCTTCGGAATTACTTAGGTGTACCGCTGGATATTGGGTGTGATCAATGCACATTTTTCTTGGACTTGCCACGCTCATTCAGTTGTATTGCCTTCCTCTTTAATGCATGTCATGTAGATTTACAAGCTACCTAAGTACGTGTGCGAGCATATATATCAAATCTTCGCTCAGTTTTGATGGGCCAATAGTGGGGATCAATGTTTGATTCGCTGGATTGCATTGGATATGCTTTTCCTTTAAAATTCGTAAACAACGAATTAATTGATTTAGCGGAAGAAGGGTCCAGCTACTAATCAATTCCACTGATCGTAATTTTATGTTATGCAAAATTAAGGCCTAATATGTAAATATATTCATTAAGTAGTGTTTTAAAAACTTTAGAGTTAGTTTCCTAGTTTTAAAAGGTTCACAACAATTAGAGAAATAATGTTTACAAATATTTTAATAATGAATTTTAGTAAAGAGTTAATAAGTTGTGTAAAAAAAAGGACATTAAAATAAATAAGATGATGTGGCGCATAAGTAAGAGGGTTATAAAGCAAAAAGAACACTCATTTTAAACTACACTATGATATAATTGGGATTAATTGATGCGGTAAATTCTCATATTGGCTTTATTTAAATAATCTACAAGAATTAACTCATATTTTTTTTTTGGGCGTGTTGCTTCTGTATAAAGAAAAAGGAAGCTTTTAGTTTATGACCTACAGTTTTTTTTTTCATAGGTGACTTATATTTTCTTTATGTTGGAACGTTTATGTTGTTATTTAAAGTGTTTTAGAGGTGCTAATCGTCAAAATCAAGTTCCAATATGTTGATACATTGACTATGTAGACTTTTAAAGGTGTATTGATTTTTTTTACTCATATAAGGTCAACTAAATTATTTATTGTAATAATAATTTATTCAAAACTCTCAATAATAAGTTACAATAAAGAATCATGATGCATGTGTAACTATATAAGTAGAGATAAAAGAAGAATGAACACCAACTTAGACATGATGACGTGTAATTTTTGTTGGGGGTGCTTCATGGCAGGCGACAACTGTGATGCGCCACGATTGAAGTAATGATGGGTTAGACCATGATGAAATGATTTGGGCGACATCCATGGTTGTACTGATTTATGGTCGCAACTGTAGTGGCTGGTTGTGGTGGTGGTGGATGTGGGGAGGTGGTGGTAAGTGACGCTACAGTGGGTGGGAGGATGTAGATTATAGGTAAATAAGCATTGGGTGGGGATTTTTTTATTTTTTATTTGTGTGTGTGTGTGTGTGTTTGGGGGACGGTTTTTTTTAGCAAATTGGAGATTTTAGGGTTGGAGGAGCTACAAATAGCCTACTACTATGGCTATAGTTTCTTCTTTAATTTGTGCGGCCATATGGCTCGACTTGAGCGTGGCTAAATTGGGAAGAAACATGATTGTTCATAAATGTTAGAATGGTCATTAGATCAAAGAATGCAAAATTGAAGAATGTCTAGTTGTATTTTTTTCTTTAAAGAGGAACTGGTCCAACCAATAATTAGTGATGAGAAATAACTACATCTGCCATTTAAAATGTCAGTTGTCAGTTCAGAGAGGACCCCTCCTTCAGGAACTAGTTGTACGTTTAAAGCTACTTGAGGCATTGCCAAAGCTTAAGCAACTACAATGAACTTATACAGTTAGCCTTAATTTCCTCTCAGAGACTAGTAGTTATCTGGATGTGATACAGTGAGTTTAGATGGTCTACAGTGCACAAGATGAACTACAGATAATTAGATATGCTTGAACTTATTTGTAATAAGTATATTAAAGTTGTTATGTTGATATGGATGTTCATGTTAACAAATTAGCAACATCATCTTAGGAACAAGGTCGTATTGCTACTTAAAAGATGTAGAATTAGGTCATTTTTGTGGCATCATGTAATATCCCAAACTTCGGGATCCGATTAAAATAGTCATCCGTGACCCGAAAAATAAACGGACGCTAATTTTGAGCAATACTCGGGTATTAGAAGCTTGTGGAAGCTTAAAAAAATTTTGGGGCAAAAATATAATTTTTGAAATTTGGGGGCATTTTTGTAATTTTTGAAAATTAGAGGGGCTATTTTGCAAAATTTAAAAATTGGTTACAAGATGGTGCCACCTCCACCTTGGTTATTTGATGACTAATAAAATAAATTATAAAATAATAAATTGGGATAAGATCTTTAAGTGAAGAAAGAAAAAAAACCAAAAGAGGAAACTTTCCCTTTCGGGAAAGAAAGAACAAAAGCAGAAAAAGAGAACAGGAAGAACAGCAACCCAACGAAGAACAGAAAGAAACAGAGGAGAAGAGCAAACCGAGAATCAACAGAAAATTAAAGAGAGATTTGGGAATGGTTTTTCAAGGGTAATTCTTGTACCCCCTTAGTATGTTATTTCAGTGAGTGTTTTTTGTGTGCCTAGGGTGTGTGCACGCATAACTCTGTGTGCGTATTTGGGTTCATGCTTTCGGGTATGAGTATGTTCATGGGTAGTTGTGTATGTAATCTAAGTGAAGGAAATATATTGGTGTGGTTATGGGGATAGTGAGTGTGAGTCGTGTGCGTCAGTGGACTACCATGTAAGTTTAGTGTGTGTTCTTCATGCCAGGAGGTGGACAGTGAATGATTTTGGTGTGATATTGTGTCTGAAAGGAATTGCAGTCATATAACAATTGAATTGGATGCGATTAGGAGTAGTTTGGGTGTGCCCGAAGGCTGTTATGTGTGAGTTTCTGTATGTTTCAGTGTGTGTGTGTGTGTGTGTGTGTGTGTGTCAGTGTATGTTTCGGCAGGTGGATAAAGGTTGAAGACGGGTGTGTGTGTTTTAGGTGAAAAACTAGGTGCTTTAATTTGAATAGTGAGTGTAATGGTCAAACACAAAACTGTAACCCCCAATATGTTTTTGAGATGTACTCTCTGGAATTGTTTGAGAATTTTCGGAGTCCGCAAAGAGTGCTAAATTGGTGTACCGATTAAAGAACTTTATCAATTTATTTAGCATATCAAACCAAGTTATTTTAACCTGAAAATTTTATGGAAGCCCTATTTTATAGATATGATTCATTATGTAAAATTTTGGAACATTCTGAGGCCAATAGGTATTTTTCACAAAACTAGCCTTTTAGAGCTCAGTCTGGACACCGGTTCGGGATTTTCGGACGAAAATTTTCTAAAATACTTTTTAGTCCAGAAATGACATCAGGATAATTAAAATAGCGGTTTAAGATATTTTTGAGATTTTTTCGGTGCTGGAAACCCCCAGGGGTGTTTTGGTAATTTACCACCCCGAAGGGGTATTTTGGTAATTTTACCTATATGAGGTATTTTGAAGTAAATTTACATACAGTAAGATTATTTTAGTGACTTTTCTTATGGAAGAGTCATTTTGAGAATATAAGTGTAACGGGGGTATTTTGGTAATTTACCACCCCGGAGGGGTATTTTGGTAATTTGACCTAAGAAAGGTATTTTTGCATAAACTTACATATGGGAAGCTTATTTCAGTGATTCTACTTACGGGAAGACCGCTTGGGTGATTTAAGTCCAAGAGGGGCATTTTGGTAATTTTACACCCTAGGGGCGTTTCAGTAATTTTACATACCTGGTGAGGAGAGGTTTATTTTGGGAGCATGTGTGAGTTCGTATTAAGTTATAATATTGTTCTATAGGCTGTTTCTAATGGTTCGATTATTCCGTTTAGGTTAAAGCTAAAGACTTTCGGTTAGGATAATTTAGCTGTGGATCCAGGTAAGGGATTCTATCTGAACCTTGGGTAAGGACTTTTGTCCGAACCCTTATTTGATTACTCGTACTCATAAGTATTCCTTTGATATATTTACGGCTAATGCCGAACTCTAAGTTATGTATTGATATCAGCATGTTCTTGCCCAGAAAACCCTAATGTTGAACCTGAATCGGTTATTTGGAAATCTTGTGATGCTCGCATGTTATTACGGGCTGAGCAAATTTGATAATTGTCTATATCCACTCTCCTGAATTGTTGTGATTATATTCGATAATTATTCGCAGTCGTTTTGTTGTTTATCTGTGATTTTTCTTCTGAAATTATGATTTCTTCTGAAAATCCCGAATGTTGACTTATGTCAGAATGATTATTGTTATGAGAACCCGAATTGATTTCGGGAGTATGAGCTTATGTTAATGCTCATTGATATTGTTAATTTATGTGTTGACCTGGATACCTATTTAGTGGGGAGGCGGTATAAGGCTGGTTGAATCCTGCATGAAACGCAGGCTAGTACCCAAGTGGACTAGTAATTATTCTAGTACATCATGCATGTGTACACTATATGAGCTTGCCATAATGGCATTGCAATCGCCCAGGATCAACATTTAATTTTTGATTTTCTTTAGCTAGAATGATTTGTACTTGGGTTAAAAGCCCTTGACAAACATTCATTGTACTTAGCTAGAAGGATTTGTACTTGGGTTGAAATCCCCTGACAAGCCTTCATTGTATTATCTTATTTGATTTCTGCTTGGGTTAAAATCCCTCGGGAAATCTTGCTGTATTTTTTAAATGAATTTCTGCTCGGATTTAAATCCCTTGAGCAAGAGAAATTTTTGTGGTACTTGGAAATGCGGACTTGAAAAGGATCTTTTATTGATCATTTTGATCTGTTCTGATTGTTAATATTTATTTTGGTATCTATTTCTGATGAACTTTGCTCAGTTTGGGTAATCATTGAGTTTTGATCGTTCGAAGTGTGTTTTTGAAAATCATCGTTGGTTGGATTTTTTGGAGTCGTGTTATAATCTCTTTTGTAGTCCTTGTACGACCTTACTGGGCTCTCAAAAGCTCACCTTTCGTTTGGCTCCCTTCTGCAGGTAATGATCAAATGTAGCATGTTTGGGAATGGGTTAGAGTCTGTGTGAGATCCCAATGAGCCCATCACTACTGTGTAGGGAAACCCCTGCGTGGGTCAGTTTTGTCAGCTCGTTCTATAAGAACTTGACTTTGTAAAGAACCTAGATCTTAATAGTTCAAGTTTGAGTAGTTTTGTAATATTGAATGTAAAGAGTTTGAGTTGATATCGGATTAACTGTTTTGGAAGTATGTGTTAGTGACAGGTTTGACAGGTGTGATGTGATCTGGTAGGTTAACGACCCGGGAGTTCGGGGCTGCGGAGCTCCGGACTTCTGGGGGCGTTACACATCAATTCGATCTATGTGATAAGTCGGCACATTTTGTCATAATTTTAGCTTACAGGTCCAAACCCTGCAATGAATGAGAAAGTTTTCATGAAGATGTATATTGTCTGCAACATATGGGGAATCGGACTTTCTCCAACTCTCTTCCTATTGGTGCTTGATATTTTTAAGCTCGTATGACAAAACTATATATGTTCATTTTTCATTCTAGGTGCATCGTTACCTTTTTATCTGCAATAAGCTAAAAATAGTTTTGAGAACACAAAATGTGCGAGTCATTTGTTCATAAGTTTAGGTAAGGAGAGTTGTGACAGTAGGTGCTCCCCGGTGAGAATTCACGATGTCTGTAACATGGCCCAAATTTTGTTAGGCCTTTGCTCAATCGACAAATCAAACAATGATGCTCCAAGAAAAGAAGACTTGGAAGTTCTAAGGAAGGACCTGCGAACTACTTATTTTCGAGGTGATTGAGGTTAGTCATCGTATTTATCTATAACTTAAAACTTCTCACATGTCCATTTAAAAAAAAAAAAAGCAATGTAACCTAAAAACCTAAACACTCACGACAGTCGTACTATGCATACCCTATCATCCCTTCCCTTGTCTATGTCACACCCATACCCATACACAGAGATCACACATACCCTATCTTTTTCTCTCTCTCATGCACACACGCACATCACGCCGAAGATCAGATCTGAGATCAGAGCATTATCTCTTTCCCTTCAACTATAAATCTCCGATCTTTGTAAGATCCAGAAGTCCATCGGCGTCCATGGTAGTTAATTTATGATTATTCAAATTTTAGGTCTTTTTTTCTTTTGGATTTGAACCCGGTTCACCTAGTTAAACAAATGAACTAAGCCAAATTGAGCCGAGTCCGAATAATTTGGTTGTGAACTCGAGCTGAGTTCAAGCATCTACATTCGGTCAACAATGAACACAAGCCAAGTTCAAACACACACAAAAGTTTACGAATCGAGCTCAAACAGGCCCTATTTGACTCGAACTCGGTTTAAAAGCGTAAACAAATTGCACAACATTATTTGTTTATTGATCTCTGAATCGAAAGTCGGCTTTTAAAGGAAAACCTTTAAAAGCCTAAAAGTAATATAGATTTAAAACATCTGAGTTAAACTTTATATGATTACATCATTCACTGATTGATATATTCTTTGTATACTTTGTTGGTGGATTACATTTGCTTTTGAAAGTGGCACATCATCCTTACTTAATTAATCTATGCTATAAACAAATATATGGACCAAATTTTCTCTAAAACAAAATTAAGCTAATATGTAATTAATGTTATGGGAACTCATTCAAGGTCCAAATTATTTTTAAAAGATGCTTAAAAAATAATAAAAATGTCTTGTACAATAGCAAATTGATTTCAATATGTTGTCCGCATATTTTTATCAGTAGAATTTACTTTTTCTTTTTTATTTACTAAATGAACTTTTAATTTTTGTTCATCTAAATAGTTACCAAATCATAATTAACAAATATGCACAGGGACAATTCTTATTAATATTTCACCATAAGGGTTAATTTAATTTATTACAAGCGCGTTCAAGTAATTATCTATGATGAAATAACTATAAAATAATAAAACTGTGCAATATATTTTATTATGCATTTCAAAATTATTAAAATAAATTACTGTTAATAAACAGTTTCGTGCTTGGCACGGGATTCTGGACTAGTGTTACTTAATACACAGATATTTTATTCAATTGCTTAATAAGTTGAGTCTTTACAGGGACAGTTCTATTTCTCAGTTTTGGACCAAAACTTTTTTTGACACAAGACAGAGATCAAAACTTCAACCTGCCAATCAAATGCAAAGTTTGAACAATGATTATGTTTCGTTCTAGAAGAGGGTGGATTCATTTGGTAGCTTCTCGGAAGCACATTGTTGTATTAAAAGCCACATCGGAGCAAATGTGATGAGGAAGATTACGTCACATGTCATCAGCCTCTTTTGTCTATCTATAGACAAGGAGGATTGGGATGCATAGATTTACACGTTTACCGTGTATGCTGTACAAAATACAAACGCAACTTTGAAGGAATTGGACGGGTTCAAGACTCATCACAAGCCTAAACTCAACGAAACCTGAAACTCAATTACTGGCCAGAAAATATTTGTCCATATCAATCTATGAAGGGCATGTAAGCTGTGAACTACCATCATGTACGTTGAGAAAAAAAATCTTGTAAATATTCATTATTTTGGTAAATAAAAAATATTATTTTTTGTATTCACTGTTGCATTGTCCTCTTCATGACATCTTGAATCAACAACTTGATATTGGAGTAAGATGATCTGCCTTCTTCTGTTGCTCCCTTTGCCATATCTCCCACCTCTCTAGCTCTCTTTCTTCTCCCTTCTCCCTCCTCCTCTTCATCCATGAGCTGGTCTATAGCCTCTTTAACTTGCTCCCCTTTCACCAATACTTCATCCTTTGCTTGACTGCAAAACACCTTCCACCCCAATTCTCACACCAATTTTTAATACGTGCACAACAAATTTTTTGTTGTAAAACTACTTCGCAAACATGGGCCATGTTATTATTTGCACCCCAGCACAAACTGCTTCCAACGTGGAATTCCATCCACAATGCGTGAGGAACCCTCCTATGGAGGAATGAGACAATATCAGCACTTGGGGTGCCCATCCTCGGATTACTATTTATTAGACCTCTTCCTTTAACCCTTTCTTCAAATGTTTCATCTTCAAACCATTTCTTCACTTCCATTGAGTAATCTCGGTCTCTGATATCCAAATAAATGGCCGATTTGATGCTTCTAAACCCAGCCCGATTTCTATTGATTGAGTTGGTGATATACGACTAAGGCTCCCAAAACAAGCATAAATGACCGATTTTGGTTTCATGGAATCGAGTCACTTTAAGCAACTGTCCACATCAATGGAGGTCGTATTACCTCTACCAAACTTGTCCAGTATCTCTTCATTGCACTGAGAAACTGGTCCGATGCACCGGACGTTCTTCATCACGTTCTTGTACTTTTCAACGTAACTTGGTTCTAACTCCTCAAAACTATTCACTACCACACCTTGCGCGGAATGTTCAGCCTCTTTCATTTTGTCTAAAATGTTTTTCAACTTGCTAGAATATTGTCTCATCACCTCGAGCAACTGGGACTTTTTGAACTCAATTTTATCAGGCATATCAGGTACCAAAACCGACTCAAAATCTGAGCTCAGAGTCTCCAAAATTTTGCTACGGTTGATACTATGAGAACACACTAGAGTGAAGCACGAAATTGTATGGAAAACAAACATTGGAATACCAAAATTTTGTGCGATTTCATGAGTCCAAGGAATAGCATTAGTTGAGACAATACAAGTTGGGCGTGGTACCAACTTTGCTAGCACTTTCTCTAGTGGTTCTTGTAACATAGCGCTTGCCTTAAAAAATTGCTTCATCAAGTTGGGAGAAGTGAGCACATCCAGGTTCTTGCATCCTTCGGGTAGTCCGGCCTCTTGGCATGGAAACCGGAGGGGGATGAGTTGGATTTTGAGGTTAGATTTTATGGCACGTTCGATGATAGGGTTAAAACGTATTGCATTGAGAGGTGTGGTGATTATGGTAACAGCATGCCCCTGCCGCGCAAGAAGTTTGGCAAAGTCTGTCAATGGAATGATATGGCTCGAGGACATTAATGGAACCAAGATGAAATGAAGCTGTTGGTTTTCTGAAGCCAATGTAGGAAAGCTTGATGCAATGGGTATATAAGAGTTCGGTTTACCAATAAGATATCTACCTCACTACATGTATAATAGCTTTCATGCTAGGTCACTTTCATGGATGAGGAGAGACCCAGAGATGCTAGAGACGGAAAGAGATGTATAGGTTATAGTTTTAGAGTTTCTGTGAAAGTTGGAAAATTTATGTGGCAACCGTACGGGGTGATTAAAACGTGAAATTACAAAAGTGACAAATGATGGCCATTAATATATATAGTTACATTTTTGTTAGTTATGGTAAAAATGTGCTAATGAGAATTGTTGCTAAAATAATCTGCAAATTTACAACGCCACGAAGAATGAAGAATGCTTCGCTACGCCACTTTCCTCAAAGATGCATGCCATAATTTCAATTCACAAGGATCATGGAGCGTGGTCACCCTTCAAGCTCCCTCTTATGAATTTCGTTCGAGAAAGTCCTCACTTGGAGACTTTTTCCCAATTTCAATAAATTAAGATCAATTGATCTTCCAAAATGCTATTTTCAACAATTCTCATGCTTTATATTTCTTCATAATTGCTGTCAAAGATAAAATTAACTTCTGGGTAGTTAAGTCAAGAAATAGATAACAATCAAAATAATTTTGTTTAAAATTCTATATATGTCAGAGGGATTTTTGTTTTTAGGATAACAGAAATATATACATCTGGAAACGACTGTAGAACAATCAAAATAAATGCTACATATAAAGGTAATGATAATGACAAACACATACCCAGATGTCCACCCCATCCGATAGGTATAAGAATAAAAAAACTAAAAAGCAAAGGATACAACAAAGTAACAAACCTTAAAAATAAATCCAACATGATAACCGCCACTTGGATACTTTTTTTTTCTTTTTTAGAGTAGGATAAATATAACAAAAAAAATAAAAATCTGCCACATGTCACACAAAGGCAACCTATAACCTCACAACCTCTGAAATTGAGCCCAACCTCACAACCTACCATCACCACAAGCAGCGTCGAACGCCACCAACCATCCACCTTACAACCTTATCCATCATAATTGAAAAACCTACACCGATGCAGCATCACCCTCCACCACCAATCACTCGAGACCTTTCAGACACAAGGAGGAAGGGGAGCCACGGGGGTCCTAGTAGAGAAGCCCTTGTACCAGACTCCCCAAACAAAACACGAAACACCGGCTAACACCACCACACCCGATATAACTGAGAAATATACTACCAACTACTAATCCACCATCCATCACCACCAAATCTACTAACTTATGGTCGTTCCCACTCAAAATCTGACAGCAAAACCCCTCAATTCATCCAACACCCACCGACAACCACCAAGAAGATCCACCTCCACTTGACAGATCCACTCTCACCACAAGAAAAGAAGGATTTTGCGACAGACTTTTAGCGACGGAATTCCTTCCGTCGCTAAAAGTACTTTCAGCAATGGAATCTACCGTCGATAAAAGTCCATCCTTAAAAACTTTTAACGACTGATTTCTCCGTTGCTTAAATGTTATGCCGGCGGACTTTTACGACAGACTTTTACCGACAATTTATGACGTCGCTATGAGCTGATCGTCAAGTGGATTAGGAGGCTGATGGATTCCAAAAGTTGATGCAAAGTTATGATTTCAGTCATAGGAGGTTGACGGGCGTACTAAAAATTGGACTTGAGCTCGTCAATCGGTGAATTACACGCACATTGGAAAGCCTAAGGTGAATTGCGGCCAAATTGAAACATGAAGGTGAAACTTGCACCCGCCTCCAACTATACGGCTTTATGCACAAGTAATCCTACACAATTAGTGCACATCTAAGGTAATTGGATTTTGATCTTTAATTGATGAATGCCGCACAGAATTAATACAGAGTGCTAGAAGCCATCCCAAAGTTTGAGGTTTTATATGCAAATGATACAAGAAAGAAATCGTTTAACTATTTTATGAATGGATATTTCTCCTAAAATTTGCTTTAGAGTATGTTTGAATAGAGAATTTATGGGCCCGCACGTTTACAATATTCGTTTTCTGTTTTCATTTTCATAATTTTTGTATTCAGATAGAAAATTTATTCTTGTACTTTTATTATTTTCACAAAAACTTTTAGCTACTTTTTCTGTCGGATTTGTGTACTTATATCATTTTCACTTTTGTACTGCTTATAATATACCCTACGAGCCCCACACCCTCCCCCCCCCCCCCCGTCAACTCTCTGCCCTTTCCAACGATCTTCCCCATCTACCGTCGCCACCCCAAGATGTGTGACTTTCATGGCTTCCGAATAAAGGCAGGGGCTTCAAGATGGGGATTGCCATGGGTTTCATATGAACGTAGGACTTCAAGATGGGCTTCAAGATGGACCACTACCATGGCTTCCGCCGCCCCAAGAGATGGTGGTCTAAATGACGATAAACGAAGCAATTGTTTTTAGAGAATTTTATAGTTTTTGATGGTTTTTAAAAGTATTTTAAGCGATGGAATTGTACTGTCGCTAAAAATTCCATCTTTAAAGATTACTTTTACCGACCGTCTTTTAACAATGGTATCATCCCATCGCTAAAAGTCCAATTAAAATAGATCAAATCTACTTTTTTCTTTCTCCCGTTTCTCTCTCTGTCTCGTATCTCTCACCTACTGGTGACCCCCTCTACAGCGAACAACATCTCCGGTGATACCACAGTCCTCCCCTGGACACCATGCCACCTCTAGTGACAGCCTCGTCCTCCCCCCGTTGTCGCGCCACCTCCGGCGACCCTCACGGTATTGCCCACTACTCACCATTTTCTTTCATCAATGTCCTTAACAAATTGCGCTTAATTGTCGGTAGAAACATCATTCTACCGCATGCATGCCCATTTTGTTTAGTTTAATTGTTTGCTTCACAAAGGTTCTTAACGTTTCAGCAGTTACAATGATTTTGTTTAATTGTCCTTAACTGTTGAAATTGCACTTAATTGTCCTTAACAAATTGCACTTAACTGTTTAGAAATATCATTCTACGAATTTAGTGGTTTAGTTTAATTGTTTGCTTCATAGAGGTTCTTTGATTGCTCGAGAGGAGAGACACGATAAAGTTAGAATAAGTTGGGGGTAAGTACAGTGTGTACGTGTTTAAAATGCTACGGAGTAAACGCATTAGATTTCTTCAAAAGTTTTGGCATTCGAAAAAATTACATGTTTGTTGCTACTCCTTCCCCTGTGGTTGCATATATTAGACACGTGGTGACCGATATTAGATGATTTCAAGGAGCTTAGTGTCCACAGCCAAGAAGGCCCATATTTATGAGATGAGTTCAAATCGACTAAAAGCTTAAGTTAATAAGATTTGGTATATCCATATTTATATGCCCAGCTTGATAAAGTGCTTCGACCTTAACTTATCTATTTCAAGGAACGTACTTGTAAGTAATTGCCTTTTTCCCATTTTGATGGCCAATTGAAGATCCTAGTGAGTGGCCAGTTTTTACGCAATGTTTTATAGTAAGACAAAGGAGTTAGATTTGACAAGAATATTGGCTACGTAATCTTAACCAAGTTCTATGAAGAGATACAACCCCAACTTTGGGCAAACTTGCACTAGCTAGCTATCCTTAGAGTACTGGAGTTTGTACTGACGGGCTTGATGCCCCCACAAACATTGCTGTTGGACCGAGGAATGGCCCTAGCCTAGGTAACTTCATCTTATACAACGAGACGATCTCAATAAAAGTGTCGGAGAGAGGGAAACATTCCCCAGAACTGATTGAATAAGGATACTCAGAAGAAAGTAAAAAGTAAGGAGGACATTGAGAGGGTTAAAAGACGATACCTTTGTGCTCCTTGAAACAGATTAAAGAACAACTGCAAGTGGAAAACTCGAGTTCTTAGTAACAACCGGAAAAGGTAATTAACTTTGAAACAACGGATTCAGAGTACAGAGGTAGAAGGGGGGAAACTGGTGGTGGGGGTGGCTTACTAAGGAATGAGACAGGAGGAGGGACACTTGTATTTGGATTGTGCTTCGTCGCATACTTGTGGCACCCCTTTGCTGGATATCTATAGATTTGTGGAATTGTTGCACTGTACCCAGTTGGATTGATCAAGATATCTGTGATTACTTGATATTGTTAGACATCTTTATATCAATTTTTATTCTTTATATAATTTTGTTAACTGTGCATTGAGCATTTGAGAATTGAGAGTGCTGACTGTGCATTGAGAATTGAGAATTGAGATTGTTGACGGAGGATGGGACCCAATTGGATTGAGATATCTGTTAGGTAGCACAGACACCGACACCGATTGGCTTTATACTTGTGGACACTTCTTCGAGAGTTGTCCGACATTTCTTCGAGAGGTGTCTGACACTTCTTTGAGAGGTGTCCAACATGGTGTCTGGTAATTAAAAATTAAATCAATATCTATGGACACCACTGAGAGTTGTCGGACATGTGTCTAGAGGTGTTGGACACCATACCGACACCCTATATGAGGTGTCGGTGCTTTCTATCTGTGATTTAGTTCTAACTGTTATACTTCTTTATATCAATTTTGATTCTTTATATAATTCTGTTAACTATGCATTGAGTGTAACATCCCGAAATTTCTCGAATGTTAACACTCACTCAATCATTTACACTACGACAATAATACCCTCAAACTCAACCAAATTAAAGCCACCAGCCAGTCAGAGCAACTAAAACATCGAATAAGACAATACTTTAAATCTACTGTTCGAATTTAAACATCAATTCTATGTCAAAAATTTTAAATATCAATACTAACCCACGTAGGGGTTCTAACGGCAAAGACCAAAACTGCAATTCTCTTTCCCTCACTCAGTTCTAATCCATAATCGATGAAATCTATTGTCGGTTATTACCTGTAGAAAGGAACAGAAAAGGGAGTGAGCTTTCGAGAGCTCAGTAAGGTCGCTCAGAATTTAATAAAGAATACAAATGATTTGGGAAAAAAATTATTTCAATGACAATATGGGAAAAAATAATCTAAATTTCTCAATTCAAAGTTCAATAGATACACTTTTGATTACGCTGAAGCAATACAGATGATATTGAACATGAGTAACTTTGCAAAGCCTCACAGGCAGTACACGGAAACACTTAGCAAAGCCACATAGGCAATGCAGGGTAATCACTTAGCAAGGCCACCAAGGTGATGCTCAATAACACTGTAGTTACATATGCATATGAACACTAGTTAGACCCTTAAGGTACTAGTATCTCCTGACAATAACAGACCATCCTTATAGCACCCCCGATAAAGACCATCCTTATAACTCCTCAATACACTAACTTATGTCAATACACATAATGCAATAATCGATAATGCAACGAATAAATCGATGCCCAAAGAGTAATAAATACCGAGCATCAATGAGGAATTTAAATAAACGTTTAAGGCTCAAGAAAAAAGGGCATTAAAGGCAAATAACACATTCTCATACACAAATATAACAGAGTCCAAAGAAATTCGATAGCAATTTTGAAAAAAAAGATACGAGGACAAATTGATGAATTGAGTTTCGGATAAAAATCCTTTACCTCGGTCCGATGCTATGTTAAGCTAATCAACCTTAACTGCAAATCTTTCGAGTTAACCTTAATAGGGAAAATCATTTGTAAGGATACGATCTATGACATGATGTTATAAACTCGATATTAACTTCCTAGACAGGTCTCATCCCTCAAAATTAGCTAACTATAAACAGTTCATTCATGACTAATGGAGATTTCTTAAAAACAGATAACATATACTTGTGTATACACTAGAGGGATTGGAAAGGTCACTTACATAATGCTAAGCATTTTCTCGATGTCAGAATCTTGTGCGATGATTGCTTGCCACACCTGACCAAAAGGACTGACCAATCCATTCCAAGCTCCTCCTTAACAAGCCAATAGTTTACGCACATGTCTACACTTCTTCCAAAACTCACTCCGAGTAAATCTTAAAATCTTCAATTTGTTTCATTCTCATTCTCTTGATATGCGTTCTACTCATCTGGCTTTTCTAACTCCCTGACTCATACTCTTGAACTCTCAAGACAACGACCGACACACCCCACCTTCTCGACAACTTGTACCAATACTCATCCTCTCTCTCTTTCTCTATGTCTCTTCTTCTTACACAAACCAATAACACAACACACACTTGCACCCATAGAACTCACACGATAATCTTTGTCAAAAAAATACACAAATATGTGCATAATGTACACATATACAACCATATGATAACATGCGCCTGATATTACCAAATTCACCACTTGGTATGAAAAATTACCAAAAACACCCTCCTGACATAAAAGTACCAAAATATCCCCGTTGGCCATTGCACCCCAAAAGAAATTTCAAAATACTTCAAAAATGTTCTATAAAAGTATTAAGCTCAAATCAGGCCAAAAAAAATCCTTTTTAAAAAAATTGTTCTTTTATTCCAAAACTTCCTCTAGTTCCTAATGGCACACAAGGCGACCTGTGACACCCCGATACTTTTTCAGATTTATTTTAAGTTTTTAGAGGCAGATATATTTTAGCATCGATATTTTAACTAGCAATTATTAGCGACGTTTTGTCAAACGAGATAGCATAGTAAACCGTTGATAATTTTCTTAACGCAAGAATTATCATAAAGGTTTAATACTGGATCATTTTCATGATAATAAGTTCAGGTAAGAAGATTTAGTGTCAAATGAAGGAGTAGGGCTTTCTTGTGTTTATCTAACTAGGGTTTTAATTCTTTTGCGTATAAATATATAGTATAATATAGGGCAGCCGTCAACACCCATATTTTTCCATCTTCTAGTGTGCTTCAGAGATTGCGACTAAGAAAGAGAGAGCTACCGAGAGAGAGAAAGAGATCTTCCAAGAGGGATTGAAGAAAAGGGTTCCAGGTAAGCTTCTTTTAAACCTTTCTCTCTATTTATATTTGGGTTACGATAGTAGCAAGAGTAGCGAGATCATCGTGAGGGGCATGGCTATGGGTACGTTGAGATGTCACAGCCATGGGGGCTGTGACTGGGTACTCGTGAGCTAATTAGTGTGGTGTATTCTCTGTGGGTTTTGTGGCTACCGAAGAAGTGGGTATGGGGTACTGCGTGAGTGAGTTATGTGAAAATGCATGGGGTTTGCATAATGTGTGAGGTGTGAGTGCTGGTATGTATTTATATATGTGTGTAGAGTAGAAGATGAGTGATTTTGTGTATTTTGCATTAACAAAAGTGATGTGTGGGTTAGAAGCCGTGAGGTACTTTGTATGTGTGGGTTTTTTTTAGAGAGAGAGAGGGACCATGGCTGTTGTAGGGTTAGCTTTGTGGGAGTGTAGTTGTGTCATGGTGAGTTTGTGGGTTATTGTATGTGTGTGTAACCTGTTGCGTGTGTGTGTGTGTGTGTGTGTGTGTGTACATGCATGTGAGGGTTGAATATTGAACTTTGACTGCTCTAAGATATTTCCAAGTTGAGATGTTATAGAAAAAAACTGTTATGTTGGGTTGAGATTTGAAATCTTACTCAAAGATGACAATCAACTAGAGGATAATCAAGGGCTGGATTAATTGGAGGTGTAGGCAGAAAGCGTGTAATGGTGATTGGTTCTTGCCTCCTTCTAACCTGAACAGAAAAAAAAAAACCTATGTCAAAAGAATGAGAGAAAAAGAAGATGAAGTGGACATTAACTCTTCAAGGTTGTAGTGTATAATCTGAGGTGTTTGTGGAGGGAAAGGAAATGGACATATGTGTGTTTACATATGAGTGGGTGAGTATGAATGAAATAGAGGAAGAGAAGGGAACACGGTAGTGGGTGCTAGAGTAGTTGAGTTAGTGGTGGTTATCTTTGTGAACCTGTGTAAGTGGAAGAGGATATGGGTGCTGGTGTGTGTACTATAGTGGGGTGAGAGTATCTATGTGTATACAAGAGTGTGTGTGTGTGTGTGTGTGTGTGTGCAAGAGTGTGTGTGTGTGTGTGTGTGTGTGTGTGCATAGTGTGTGTGCGTGAGAGTTTTTGTGAGGGAGATGTGCTTGTATGAGAATGAGAGAGTAACCGGGTAGCCATTGAGTACATGTGTGTGCTGGGTGCATGTGTTGAGCTGTGTACTCATGTGTGTATACACGGATAATCTTATGCTTATTATGCACTTTGAATAGTGTGCAGTGAATATTAGAACTTGAAAAAATTTATAAAACTGTACTTGAGACTATGTTACTGGTAAATTTTCATAATTTTTTTAGATCAAATGTATTTTTTAATGTTTTCTGTAAGCTTAGAATTTTAAAATTCTTTTGGAGCCTTTAAAATCTGAAAATGTTCTGGAAAAAATTAGGGTAATGTCTTTGTGGTATAAATAAGACTCAGATTGAATTTGATGATTTTTAGAGTTGATTTGCCATGATTTTCATATTACATTGATTTTAGCAAAATGAAAAATATAAAAATAATTTTTATGTCTTTTAAATTCTGATTTAAATTTTTATAATTTTTATAAGTATTCTATATCTGTTACAAAAATTATGGGACTTTATTTTCATCTAGAGACAATTATGGCCATTTATGAGTTTTTATTGCGTTTAAAGAAATTATTTTTAATTCAAACAAATTCAGAAAATTTATATTTTAACATGTTATAATGTTTTAAGCTATAAAAGTGTTTTAGTGTAATTTATTATAAATTACACTAAAACACTTTGGTGGTGTGTGGAAACCGCTTTGAATTGTGTGATTTTGAGGTTAGAAGCGAGCACCGTTTGGGTAATTGATATTAGGTTTATAGTATAATAGCATAGATTGTGTTCTAACGTATGGATTTGCCAATTTAGGTTTATTCAGAAAATATTGATCGACGTTGGTAGATCGTTTAGCTTGGACCGAGGTAAGGGATTCTCTCTGAACCCCACTCATTATTCTAAATTCAAATGTTTTATTATGAAATCTTTACAAAGTTTATTGAACTCTGATTTTAACATTGATATGAAAATACTTTTGAACTGCCCATGAAACCATAATTTGAGCCTGATAGCGATCGTTTGGAATTCTTTGTTTATTCTCATCTGTTTTTATCGATTTAATTATCATAAAATATTTTGAATTTTATTTATTACTTCTCAATGTTGATATGAGTTAGTAACTTGGGAGCCATAAGCTTGGTCTGTATTGTTGGCGTTATAAGGATGGTCTGTTGGATGGGTTTAACTGGTACCTAGATGGACTAGTCAGTGTACATATGCATATATAAAGTGTATCGAGCACTGTCAAGGTGGCTTTGCTTCTGTACTAATCATGTTCAATGTTTCATGTTTTCTACTTTCTTGCACCTGAAGTGTTTTTGAAATGATTATTGATTTCAGGAAACTGAGTTGATACTCATCCCTATGGTTATATTGAAATATTGTGGATATATTTGAAAACCATTTTAAAATTATTATTTGATTGTATATAGAAAAATCGTTTGAATCGCTATGTTTCTCCGCTTTCAAAATTTTCTATTGGTTTAAATATCAAATCGTTCGTATCATTTTCTTTTTTTAAAATCATTGATCGACCTTACTGGGCTCTCGAAAGCTCACTCTCCTTTTATTTCCTTTCCGCAGGTGACAGCCAGTATTAGGTTGAGGTTGCCTATGTTGTTTAGAGTCGAGCGTAAGAAGACATTTGATCGTAGTATTAACATTAGAGCCCCTGTGTTGGTGAACGTTATTGTTTAAATTTTTAAGACGTAGTTTGATATTTCACTCATGATACTTTACTAAGATTTAACATTAATGGTTTAGTTACTCTGACAGTGGATGAATTATTTATTGAAGTTGAGGATATTATTATCTCAGTGAACTGATCAAGCGAGTGTCTAAAATTCCGTAAAATTCCGGAATGTTACACCACCAAAGTCAATACACTTGAGAGACGATGTTGAAAAGCCTTAAACAATAGACTCTCAAACATTTCAATTATAAAAACTCACTGTAAAATTTTTAGGCCAAATTAATCAAATTTACTATTTTTAATAAATCAAGAATAATACCTTTAGATAAAGTCATTTCACGCTTTTCGTGGACACTGAAAAATTCAAGAAAAATACACGTCATAGATCTTACAAAAATAACTGGGGTTATAGTTTTGTACATAGTCAAAATCAGAACGAAAAATGGCTTTTTTAAAGATTAAAATCTAGGCTGCAAGAAAATAATGAGCTTATAGTGACGCTTTCCACCATTTTCTTCTTCAACAACCTAAATCATACATGTTGTTCACCCACCTGTCTCCATTTCCTGCCACACACGATGCCCACACAACCATTGATGCACACACAGATTCATACACAAACTCTCACATGCACCCCATTTCCTGCCACACACGCACAAACACACACGATGCCCACACAACCATTCATGCAAACACAGATTCATACACAAACTCTCACATGCACCCCCCCTAAACACACTCTGTTACACACTATCGTCTAACCACAAGTCTAACTACACATTATACACACCTCTTCACCTTCCAAAACACATGCACACTTGCACGCTAAGACACAACAACATTCCGCTGCCTCCACTCCCATCCAATAACCGCACACACATACACCACCAAAGTTTACCTATCCATCCACCCACAAACTCTTGCACACTCCAAATATACACAAATTCTACTCCTCACCCATATATATGGCCACACCCACACACCTGACAACCACACAGATGTCATTCACCCACAGTTATGCTCACACCGCTGTCCACAGTTACGCTCACAAACCACTGTCCATCGCCAACGCTGTCACCAAATGACTACCACTGCACAACCACCAAAATCACAACACCATAACCAAACCAAAATCACAACACCAAAACCAAACGCCGCTTCATAGTCAATACCACAAATCCAATTCTACACCATAGTCATGAATCCAATCACCAACGACAATCGAATGGCCGTTGAGATTGAATTGAGGATGTCTCTCTGATGATGGCCAGTGCTTGGGTGTCCGGCAGTTCAATTGAGGACCCATGGTGGTGGCTTGTAATGGATGCTCGCCGGTGGTTACAGATTCCAGCGATGGCTGATGAATATCGACAATTGCCATTTTGGATTGCCGTGAAATTACTCCGATTAAAGGCCGCAGTGGCTAAGGCAAGTCACGGTGGTGACAAGAGATGATGAGAACCATGCGGTGGTGGCAGAATAGGGTCTCCACGGCGATCGCCGGTGGCCGTTAGAGCGAAAGAACGGCAGCATGATAATTGAAATGACGGTGGCAGCGTTGCGCCGCTGGTAACGGCAGGTGCTGCTTGCAGGGTCCTTGCCGTAGGTCGTGCGCGGAGTTGTTGGATAGTGCTTCCTGTGAAGAGGGTCTCGCCGGAGTCATCACCGGTGGTTGCCGGTTATGGCTCTGAGAATGTTGTCGCTTCCTTCTTCGTAGATCTGCTGACATTGGGCAGGGAAATGGTGACGACAGCCCTTGGATAGAAGAAATCCGGTAGTGGGTGGATGCTCCGACGTCGCCCCTGATGGCTTCCGGCGTCGCCATCGCCATCGCCGGCGGCTTTGATACCCAGATAGGGCAGCGCCGTCACCCTCTTTAGGGCTGGCTGCCTTGCCTCCCTGTTCATCTCTTTGTTTTCTCTCTTTCCGATCTTTTATCTTTTTTTTATTCTCTACCTCTTTCTCTTTCTTTAACCTTTTATTTTTATTTATTATTTTTAACATTGCTCAGTTAATCATTGCTGAAGGGTTCTAATAAATAAATTATTGCATTGTATATTTTACATCGCTAAAGGTCCTAAATGATATCATTCATCATAATTGTGGCTAAAATTTTAGAATAATCACTTAGAAAAATACTATTACTAAAGTAGAAAGTTAATTCATGGGACCAAACCTAGACTTAGGTTTGGGGTATTATATTGAGTATTTAAGAATTGAGTATTGAGATTTTTAACTGCGCATTGAGCATTTTAGAATTAAGGTTGTTGATGGAGAATGGAACCCAGTTAGATTGAGATATATGTTAGGTAGCACGGACACGGACACTGCGTCCGATCGACACCGACACCGAAATGTCATATTTTGACTTTATACTTGTGAAAACTTCTTCAAGAGGTGTCCGACACTTTTTCAAGAGGTGTCTGACACGGTGTCCGGCAATTTAAAATAAATCAATATCTTCGAACACCGCTGAGAGGTGTCGGACATGTGTCCGGAGGTATCAGTGAGGTGTCGAGGTGTCGGTAGGCGTCGGACGCACGTCAGGAAGAAGGACAAGGACGAGGCACACCGGGTGGAGGATAATGTTTCAGATATTGTACAGCGGATCGATATAAGTTCGAGTCAACTTGTTTAATTTGTTAAATTTTTGTCTTTGTATTCAATGTTTGTTGCGTTAATGCTCTGACATATCTTTAAATTACTATTTCTGCAGGCCTCGTATGAATAGCTTAAAGGGTCCGAGCAGCAGTCTGAACAGCTATCAGCATCCACAAGAACGAGTATGAGTATTGGGGCATTGAAGTAATGGCTGGAAACACCGGAGGTCGTCAATCGGCTGAAAGGCCGCATACGCGGCCTGCATAGCACGACTGCACGTGCCGTGATAGGAGCGTCCCACCTCCCGCTGCCCCTTCACAAACACCGACTGTAACATCCCGAAATTTTCTGAAACGTTAACGCTCAATTCATCAATCACTTAATCATTAGATCCTCAAACTCAAACAAAATAAATACTACCAATATGTCAGTGCAACTAATCCATCAATTAATGTATTTTTCCAAGTACACAATCATGATCAATAAACTAAATTTAAACCTGATAATGAACTACAGAGGTTCACCCACGCAGGGGTTCTAAAGAGAAACACTACTTAAGTTCACTAGCTTGCTTACCTCTAGTCCAATTTCAATTAGTCTAACGTTGGTTACTACCTGCAGAAAAGAAGTCAAAGGAGAGTGAGCTTTTGAGAGCTCAGTAAGGTCGCTCAAACAAAGAAATTACGAACAATTCACAAACGCAATTTAATGAAAAAATTTCCAAGAATTTCAAAAGAATCATAACTAATTCGATCAGATGTCAATATGATTTTCGGATACGATAGAAACAATCAATCGCAGATACACCGGCTAGTCCAATAAGGTACTAGCCCACACCAACATACCGGCTAGTCCGTCAAGGTACTAACCCACACCAATATCCTCCAATATACACTTCGATGCAAATTCTCATGTCAATATACAAAATGACAACAAACGATAATACAATTATTAAATCGATGCACAACGAGAAATAAACACAGAGTATCGAATATGATTTCCAATAAATGCTTAAGGCTCAAGAAAAGGTATTCAAGGCAAATAATGAATTCTCATAACAAATATAACGGAGTCCAAAGAAATTCGATAGCAATTAATAAAAAAATTTACGAGGACAAATTGATGAATTGGGTTTCGAATAGAAATCCCTTACCTCGATTTAAGTTATGCACTCGCTGCTATTCAACCTTGTTCAAACCTCGAATTAACCTAAATGGGCAAATTAATTTTTAGAATTCAGCCTAGCCTCACCAACTATTAATATAATGCTAAATCTTAATTGTTGCTCGCTCCACACTCTTAACGTTAACAAAAACGAATCGGATTTCTCAAACGGCTAAACCTAACAGATAACCACGCATACTCTGAAAAGCATTAAGACACTCCAAAAATGATACTAAATTTTTATAAAAATACTTTTGTACCTTAAAACACCATACAAAGTTATAATATAAATTTTCTGAATTTTAAAATATTTTTGAATTAAAAACTATTTTCTTAAATACCAGGACAAGCCCAAACTAACAATTAATGCTTCTAACTCAAATCAAAGTTCCATAATATTCATAATAGCTTTATAATATATAAGAAAATACAAAAATTAAAATTTTAAATTTTTAAAAATACCGAAAATCATTCGTTTCATTAAATCAAATGCGATACATGTTAATGTACTAAATCAACTCAGAAATTAATGAAACTTAATCTGAGTTCTCTTTTTACTATAAAAGCATTGCTGTAATTTTTGCTGAATTTAATATTAATAGCAAAGGTTCAAAACAAATTTTCGGAAAATATTAAAAATATCAAACGACATCAGAAAAATATGAAATTTTCACAGAACTTATAGTATTGTACTAAGAACCATGTAAAGTTTCAGCATTTTTGGACAACCGTACAATACCCAATAGCCAGGTGGTACAACTGTTCATGCACAGTGTACCACCTTTGCTGATGAGACCCATCACTGTTGCACCTCCCTCTTCTTCCTTTCCATACTTTGTCCATTTCCCATTACCCAATACACAACACATACTCACGACTGGTGCAGCTTCTTCCTTCTCCACTACACAATCAAAACTACAAACCCACACACATATACACATACACACACCTAGTCATATTCTAAAGCACACATTTACACACACTCTCTTCACGTACAAGACACACACACTACAGTGCTTTTCACTCTACTTACACAGCTTTCATTCCACACGTTTTTCTCAACATTTGATCCACCCACACACACATTTTTACACACATATTCTCACCATCTTATTCAACCCACACAACTTTTCATTCCACCACATATCCACAAATACATTACACAAATTCATATTTATCCACATACCCAGTTCATTCACCTGCACGCCTTACCAACCATTTTCACATTCACTTACTGTATTCACATGAAACCCATCACGGATTCATGCACACACCTTCTTTGTATATCTATCTCCCTTGCCCACGTAGCACTCACACAACACGCACATACAGTCAAAAGAAAAACTGCATACCTTTTCTCCTTTCACACCCACTGCCGTGAGAGGCAGTGGGTCTTCCTTCCCTCTCTTTTCCTTTTTTCCAATTCACCTACATATACACGAACACATACATACACTGATATGTATATATTTATGCAGCCATACTCACATCAAAGCGCACCATCATTGTGACCCGTAAACCCCCATATATTTACACTAGTATACAACCTTGATAATTGATGTACAACCCGCTCACACATTACAAACGGTAGCGTCTCATGGCCGTTTCTCTATAACGATGGCCCTTCATGGTTGCTTCTATCCCGCCTCACAGCCACGCTCAACACCTACGACAACCAACATGGCTGCCCCAGTTCCTCTCTTCCCTTCAACAATCATGGATGCCATCCCCTCCACTCGATGTTGCAGCCATGGCAACCCAGAGCCACCCAACGTCCAACCTTTTCACAGCACTCTCACACAAGACAGTACACATTTATACATCTACTGGAATACACTTACACATATATATAAAAACATGAAGCATGAATTAAAGCAAGCTTACCCGAAGACCAAAGAAGATCGCCGGAATCCTTGTCCCATCCTTCCCCGGCCTCCGTCCAAGCCCTTCTTTCTCTGTCTACCTCTCTATTTGGGTAGATTAGACGAGTTGGATAGGAGCCCTTTGACGGCATCCTTAGTTGTGTAGGGTTATATATACATGTGTTAAAAGAAACCCTAAATGGAAAAATAAAAAAGAAAACCCTACAGATTTATTTGTCGCTAAAACCTTTAACTCAAACTTATTATTTCGAAAAATGGTCCCTAATAAAATATTTACGACACACGATGCGTTAGTAAAATTAATGATGGGTTGTTACGCCATCCCGTTTGACAATTTGTCGCTAACAAGTACACCGTTATCAAAGAAAAGTTATTGTCTCTAAAATTATACTGATGCTAAGATAGATAGGTTGCCGCTAAATATACACATCGACGTTGAATATTTATAAATATATCGTCACTAAAAAAAATACGCCAATGCTAAGTATTTTTAAAAAAATAATGTCGCTAAAACTTTTAATTTGTTCGGGGTATTACACCGACACCGGCTGCGCATCGTCCGTTGGACAAGGACGAGATTCACCGCATTATTACGGAGGTGTTCAGGATGATCTAGGCACAGGGTCAGCAGGGCACTGCTGCTAGACATGCCGAGCCGGCTTCGAATCAGTAGGATCCAAATCCGAGACTCAGCAATCCCTCTTGTGCCCTCCCAGCTTGTACCCCCCTCTCGCTCTCGTGTCCTCCTGGCTTGTACTATTCCCCCCTCCTTTAATCGATTGTATTTGGCCCCCTACTTGTACATTCTATTTTTCATTATAGTAAACAATTTTTAAAGTTATATAGTTGTTAATTTTGTGTCTGTTGTAGGGTTAAATAATTGCTGATCGATCAGCAAATATTTAACCCTAATGTGCATACGGTTCGGATTGTGCCTTGTTGTTGAGACTTGAATTTGATTACAGGTTTGGGCATTAAAATTTTTTTTTTAAAATTGACTTTTAGCGACGGATTTATTTCGTCGTTAAAGAGTTTTCCTAAATCTGCACTTTTAACGACAGAATATTCCGTCGTTAAAAAGGATATTTAGTAACGGAAGATCCGTTGCTTAAAAGTTTATTCCGTCGCTAAATATTTACAGAATAAATTATTTTTAAAAAAAAGAAAATAAATTATAAATCAAACTTCCCTTATTACTTTCCTATCGAGCAACCGAAATTCCGTTGCTAATATATAAAACATTCCATCGCTAAAAGTCCAATATTAAATGGGATTTTGAATTCCGTCGCAAAACTTAGTGGCAGGCTTTTATACGAGGGACTTTTAGCGACGGGTATTCCGTCACTAAAAGTTTTAGTGACACATTATATGATGAATTTCTCAATCTCTAAAAGCTTTATTTCTTGTAGTGCCTTCCCCAGTGACGAAAATTACCACCACATCCCAGACATAAAAGAAATACTCAAAAAAACAAGGCCACATACTAAGGCTACCACGCCACCACACACCGAAGGAACCTGGCGGTGGTGGCGGAGATCGAAAGAGAATAATACAATATAATTGGTGTGGAAGTAGGCCAACATATCTGTTTGAAAATAGGGGAATTCCAGGTATACCACTACAAGAAATAAGGTCTTTGGCGACCAAAAAATCCGTTGCCAAAAGCCTTAAATCCGTCGTTAAAACTTTTAGTGACGGAAATACCGTGGTTAAAGGTCCCTCGTATAAAAGCCTGTCAGTAAAAGTTTTGTAACGGAATTTCAAAATTCGTCGTCTAATATTGAACTTTCAGCGACGGTTTATCTATGCATTAGAGACGAAAATTCCGTTGCTAATTGTATTTTTTATATTTTAATTTTTTTTTTCAAAAATAATTTAATTAAAAATAAATATTTAGTGACGGAATAAAAATTTTAGCGACAGATATTCCGCCACTAAATGTGATTTTTAACGACGGAATATACCGTCGTTAAAAGTTCAGAGATCAATAAACGAATTAGGTTTTTCTTTTTGTCAGTCATGTCACGCCCCGAAAACGAAAGCCGTGACTGCAAGCAAATTTCTTGATATACCGCTATAATTCTGGTGATAACGATATAACAGAGCAACTAAATCCTCCAACATAGAATATCTCCAAAAAACAAAATATAATACAATCTGTTCTCTAAAAAAATCCATACAAAACAAATGTACTAAACGCAGCGGCTAAACAAATCACATAAAATCAATTCTATCAAATTACCCACACTGGGGGGTAAAGTTCTCAAACTAAAACTATAAAGTCTAACTAACTAAAACAAAAGTCCCAAATTCCAACGATGTTACAAAGATCCTTAGTCGCTTCTTTAACCTGTGGCAAGGGGCAATGAAGAGTGAAAGGGTGAGCTCAAATAGCTCAGTAAGGTGCAAAATGACAAAATATCAAAGCAAAAGTAATAGAGACAAACGACAATACTTGATGGAATGGGCAAACCAAATTCTTATATCAAATGCCAAAACAAACGTGATTAAGCATTAACCCTAAACATATGTATATTTAATATGCCGGGAATGCTACACAACAAAAATATACGATGACTATGTTGGTCATAAGACCCAAACGTTTTAAACGTACAAACATCAAACGTGTGCTACCGGTAGCATGCTAAGCATCTATTAATCGCCAGCATATAGTCAAACGTGTGTCCAAAGGACCCTCTCAAATTTGAGAGTTGTTCAAACATATTCATTAGCCATCATCAATTGACGAGCACCGTAAGAAAGGTTCAACGAGATTAAAGCCACTTAACTCTAAAATTTGATTGAACAAGATACGCTAACAGAAGTAGTACAAAAAATATACGAAAGATAAGCAAAATGTTGCCAATTTGGCAGTATACCCAACAAATGGCAAAGCACAAAGTGTATAAGCATTGGTAACAGAACACTAACCGAACTGCAATGGAAATAAACAAACCATGAAAAGGTGGTTTAGGACAAAGAAGATTACCACCACCTAACAAGAAGGAACTAGACCTTATTCTAAGGCTTGGTGGTATTAGAAATGAAAGAAGACAAGAGACAAAGTTCTACGGTAAACATGTGTAGCAAAAATATAGAACAGCCAAGAATTTCCAGCAATTAAAATAAGGCAGCTTTGGGGGCAAGGTGAAGAAACAATCAGTGAGGTGAATTGTGTGAACCTGTACTACCATTGACAAATAAAGTCTTTCAAGATTTCAAAGGATTAGAATATGGATTAAACCAAAACCATCTATACTCCTCAGAACTAAGGCACTCATGAGTTGTTGTAAAAAAAATAGCACAAAGAGATTATAATGGATGAAGACAATGACACCACCTAAGGAAAGAAAAAGACCAATACATGGCTGACGAAAGACACTGCCCAGAAACAATGGAAACAAGAAACGATTAAAAATACAAGACCCAGCTTTACAATCAAGATGGTTTTAGGAACTAAAATTCATGGCAGATGGATTGTCTAATTTTGTTCTCAATAAACAGCACTACGAGAATCAAGGTGAAAGATGTACAAAATTATATGGTTCAAGACCCGTTAACAATTACCCAAAAAGGCTCCATGTAAGCAGCAACATCACGGGACAAAACATGGAAATCAAATTGGAACAATAAACGCACTGCCGCTACCAATTTCAAGAGCAACAATCTTTTGTGGCAATCGGAATGCAAGTAGGGATGGCAATAAAATCCGCAACTGGCGGATCTCCGACCCGCTCCGACCCGATAGGAGCGGGTTATGTTGACTTTGACCGGGTCACGGAGTGGGTATGGTATTTTTTTTAAAAAACCCGCAGCGGGTTAGGGTCAGGTATGGTATTCTGCCCAACCCGCCCCGTGATCCGACCCGTACCCGCCCCGGTATACATACCCTATACAATAATTAATACTAGCCGTCCATCATGTAATATATATATATATATATATATATGCTTTTGTCCTAAACCAAAGCCCTAGATCTTCTATTCTCTCTATCTCTCTCTTTCACTCGGCGTTCTCTTCTTCTGCAGACTCCAAAGAGACACCGGTCGTCGCTGCGACGCTGCGTCTTCTCTTCTCTGCGACGCTGCATCTTCTCTTCTCTGAAATCGATCCAAAGGCCACAGCATCTTCTTCGACTCCACTGCCGGCCACACAATCTGAGATCGATCCGAAGGCCACCCCATCTTCTTCGACTCCACCGCCGGCCATACAATCTAAGATCGATCCCAAGGACACCGCATCTTTTTCGACTCCACCGCCGGCCACACAATCTGAGATCGATCCGAAGGCCAGCATTTCAGATCCGAAGGCCAGCGCATCTTCTTCGACTCCATCGCCGGCCACACAATTCGAGATCGATCCGAAGGCCACCGCATCTACTTCGACTCCACCGTCGGCCACACAATCTGAGATCGATCCGAAGGCCACCGCATCTTCTTCGACTTTGGAAAAACCAACCTACTGTGTGTAGTTTAGACATAAATATCTTTTTTAGGATTTTTAGACATTAGTCTAATGTGTGTAGTTTATTTTTTGTGATAAAGTTTTTGTAATATATGTTCAAAAAGTGTGATATTTTTGCCAAACCAAGCAGAACGGTCGGAGCGGGGGGGGGGGCAGGTTGGTTTCAGGTTTCTGTGTGCTACAGCAAGAGCGGGGCGGATCGGGGCGGGTACGGGTATCCTAATTTGACCATAGGATCGGTTATAGTATTCTATATACAGAACCCGATGGCGGGGTGGGGCAATGTTTCATAACTAGCGAGGCGGGTTCGGATTTTATCATATCCGCATCCGACCCGCCCCATTGCCATCCCTAAATGCAAGTTATAACGATAAGATATTCGAAACAATCCCTTACCACAGCAAAGAGAGGCAAAATCCCTTACCTTATACTAGCGATTCGACGAAAACTCAATCCCCCCAAGCCACGCCGCTCGATTTAGACCGCGAAATCTCCAAGGCACAAGCAATTTAGGGCTGAAATGGAGAAGAGAATGAGAGAGGCGGCCCGCCGGGAAGAAAGAGGAGGCTGGAAGGGGAAAAAGGCTATTTATATCAAAGCCCCAAACTGACAAATTACACGAAACCCCCTGAACTTAAACCTCTTATTCAAAAGGCACCAAAACTTTCATAATATAGCGAAAAGACCACAAACTTGCTTATTTAGTTATTTAAAAGCAATAATATAGCATAAAAAATATTGGGGTATTACAGGTCATTATTTGTTAAAGTACCTGGACCCTTCTTCCGCTAAATTCGAAATATATTTACAAATAATTCAATAAAATTATTAGACAAATAATGACCGACAAAAAAGGATCGTCATTTCTAACACTTAGTTTACACTAAATTCAATTTAAAAGCGTAAACAAATTGCATAACATTATACTTAAGGGGCTGACTCACTGTACCTACCTATAATTGTTCTTCTTGCTACTATAAGAAACTTCCGTGCTTTACGGAGAGAATATTTTATGCTACATATGAAGAAAGACGCTATATACGATAAAGAAAAAAAAGAAATCAAATACAGTATGAGTGTTGGAATCATAAATTTACTACATGAGAAAAACAAGTAAGTCAATTTGTCACTAGAAAACTTTTGCAGAAAAAATTAGTGCACATTCCCGCTAGAAATACTGTCTTAAGTTTCACTAATAAGCTTTACCGATAATTTTTTCACTCAATAGAGAGGTTAGTTAATTTGTTACTTTTGAGATTGTAATGTTGACATTGTAATGCTTGCACTAATTAAATGGAATAGAAGGACTTTTGACCCAAAATAAAAATAAAAATAGAGAGGTTAGTTAATTTGTTACTTTTGGCAAGTGGAGTACTCGATCATTTGCTTGTAATTGAGATAACCCTTTTTTGTAATGTCACAAGTTTTGATCCTGTGCAATACAAAAGGAGCACTGACTTTGAAAATTAAAGATGAATTTTGTAGCAAATAAATTTCAGTCCACATGATAACTTAAGAGGGTGTCCACGTAGACGGTAATTTGACAACTTTCTCTTAACTTAGATTTATATATATATATATATATATATATATATATATATATATATATATAATTAAATTTATAACTATGTCTATTATCCAAAAAATCTTAAATGACTCAAATTTAAAGGAAAAGGCCCCGATTTTCAATTTTGAAATTCTAAAATTGGTGAAATCCTAACCTTTGACTTCCTATGTACCGAACAATACCACAGAACACTTCTTACACTGCTACTAGTCTGAGGTAAAAAGCCTTTATCTCACTCCATATAAATTTTTTACGTTTCTTTTTTAGTCAAATAATGAGAACTTGAATGCAACAGTAATGGATATGCAAGGGTAACTATCTAGAGATTTTAACATGTAATAATGTCTATTACCATTAGATAATCTCTAATTCTTTGTCCAAGACCCTATAGATTACTTATTTAGCATAGATTACTTATTTAGCTAGTTTTAAGCCGTGCATTATACACGGGAGTGTTCTATACCAGCTAGCAAATTTTAATTATTAATTTTTTTTTAAGTTAGGCCATGTTGAAGCACTAGTCCAGATAAGCATAATATAAAAAATACAAATGGTTATAAGCCATTAATTAGTAGATCGAAGTGTTACATATATTCAAATTAGGCCACATCAATACTACTCAGAGATGAAAATGAAAATAACAATGATAATTAACCGATAGTAAATAGAGGGGGTACGTGTAGAAGCAGCTTGATGAATGAAGCAAACTAAAGGTGATTATTGTTGTCGCAAATTCTAATAAACAGAGTCCACTTGGATGCCTCCAAAGCTGTAGCAATAATCATTTAATAGTATTGAGAAGCTAATTTTGCCTTGCGGTAAATAACATTAAGAAATTACTAGCCCAAAAACTCGTGCAAAGCACGGGATGATTTCACTAAAGTGATTTATTTTAATAGTTTTGAATTCCATAGTAAAATAATATGCACAATTTTATAATTTCGTGGTTATTTCTTTAAAAATAGTCACTTCTATTTTTGGGGTGAACTTTCTTTTATGAAAATAAATTAACCCTTGTTGTGAAATATCAATAAACAATGTCATGTGTATATTTGCTAATTCGAATTTTGTAACTATAAAGATGAACAAAAATCAGAAGTTTATGTAGTATTCAAAAAAAGAGAAAAGTAAATTCTATAGATAAAAATATGCGGAGAACATATTGAGATCAATTTACTATTCATAAGACTTTTTTTACTATTTTCTAAGTATCTTTTAAATATAATTTGTATATTTCAATGGATTGCCCATAACATTTACTACATATTAGTTTAATTTTTATAGAGAAAATGTTTGTTCATATGTTTTCTTATAGCATGGAGTTTATAAAAGTTAATCAACACAACTAATTAAATAAGAATGATGTGGCCTTTTTAAAGGCAATGGAATCCATCAATAAAGTATACAGAGAAAATGGTATTTATTGGATGATGTAATTATATAAAATTTAAAAAGTTTAACCAACATGAGTAAATTGGATAGCTCTAGCAAATAGTTGAACAAATTTAACCCACATTCAACAAAGTATAAAATAAATATATGCTTACTAAGTCAGATTTATCTTCGAGCATAATAAGGGTTTCAATCTAAGTTTTAGATTATATTCATCACATAACTAATATGTTTTTAAATTTTAAATGCAATTCTATTTTTATTTTTTTTTATATCTAGTTTTTTTCTGTTCATGTAAGAAAGAGTCTTTAGAAGTATAAAAGTTAACATTAACATAAGATATTGGTATATTTAAAATGTTTAAGAGTTTAACTACTCTAAATAAAAATATCATTGAAAAAAAAATTATTCTAAAACTTTTTCAACACAAAAGTAGTTAAACATTACTCATGCTCACATGCTTAATGTAGTGCCTCTGCAAATAGCTTAATGTAACGCTCTAAATTTTCAAAGCGTTAATATCAAATAAACATAGTCAAACATTAAAATATCAAAAATTCTCTTCAAGTAGTCATTCAGAGCATCTACTAATCAATCTCAAACATACATCAATAAATGTCATAGCGACCTAAAGCATTTATATAATCCTAATTACTCCGACACAGAGTTCTAAAATAAAATCTTAACAAATTTATTTTGTCTTAATTATTACATCTGAAGATACTAACACTGACACAAAAAAAAAAAAAACCGCTAGTTCTCAGTCACACAGCTAGCTCTGTAATCTGATCTCACCTACTGATCACCTGAAAGGAAAATAATAAGGGAGTAAGCCAAATGTCCAGTAAAATCGCTCAAAGGACCAATCAAAATGAATACAAAAATGTCTAAGAAACGAGATTACGGAGGTACAAAATTTTAATGGAACAGATGTCAGACCAAATTTTAAAATGTCAAAATATAAATATATTTGTACGTAGACAAACACTGGAGAGACGTTCATAATAAAGTCACATATGACATCACTGACACGTGAGACCAGGTTCAGAAAATAAGATGCGAGATCTCTAACTCATCCCACTGAGTTAGCCACGTTCCAATCCACCAGAAAAAATTACATAAACTTTGACATGGCTCATAGAACTACCCAAAAATATATACAATAAGTTGGACAGGACACTAACAAATCGCCAAGACGATATAAACTTGTAGGTCTGATAAACTTAGTGGCCTAAGGCTTACACCGTGCGCACTGGTACATTGTACAATATCTAGTGACAAAATACCATAAATGCACAACGCGATAGCAAATTTCTGGGCATGATCAAATGAATTAGTGGTGATAAAAATCTTGGTGAAATATGTGGAGCATATAATAATTATTATAACGCATAAAAACCAAAGATGCATCTTAAATAACTAATGATGGCATGTGACCATCAAAACAAGGGAGATGGCTGGTGAGTGGTGACTAAGGTGGTGTTTAACCTGAAGAGAATAAATAAGAAATACATCCGACCCCATGGTTATAGGGTACAGTACAAAGTCACAAAAGGGGGTTTTCTTTTCAATTGGGCACGCAAAACGAGGTCAACACAATGGCAATTCTTGAAATGATGAACGGACAAATAAACAGTGCCAAAGAGAGCCATTTCTTCCGATTAACAAAATATAAACTTAAAACAAAACCGGCTCGGATCTGTACAAAAATCAAAGCAAAGGTTACACAGCAAATCAGAATTTTGCTGTTTGATTTTACGTGAAAGGGGTACAGCATCAACAGAAACTATCCAAACCGTTAGGGCTTAAGCCAAAGGAATTCAACTCGAAAAAAAAAAACCTCTATCCAATTCCGACGTTAATTACAATTAATCAAGATAAAAGAGATGAATGCTTGCGAATATCGAATTGATGGTCCAACGCTGATCAGATTTTAAAAAAAATAATAATTAATTCTTACCTCTAATTGTGTAATTAAATTCAGAATGTTGATCTTCTCAATTCAATTGTATCAAAAGTTCTCAAAATTAACATACTCAAAGGTTTCAATTGGATTCTAAAAACAAAGAAAATTCGTAGAATTCCTACTACGAATCTCAATTCAATAATCAAATTAAATTATTACCTCAAACTAGTTTGCAAATCTCAAGAAGTTTACATATTTATAATCTCAATACAATTACAATTTCAAAATACACATTACGTCCCCAAGTCTCTAATTTTCTTTTCTTTTTTTTATAAGCATTTAAATATGAGGGGTCTAACACTTAAAGTTTTAATTTTTTAATATAGCTCTTATGAAATTTGTACACTATAATATTTTAACATTTAACCAATGCGACTGAGTCGGATAGTGCAAAACTGTAGAGTGAGAAAATTATTGATCAAAACTCTTAACCAACATATTTATAAAGTTAGATTCATCTTTGAATTTACCAAGGTTGACAATCCAGTTGAAATCTGACTTAACCATACTAAGTTTGTTTCATTTTGTACATATATTTAGAATAAAAATTCTATAATATAGTTTCTTTTTATGATGCGTCATCACTTATCATCACAGTATTAAATATGAAATAAAATTTACAAACATTATATATTTAATACAAAATTGTTGCTAAAGATTAACACTATCTTGGATAGGGTCTTTATTTCTAATTTAGTTAGTTATTCTGCAATTGATTGTCGCCGCCAGCACCACCACTAACCAACGCTCCCTGATACCAAACTTATCAACACATTTGACCACCATAGTTACTGACCGTCGATCTACCACCACCATCACCACGCATGACCAAAACCCTCGAACACGATATAACCACTGACCAACACCACCAAATACCAAGCCTTCTAACGTCCGTCATCGCCATCACTCCTATTACTTTGAATCCGCCATCATGCGGACCAACATTGTCCCCGTAACAAACACAACCAGATCCATACTTATCGGGGCCACCATAAATAGGATCGTCACTACTAGTGTAACTACCCAACACCACCAATCGTGACTACGTGACATCCTTACTTGCTAAAAGACCAACACCAATATAATTTCTAAAACCTAACACCAACATACCAAACATCATTTCTCTTTCCTTCTCTCTCCGGCAGATCCCCCTCCAAGTTTACTAGATCCTTAGGAAATCAAGGTGGATTTGTAAGATGACATAGGCGTTCAGTTCATTAATTTTAATATCTTGGTAGATCAATGAGAAATGGATTTCGGTTCGTTGATGGTGACATCACGGTCTATCTGACTATTATTGTAATACCTCAAACTTTGAAAATGGGTTAAAATAGCCATTTATGCCTCGAAAAATAAGCGAGGCGTTAATTTTGAGCAGTGCTCAGGCGTTAGGAGTGCATGGAAGCTTAAAAAGATTTTGGGGTAAATATATAATTTTAAAATTTTGGGAAATTTTTTGTAATTTTGAAAAATTAGAGGGGCTACTTTGAAATTGTGGAAACTTGGTACCAAGGTGTCAAAATTTTAGAGAAAGTCTTCAGTGGATGCCACCTCTTCTTACTTGTTGATGACTAATCAAATTTTATTATAAAATATGAGGTAGAAATTTTAGGGGAAATTAAAGAAGGAAAACAAAAAGGAAAAAAAAAGGAAATTCTGGACGAAGATAAAAGAGAAGAACAGAAAAGAAAGAAATAGTAAAACAAAAAAAGGAACAGAAATAGGAAACCAGGGAAGATAAAAAGAACAGAGTTCGGGGAAGAGAAAAAGAAAAAGAAAAGAAAGAGGAGAAGCAAGGAGAAAAAAGAAGAAAGAAAAAGAAAGGAAAAACAAAACAAGAAAGAGGAAGAAAACAAAACTGAAGAAAGAAACATGGAAAGAAAGTAGAGAGGGGAAGTTCAGTGAGGGAAGAAAGAAAGAGGGGGAAAGAAGAAAAGAAGGATTTGGAGGAAAATTCGTGAAGGTAGCCTTCCTCTTTTTTATTCTAATGTGTGTTAGTGTGTGAAGCTAGGGTATTAATGGGTGTAAGTGCATTACAAGGTGAGTTCGTAACTGGTGTATGTAACGCCCCAAACCCGACGGTCCGAACACGTCCTTAAACCATAACCTAATCACGTCAAAAACATAACAACATTAATGGTAGAGCAGAGCATCTTAAATACTACAAACAAATTATTTGTATCTCAAAACTTAACTCCCAAAAATAATCCAAAACTTTATTACAAATCTCTCGTACTAAATATCTGAACCCAAAGAAAAATAAATCAACTAACCAATTTTTCGTCTAAAGAAATCATAAGCTTTATTCTCAATATAAAAAACCAGAGCAATTCTCACCGCTGCACTAATTTCTCGCTCTTCGTGCTACTTTTGGCCTGGAAGGGAAAGGAAACGAAAAACAAAGGGTGAGCACGAATTATCCAGTAAAAGTTTTTACACACAGAAGGCCAAAACGAATACGAAATATGAGTTATCGAGTAGAGCCAATAAATAGAAATTTAGATAACTGAGTCAAATTTCACAAATGAATACGAAAGTGACCAAGAGAGGGTTACCAAAACGAATAACAAATATGAGTTATCGAATAGAACCAATAAATAAGAATTCAGATAACTCAATCAAATTTCACAAGCGAATAACAGAAGCAACCGAAAAAGGGGTTAAATAACCGACAAGTAGAATATCGATTCACAAATGATTAACAAATCTACCCAAAAAAAGGGTTTACATAACCGACAAGTCGAATATCGATTCACAAATGACTAACAAAATATATTTACCAAAATATATTTACCAAAACTTGTGGGTGTCACATACACAAATTGCTTATTATTAAGCATCACAAATCATGGTTATACCATGTCAAATATCACAGCCGGCCCGTCACACATAAGTCACGATAATTAAAAATGACTTTCAAACACAAATATCACCCACAAAGTAGTTTGATAAATATAGCGAATATTCATTCAAAATCCAAAAATAGTCATTACAGACTTAAATCAAAGAGAACAAAAATACGAATTCAACGAAACAAAAATCAGCTCAATCGAAGATCGAATGAATAAGGTATTGTCAAAAGAAATTTTGGGTGGAAAACTAAAGGCACGAAAATCGATAATTTTTATTTAAAGAAAAGGGACCACTCAAGAGATGACATACATGGCAAGAAAGAAAAGCTACACGGTTAAGCCAACGTATAGGAGAAGTTCAATGTAATTATAACAAAAAAAAGAAAAGAATTTCAAAGAACCAATGATCACGTGACACGTGGCTGACCAACAAAGTTTTTACTTCTTTCTTGCGATGGGGAACAATTGCGGCAAAGAAGAGGCCATGAAAGAAAAGAAGTTCCTGACCCACGAGCACAAAGTAATTGCTAACGAGTTCTTACAATAAAACGAACACAGAATTTTATAAATCACATGAGAACCGTCCTGAATGCAAATTATAAGACAGTAAAATAAGATTATTGGTAACGTTACAAAAAATGTGATGATCGAAAATACGCTCAAAGACATAATTTTGGGAATCAAAGCAAAGCACATAGATCTCGTATATAAAATGAAAAGACGGTGTAAGAATCCTTACCTCAAAGTAACGAATATCATGTCAATAATCTCCTCTTTATCTTGGATCTTTACTTCAAAGTAACAATATTATGTCAAAAATCTCCTCTTTATCTTGGATCAATCACCACATTTTTGCTTGAAAATACCCAAAAGAATGCACTTGACTCTTTATCTTAGATCAATCACCACCTTTTTGCTTGAATACCCAAAAGAATGCAATTGACTCTTTTCTCTTTCCTTTCCTTTATATCTCTAAAAAATATGAAGAATCTTATGTCTTCTTCTCCCTTATTTAGTTTGAAAATCTAATTCTAATATAACTTGAATTCCCAATTTCTAGTGTAATTATAACACAACTTAAAGTCCTTGTTGCTAATCTAAGTCGAAATCTCTTCTCCTTCTTCTTTGTTTATATAATACTTAATCTAATCATCTAACTTAATCACAATATGACTTAAAATCCTAATCCAAGTCCAAATCTCTTCTTCTTCTTTGTTTAAATAATACTTAATCTAATCACATTAGCCACTAAGACCATTACATATTAATTTCATCACTAAAAGGACTCCATGAAAATTCTCTATGGTCCATTACTTAATTTAAATCAGTATAATTTTTAAATTACTACCTACACAAGTGGCCGAAAATTCGGGGTATTATAGTGTATGTGTGTAGCAGGCAATGAACTTCGACAGAAAAGTGAAGAAGATGAAAGGTGTGTGCGTTATAGGTGAAAAACTAGGTGTTGATTTGAATAGTAGTTGTTTTTGTCACTAATGCTAGAAATTCAATTAGGCAGTTTTAATCTGATTTTCTATAAACATCTAAGATCAAAATTAGACAAAGTCCAAAATAGTAACCACCAGTATTTTTATGAGACGTACGCTCTAGAATTTTTTAGAACTATTCAGTACTTGCGAAGGATGGTAAATTAGGGTATCGGTTAGAAGAAGTTCTCGATTTATTTAACATAGTAAACAAAGTTATTTTAATTTAAAAATTTTATGGATATGTGTCATATCTAAAATTTCGGGCCATTCTGAGGTTGATTTTTGTGAAACTGGCCTTTTAGTGCTCGGTCCGAACACCAGTTTAGGATGCTAAAAATATTGTTTGAAGATATTTTGATGATTTTACTTACGAGAAGGATGTTTTGTTCTTTTAAATATGAGAGGGGATGTTTGGGTAATTTTACCGAGTCCTGGGGATGTTTTGATAATATTTCATACCAGTGGCGAACTGAGTGAAAACTGTTACACCCCAAAAATTATGTAATCCTGAAGGGTAAACGGTCGAATAATCAGAATTCGGAGGAACCTTAAAGTTATCAGAAGTCTCCCAAATGAAATCAGAAAACCTTAAAATATCAGAAAAATAGAGTAAAAAAACCTTTAATTTTTATCACAAATCTCCCAAACGGTCGATCAGAGCATATACTAATAATTTCCAAAATACATCAATATCTGACATAGGGGCCCAAAGTTTTTATACAAACCAAAATTTCCCCAACACAGAGTTTCAATACGAAACCTAAGTAACACTAACTTGTGTTACTTGTTACACTTAAATGTCAATACTAACTCTAAAATAAGACAGCTAACTCTTGGTCACACAGTTAGCCCTTCGAATCCGAAATCTCACCTACTAATCACCTGAAAGGAAAAACCGTAAGGGAATGAGCCAAATGCCCAGTAAGGTCGCTCAAAGGACCAATCAAACGGAAGCAAAAATATCTGAGAAATAATTTTGGAAACACAAAAGCTCAACGGAACAGATATCAAACCAAATTTTAAATGTCAAACTATATCTGAATAAAAAGACAGACACAAAAGTTTTCAACGGAACTGATAATCAAGCCAGATTTCGAATGTCAAAACATATCTGAATAAACAAATTTCAAAGGCACACCAGTTTCAACTGAACAGAGATCAGACCAAATATCAAATGCCAAAATATATCTGAGTACGGAGACAGACAGTAGAGATGTCAGACCAAATATCAAATGCCAAAATATATCTGAGTATGGAAATAGACACTAGAGAGTCATTCAGAAAGTGGCACATACGTTATTACTGACATATGAGGCCGGTTCAGAAAGTAAGATCACGATCTCTAGCTCAACTCCCCTGAGCTAGCCCACATTTCAATCCACGTGGGTAAGTTAGAAATATGTCACATACACTGTGACATGGCTCATAAAGTCACCAAAACAAAATCTCAAAAAAATAACCGTTATCAAATATCGGACATTTCAAACCATATTCAAAGGTTTCAAAATAACATTATCAAATTATGGACTTGTCGAACAAGAAGTAGAGTTTACAAAAATAATGACAATCATAAATCACTGAAACGAGCGATATCAATATGTCAAATTCTGAGGTCAAACAAATTCGACAGAATTTGATTTTTCACAAATCATAGAATTGACAACAAGTCATTCTTAACAAAGTTCAAAACAAAAAGGAGAGAATGAATCACTTATCTCCATTTGCCAAAGTTCGGATTTCAAAAAAATCTAAAGACTTACATGAGCGACTGGTCCATCGCTAATTTGAACTTCGAAGATTAAACCCTTACATTAATCAAGCCTTTAAGAAATACCAATCCTTAAGCTCCACCATAGAGCTCCCGAACTTCCCAAGCCTTCTCTCTTTTTATCTCTCCACCGCAAGGGAAAAAGGAATAGAGAACCCCCAAAAAGGTTAGAAAAGGAAAAAAAAAGTGATTTATAAGAGACAAAATTTTTAAGTTTTTATTCGACCGAAAACAATTTTGAGTCTACTAAAAGTACTATTCATTCGATTAAAAGTTATTGTTCATCGACTAAAAACTTCGGAAACTTTTTTTTTTGCATTTGACTGAAAAACTAGTTTTCAGTCAAATTAAAACTTTTAATTCGATCAAAAACTTCAGTAGCTCATTTTACACACAAAAATCTCTTCTCGAAGTGAAACCCATTTTCATTCAAAGACAAACTATTTTCATTCAACCTAAATACCTTTAATTTGACCAAAAATACTTTTTAGTCGACCAAAAACTTTTTAGTCAACTGAAACTTTTTAGTCGGCTAAAAAAATTTTAGTCAGCTAAAAACTTTTTAGTTGGCTGAAAACTTCAGAAACTCCAAAGCACCATTTCCCTTCATTTTTATTCCAATGAAACCACTTTCATTCGACCGAAAATTTTAAAAACAATTCCAATTCATTTTCTTAATTTTAAGACCACAAACTTATTTACTCAACAATAAATTTTCACATAAGAAAAAGAAAATTTTTGGGGTGTTACAAAAACACATTATTGAATGTCTGGAATTGATTTATTTCTGATTCAATTATTCAGATACGATAGAAGGCAAATGAGATCAAATTAAGAGAAAAACTTCTGGATTCGGTTAGCGGTTCTCTAAGTGACCTACTGATTCAACTAGTGTTTTTATAAAGCATATATGTTATTTACTTTTGATAAATACTGTTTATCAGCTATGAACTATTTTGTCTATTTACTTGCTTTTTGCCTTCATGAAAAGAATTTTGTCAAAAAGCTTGTGGCGATGCTTAATTTCTCGTTAAAAATCGAACTAGCACGTAAATGATATTTTGTTTGAAGTTATAACAGATTTTGGATTTGAAGCACTTGGTCCAAACGAGATGTTTGGGTGTTGATCTATTGTGATTAGAAAATGTTCAGAAAACTATTGATATGTTGTGAGATGGTTTAACCATCCGTGATTGAAAGATTATATTGTGATAAAGGAAAGATGTTTTCCTGACTCGATTGTTGTGCCCCATATCTAACCGGAGAAAGTTATATTGTTGTGCCCTATCCGTGATTGAAGGATTATATTGTGATAAAGGAAAGATGTTTTCCTATATGTTTCTTGGGGGGGGGGGTATTTCCATCATAAGGATCAATTTCTAGTCGCATTTCCTTACTCAGAGGGAGCTTAATATGAGGCAAAAACAAATGGTTAGAGCTTCTGAAGGATTATGACTGTTCAATTCATTATCACCCGATAAGGCCAATGTAGTGGCCGATGCTCTTAGTGGGAAGAGTATCGAGAATCTAGCAGCATTGATCACGAGATAGCCTCAGTTGTTGGAAGAGATGAGGCAATTGAACCTAGAGATTAAATGTTCGGGATATGATGCAGTGTTAGTGACTATGTAGATTCAGCCCAGGTTGATCAGCGGGATTAAGATAGGACAGGAGAATGACCTTAAGATTGCTAAGATCATTGGAGGTATTGGAAGTGGAAAATAGACTAAGTTTGCAATTGATTCTGAAAGAATGTTACGGATTGACAGTTGGTTGTGTGTTCCTAATGATGAAAAACTAAGGCGATTGTTGTTATCTGAAACTCATAGTTCAAATTTTTTGGTGCATCTGGGAGGCACCAAGATCTTTCATGATCTTTGAGAGCATTTCTGGTGGTCAGAATGAAGAAGGACATAGCAGAATTTGTGTCTCAATCCTTGGTATGTCGGCATATAAAGGTTGAACCCTAGAAGCCAGCAGGAATTGTACAGCCATTGGAGATTCCCGAGTGAAAGTGAGAGCATGTTCCTACAGATTTTGTGGGCGGGTTGCCCAAAACTATTTAAGGTTATGATATGATTAGGGTAATGGTGGACCGGCTCACCAAATGGGCACACTTTTCGATTTCACCACGCAGCAGTTAGCCCAATTGTACATGATTTCAGTCATAAGGCTTCATGGAGTATTTGTTTCGATTGTGTCGAATGGAGATTCACATTTTACTTTGAGATTCTAGGAGAGTTCCCAGAATGCTATGGGGACTAATTTGAGCTCTAGTACTGCTTTTCATCCCCAGACAGATGTTCAATCAGAAAGAACTATTCAGACTTTGGGGGACATTTTCAGGGCTTGTGCTTTGAATTTTCAGGGTAGCTGGGATACCTATTTGCCATTAATTGAGTTTGCGTACAATAATAGTCATCAGACAAGTATTCAGATGGTGCATTTTGACTCGTTGGCCTAAAGTTACTTCAGGTGACATACGAGAAGGTTGATATGATTCGATCACGCATAAGAGCAGTACAAGATAGGCAACGTATGTGATATTCAGAGTTTGCATTTGGCAACTGAGTTTTTCTAAGGATTTTTTCCTAAAAGGGGATGATGCATTTTGGGAAGAAGGGCAAGCTCAACCATAGGTATATTGGTCTTTATAAGATTCTTGAGAGGATTGGACCAGTAGCTTATCTCTGGATTTGTCTTATGTCCATAACGTAGTCCATGTGTCAGTTTTGAAAAAGTATGTTTATGATTCCTCTCATGTATTGTAGCATCGTCCTGATGAGATTAAAACAAATTTGAGTTATGACGAGGCACCTGTAAAGATATTAGACAGGTGTGATTAAATTCTTCGGACCAAAGTGATACAGTTGGTCAAATTGTTGTGAAAGATTCTCGTCGTAGAGGAAGCTACTTGGGAGCTAGAGGATACTATACGTAAGGCCTATCCTCATTCGTTCAATACCACATGTACATAAATTTCGAGAATAAAATTCTTATAAGGTGGGGAGAATGTAATATCCCATATTTTTTTGACATGTCCGAAATAATTATTAGTTGATCGGAAAAATAAAAGGGTGATAATATTTAGTGATAATCAGGACTTGGAATAGTATGAAAGGTTAAAAAAAAAATGAGGCCAAAATGTAACCATGTGAAGTTTTAGGGTTAGTTTGTAATTATGGAAAGTTGGTTAGAATAGTGGCATATACATGTGTAAAAAAATCTGAAAAAAATGTTAGCCACCTCTTACTACTTTTAAATGGTGTCTAATTTAATAAAAATATAAATCAAAGGATAAAATCTTTAGAAATTAAAGGAAGGAAGGAAGAGAGAGAGAGAGAGAGAGAGAGAGAAAGGAATTCTGAAAAGCTCCGCACACACACACACACAGAGGAGGAGAAAAAAAATTGGAAGAAATCTTGAAGGTAAATTTTCTATTTAGTGTGAATTTGTTTTGGGGGGGTGGTTGTTGAAAGGCAGTGGGTGGGTGGGTGAATGGTGTGTGCGTGGACATGTGTGTATGATTTAGTGCTGAGGGTGGGGCGTGGGGAGCGTGGGGGGTGTTGAAAGAGGAATAGTAACTGTCATTGTAACTATTGGTAGTTAGTTTTTTAGTTGTCCCGAACTTTTTTTTTTTAAAAGATGGTTTTGCTCAAGCTTTGGTCAAGTGCAAAAGAAGTGACTCCTGTTATTTTTACGAGACCTACACTGTAAAAAGTTTTGGGATTTTTTTTGTATCCGCGAAGGACACTAAATAATCATATCTATAACAGAGGTTCTCGATTTATTTAATATCAAATCAGGTTTTTTTTGTCTCAAATTTTTTAAGGATCTTATATTCTGTAAATATTTTAGTGTCTAAATTTTCTTAGCATTTTGATGTTGATAGCTATTTTTAAGAACCAGCCTCTAGGCGCTTCGTTTAGATATTAGTTAGGAATTTTTGAGCGAAAAAATTTTCGAAACACATTTTAGTTCAAAAATCACTTCAGGTTGCTTAGACGGATATTTTAAAATGCTTTTTAGATTTTTCGTTGCAATAGCCACCAGGGGAATGTTTTGATCATTTTACCTACAAGAAGGGGATGTTTTGGTAAATTCACATTCGATGGGGGTAGTTTGATGATTTTACTTAGGAAACGGATGTTCTAGCACTTTAGATATGATAGGGGTGTTTTTGTTAATTTTACATGCGTGGGATATTTTGATAATTTTAAATCTCCGGTAAGTGGGTAATTTTGAAAGTAGGAATCAGATGGTATTGGGTTTATGGTATCGTAGCTATAATGTATTCAGATAATTGAACTATTCTGTTTAAGTTAACGTAGAGAATTTTCTGATTAGGATAGCTTAGCTTCGGATCAAAATAAGGGTTTCTATCCGAACTTCAAATTCATCAACTCATGTTTGTATATGTTCTTTCGATTTGTTCATGGATATTATTGAACTCTGAGTTACAAATTGATATATGTATGTCTTATTGCCATTAGAACCCAAATATTGAGCCTTCATCAGTTATTCGAATTCTTACTGATGCTCGTCCTTTAATGCATGCTAAGCATTAAATTATCTATTAAATTAGTGATACATTATTCTTCTGTATATTGACATGAGAGTTTGTTCAGTTCTGTATTGGGAGGAGTTATAAGGATAGTTTATTTACTGAGTTACCTTGATGGACTAGTAATTGTTAATATGCATATGTAGTATGTATTATGCATTGCCTGTGTGGCTTTGCCCATGCTCATATTCAATGTCATTGAAATCTGTTGCATCTGAATCTATTTGCTCTGTATCTAAAAATGATTACATATTTGATTGAAGGGGTTGAGTTAAAACGCTTCCCCAAATTGTCATTGATCCATTTGCACTCATTCTGAAATTCCTCAAAAATTTATCATCGAATTGAATTTATGAATCGTTTCATAAATTCTTTTGCTTAGCTCTTAAGAGACCTTACTGAGCTCTCAAAAGCTCACCCTCTTTTGTTCCCTTCTGCAAGTACGTACAGCTAATAAATTGCTTAAGGAAGGGTATAGAACTTGAGTGAGATACTACAGTATATGTTGCGACTTTGCTTAGTAGGACCCCTGTATGAGTTAGTATTGTAAGCCTTTCTGTAAAGAACTTAAGGTTTTTTTTTCATATGACTATGTAATTTGGAAAATTTGAGTTTATGCCTACTTAGAAGCTCTGGTATGCATTGGAAGCCGCGTTTGAATTGAGATTGCTTTTATTAGTGAGTAGTTTTTGATGTGTTTAATGCTCCAGAAATTTGGAGTGTCAAAAACTCCTGATTTTTGGGACGTTACAACTGGGCTTTCCTTTGAAAAATGAGGTTTGGCACAGAACTTTGGCCCTTTGTAGTGAGGGGCTTGCATTGTTCAATGTGCAAGACGCGTGGGCCAATGCTTTTCTGGGCTAGACCGGGGCACCCGGCCCATTTGACACTTCTAATCTTTACCAACTAGCTCTACAACCCATCAACACCACAATTTATTTTAAGTAATTAAAACTTAATTTTTTGTTTGGTAAAGACACAATCCCCCAGTCTTTTTTGACACCTCTAGTCTCTGCCGACACACTGTACAACCCGTCAACATCATAATTTATTCTATCCTCTTTAAACTTAATTGTCTATTGGGGCAATAACCTGTGCATAATTTTAGTAAGTTCTTAGATATTTGGTATCCTTAATTTCTTAAGCCAGGAAGAGAAGTTATTTGGTTCGGTCATTGTTTGCGACTTTATGATTAGGCCAAATGGATATATTGTTTCAGAGCGCGCACTTCACTAGATTCTGAAGAAGTTTTAGAGTCACAGAAGCTTTTTTAGACGTGCGATATTTATCTTGTACTTTAAGAGATTTACCTAATTACGTGTTAGAGATAATATACCCCCTATTAAATCTCTTTCTCCTTCTTTCTTAGCCACTTGATTACCGCCATAAGAGTTGGATCCACCCCATCGGCGACCCAACTTCTAATAGTGGTAATCGCATTCTCAAACAACTTACGTTGAAAATTTTTCAATAAAGGGTATCTAAGATTTTATTGCAAAAAGGGAAAAGAAAAAAAAAGGCAAGAAAGTTAAAAGGTCAACTTGTGACATTCTCACATTGCTCGGAAGAAAAAAGTTGATGGGCTTATATAAGCCTATGTGATATGTTACACTATTCAGTAACACAAAACGGTATAGACATGGGCTCGCACGTGCAATGCATTGCAAGCGCCTGGGTCAGCGATGGCCCAAAGGTGCACTTTGGACGTGCGCCCATCTTATAGCGACATACAAGTCAGATTGAAATTGGAATGAGGGGTCGTGCAGGATCATTTGACTAGTAATCATAAATGCAATATTTTCGTAATCACCTCTTGGTGCACCATGAATAAGTATGCAGGATTCAATTTTCATTTCCTGCAATTATTTCCAACATAGTTATACACGCGTTCGAGAGATAAATATTTGCACAACAAAGATAAATATGTCCTTAAAACATCCCTTCGTATATCCTTCTCAGCCAAATATACGACCAGATGTTGCTAATTTTGCACATTCGCGGCTCTTTAATTTCTAGCATAGGCTTTGGAAAGAAATTCCTTAAGTCTAATTGTAAGTAACGCACAAATGACAAGCTTCAATAACTTTTATATCACATAAGTCCAGAGCTTTCACGTAAAACAAATAACAATTAATGCTTCCAATTCTCATGTTGCTAGAAAGAGAGCGAGCCAAGAGTATCAATAATTCCCATAACCACATCACATATATGTTAGAAATTGTGAGTTGAGTTGTTTGAAAACAACTCACTCTTTTATCCCACATTGCTTGGAAGTGGATTTTGAAAAGGGTTTATAAGGGCAAAAGTGTTTTTACTTTACACTTGGTGGTAAGACTAGAGTGTGCTAGTCCCCATGCTACCCACGTGCGGGTGCGCGAGTTTAGGCGCACTTAGCGCTTGTAGCGGTCGCGAAAAACGTGACTTATTTTTGGAAAATATTTTGTATTTTTGGAAAAAATAGTTTTATTGGAAAAGGTGTGTGATTTATTTAAATTCAAATTTTGATTTATTGTCAATTATTTTTAACTGTTACAATTGTTTTAATTTTCCAACAGTTGTGTCTGTCCGAAAATAAGTCACACCTTTTCAAATTTATAAATACATATTTTCAGTTAAGATACTGACTTACTATTTTCGAAAACTATTCCTTTTTGCAAATTACTATAGCCAAAAATGTGCACAGCTTCAAAGAGAATTCCAAGGGGAATTTTTGAATTTGTTGTTTGTAGATTCCCAAAGACTTTGTTGTATCCTGGAGGATTGTTTGTCGTTAACCCGTCAGCAAACTCGATTTCGAGTGGGGACAAATAAAGCCTTAAAGACAGCGATCACGCGCCTCAAAGAAGTCTTTATTTGCGATTCTGATTCCATCAATTTTTCAACAATTTTAAGGCTTTATTTTGTTCTGCTACAATAGATTCAGAGTCAATCAAAGTGATGAATCAAGACTTGGTGAAACTGGATCGTTTTGATGGTAACAACTATGCTCGATGGAAGGACAAGATGATGTTTCTTCTCACTGCTTTGAGGATTTCATACATTCTGGATCCTGAATTGTCGCCACCACCAGAGGAACCAAGGACTTCTACAGAAGGTGTTCTACCCGATGCCGAAGAATTTGAGCGTGTTAAGAAGGAGAGGAAGAAACGCGAAGAAGACGAACTTTCTGTGCCGTGGACACATTCTGAATGGGTTGTCATATTGTCTATACGACTTGTTCACCGAAATTAAATCTGCCCGTGATATTTGCAGTGCATTGGACTACAAGTATAAGGCTGAAGAAGAAGGTACGAATAAATACCTTATTGCTCAGTACTCCGATTTCGTAATGGTTGATGATAAACCTGTGTTAGAACAAGTCCATGCTCTTCAAGTGATTGTTAATAAGATTTGAGCCCTCAAGACTAGCCTTCCAGAATCGTTTCAAGTAGGGGCTATAATTGCAAAATCACCCCCTTCTTGGAAGGATTACCGGAAGAAGTTGTTGCATAAGTCAGAGGACTTTACATTGGAACAGTTTCAGAAACACCTTCGTATTGAAGAGGAGTCACGCAAACGTGAAAATAATGTTACTGTTCCGGTTGAGTCCAATGTGCACTATGTGGATGGGAGCGGATCGCAGTCTAAAAATCCAACGTTGTAAGTAAGGAAGAACGATGAACAATTTAAGAAGAAAGCTAACCAAGATGGAGAACAAAAGAAGAAGAAAGGAAGCTGTTATGTTTGCGGGAAAAAGGGTCACTACGCTAAGCAGTGTAGATACCGAAAGGGAAAATCCAATGGAAAGGATGGAAAGGCAAACATGGTAGAAGAAAATCTCGTTGCTATGATTTCTGAAGTTAACATGGCAATGGAGAAATTTGGATGGTGGTTCGATTATGGCGCCACAGTTCACGTCTGCAAAGACAAGTCTATGTTTAAAGCATATGAAGAAGTGACTGATGGCCAAGAGGTGCAAATGGGAAACCATACTTGTGCCAAAGTTTCCGGCAAGGGAACTGTGGAAATCGATTTCACGTTCGGAAGGAAACTTAGTCTTTTGAATGTTCTCTATGTACCCAAAATTAGAAAGAACTTAGTTTCTGTTGATTTGCTTTGTAAAAGGGGATTTCGGGTAGCTTTTGAATCTGACAAGGTTATCTTGTCTAAGAATGGTAGCTTTGTGGGAAAAGGGTACGCTTGTGATGGAATGTTTAAGCTAAGCATTAATAAAAGTACTAATTCTGCTTATATTGTCGAGTCTTCTTCCTTATGGCATGGTCGGTTGGCTCACTTGAATTATGGTTCTTTAAAGAACATGAAGAAATTGGACTTAATAGATTTTAATGATACTTTGGATAAATGCGAAGTATGTGCTAAGTCTAAAATAGTTAAGAAGCCTTTTCCTAGTGTTAAAAGAGATTCTAAAATTTTAGATTTAGTACATTCTGATATATGTGAGTTAAATGGGGTGCTAAGTCGTGGAGGAAAAAGGTACATTATAACCCTTGTTGATGACTACAGTAGGTACTTATATGTTTACCTATTAAGGTCTAAGGATGAAGCATTTACCATGTTCAAAAAATATAAGGCAGAAGTCGAAAATCAACTTGAGAAGAAAATTAAGACCCTACGTTCTGATAGAGGCGGGGAGTATTTTCTAAATGATTTTACAGATTTCTGTGAGGAACATGGCTTGATTCATCAAAATTCCACACCTTACACACCTCAACAAAATGGCTTGGCTGAAAGGAAAAAACCGTTCTTTAGGAGAAATGGTTAATTGCATGATAGTTAATGCTAAACTACCTCTAAACTTGTGGGGGGAAGCTTTACTCACCACATGTTAATTTATAATAGGGTGCCTTCAAAAAGGAATAATGTGAGCCCTTATGAATTGTGGAAAGGTAGAAAACCTAACCTTTCATATTTAAAAGTGTGGGGGTGTTTAGCATACTATAGAGTTTCAGATCCCAAAAGGACCAAGCTTGGACCAAGGGCTATTAGAAGTGTATTCGTTGGATATGCTGAAAATAGCAAGGCCTATAGACTTCTTGATTTGGAGTCTAATGTGATATTAGAATCTCGAGATGTAGAATTCTTTGAAAATAAGTTTTCTACTGATTATGAAGTCATAAATGATGATTCTCAAGGAAATGGTCCAAACGAACCTTTAGGATTGAAAAGGCAACAACGGAATCAACTTAGTGATTCTAGAATTCAGCCAACAGAACGTAGAAGAAGCACTAGAGCAAGGAAAAAGAAGGAATTAAATTCAAATTTTGTTTCTTCTCAAAGTATTGTGTTTCTTGTTGAAGGTGATAGAAATAATAATGTAATTAACAAGTACCCTATCGTGTTAAATTTGGAGAATGACCCAAGGTCATTTAGTGAGGCTATGTTATCAAGAGATGCATCCTTTTGGAAGGAAGCAATTGATGATGAAATAGACTCTAATATGTCTAATAACACATAGGTACTAGTTGATTTACCCCAAGGTTCCAAACCCATAGCGTGTAAGTGGGTTTTTAGAAGAAAATACAATTCTGATGGTTCTGTTCAAACCTTTAAGGCTAGATTAGTAGCCAAAGGGTTTAGACAGAAAGAGGGAATTGATTATTTCAACACTTATGCACCAGTTGCTCGTATAACTTCAATCAGAATTCTCATGGCTTTAGCATCCATTCACCATCTTTATGTTCATCAAATGGATGTTAAGACTGCCTTCTTAAATGGAGACTTGAGTGAAGAAGTCTACATGGAGCAACCCGAAGGGTTTGTCTTACATGGAAATGAAAAGAAGGTATGCAAGTTAGTTAAATCACTATATGGGCTTAAACAAGCACCAAAGCAGTGGCATGAGAAATTTGATTTTGTTATACTATCTTTTGGTTTTAAGCATAACAGTGCAGACAGGTGTATTTATTCTAAATTCACTACTAACTATGGAGTGATAGTTTGCTTGTATGTTGATGACATGCTGATTTTCGGAACTAATATGGATGGGATAAATAAGACCAAGGAGTATCTATCTTCCATGTTTAAAATGAAAGACTTGGGTGAGGTAGATACTATCTTAGGAATAAAAGTAAGGAAGCATAGTGGGGGTTATGCTTTGAGTCAATCTCATTACGTTGAGAAAATATTGACTAAGTTTAAACATCTTGGATTTAAATTGTTTAGTACTCCTTTTGATCCAAATATGAAATTAGTAAGCAACTCCGGTAGAGCCGTAGCGTAACTAGAATATTCCTTTTTCTGTTTGTAAACTTAGTAGATTTACTAGTAACCCTAGTGTAGAACATTGGAAGGCTATTGGTCGAATCCTCGTTTACCTTAAGAGAACCATGGGATTCACATTGTTCTATAATGATTATCCGGCTGTATTAGAAGGATACACCGATGCAAGTTGGATCACGAGTGTGGGGGAAATAAGTCTACTTCTGGTTGGGTATTTACCTTAGCAGGAGGAGCAGTTTCTTGGGCAAGCAAGAAACAGACGTGCATATCTCATTCCACTATGGAATCCGAATTTATTGCTCTTGCTGTAAGGTAAGGAAGCAGAATGGATTAGAAACTTATTGTTGGATATAAAGTTATGGCCTAAACCTATGCCTCCTATTTCTGTTTACTGTGATAGTGAAGCCACTTTATCAAGGGCATATAGTTGTACCTATAATGTTAAGTCTAGACATATAAGTCTACGACATGAATTTGTGAGACAATTGATACAAGATGGTGTTATAACAATTGTCTATGTGAAGTCAAGTAAAAACTTGACAGATTCTCTTACAAAAGCTTTGTCAAGAGAGATAGTAAGAATGACATCTTATGAGGTAACCCGACCTAACACTAGGAAATGACTAGTCGTAAGGTTTAAAGGGTAAAAATAATTTACTGATGTGTGATTGTTAGTACTGATGATGTCGAGCCCCTAAGTATTCAGTACTGTCCGTTACGATTTAAAGGTTGAGAGTTTTCTCTTAATGAAGTATGAGACTATTTTGTAATGTGTTCTAATAGCGGAAACACATAGCATAGCTTCACCTATATGAACTTAGAAGTGGTGCCACTTCTTATGAAAGTTTGGGTTTACTTTCTAGAGAGTTCATGAAGCAGGATATAGCACAAGGCCATAATAGTGCTAAGTTGATTAAGAATTTCTCGTCGAAGCAAGAAATTTGTATGTGTGCAATAGCTTCGATTTTATAATAAAGAGTAGCTAGTTTAAAGTTAAGGCTACTAGTAACTCTTATAGAACTTTGAGCTATTCGCACTAACGAAAGGTTTAAATCGAAAGATACCTTTATGTATGCATAATAATTTCTCGTATGTCTTGGCTATAGTTATTTTTCAAATTGTTCGTTGTTTTCAAACAAGTGGGGGATTGTTAGAAATTGTGAGTTGAGCTGTTTGAAAACAACTCACTCTTTTGTCCCACATTACTTGGAAGTGGGTTTTGAAAAAGGGTTTATAAGGGCAAAAGTACTTTTACTTTACACTTTGTGGTAAGACTAAAGTGTGCTAGTCCCCATGCTACCCGGGTGCTGGTGCGCGAGTTTAGGCGCGTTATTAGGCGCACTTAGCGCTTGCCGCGGTCGCGAAAAACGTGACTTGCCACGGTCACAAAAAACGTGACTTAGTTTTGGAAAATATTTTGTATTTTTCAAAATAGTTTTATTGAAAAAGGTGTGTGATTTATTTAAATTTGAATTTTGATTTATTGTCAGTTATTTTTAACTGTTACAACTGTTTTGATTTCCAAATGTTGTGTCTGTCCAAAAATAAGTCACACCTTTTCAGATTTATAAATACATGTTTTTCAGTTCTTTTAAGATACTGACTTACTATTTTCGAAAACTATTCCTTTCTGCAAATTATTATAGCAAAAAACGTGCACTACTTCAAAGAGAATTCCAAGGGAAATTTTCGAATTTGCTGTTTGCAGATTCCCAAAGACTTTGTTGTATCCTGGAGGATTGTTTATCGTTAACCCGTCAGCAAACTCAATTTCTAGTGGGGACAAATAAAGCCTTAAAGACAGCGATTACGCGCCTCAAAGTTTTTATTTGCGATTCCGATTCCATCAAAATTTTCAACAATATATGCTTAAAACCGTCCTCCCTAGCTGCAAGCTCAGGAGGATAAACCAACCCAATGTGTACCGCTTAAACGCATTGTGACAAGCATTTAGATAGTCCGAAGCAGCCATAACATGCACATACGCATAATCATACGACTCCGCAGCCAGATCTTGAAGAGAAAACTGGAGAGATTCATTAGAATATGAATACCTTTCAACACACTCCTTGAAAAGCTTTTTAACTGATGTGTCGTTCGCGGCCTTGCTCAGAACTTGAGAGGACAAGTATGTACTGGTGGCTGTGGCATTGGCTATTCCAACTTTAACCATAATAATTGCCAACCCCTTGGTGTCCCCTTTGGGGCTCGTCGTACCGGATTTCAGCGACGATACGCAGAGATCATAGTATTTCGTGGTCTTACAGGTCCTCTGAATCAAACCAGTGTCTCCATTTAAAAAAATAAGTGGGTTGTGAAAACGAGCAATACGCAAGGTGAGAAGGACGACATTTTTTATCCGATTATTTCTCAAACAAAAGGGAGAAAACGGGCAATACGCATGAAGAATCCGATTGAAGAAGCAACGGGTAAAAAAAAAATTACGAAAGTGTGCGTTGTGTAATAAGATGACTGATCATGACAAGAGAAACCATTATAAAGTGTTAGGTATCGAACATAGCTTCCGAAAAATTACGTAATTTTTTTTATCCCTTTTTTTTCACATTGCACCTTAGGCACGCTAGTTAGCCCATTTGTATCAATTTCGAAAAAAAACGAGACACATTATTTTTTGGGTTTTCCTATGAAGGACCTGCTCGGGCACACTTTGGGGCCCAATTCATAACTTCCGAAAAATTACGTAATTTTTTTTATCACTTTTTTTTTCTCATTGCAACTTAGGCACGCTAGTTAGCCCATTTGTATCAATTTCGGGAAAAAAAGAGAGACACATTATTTTTTGGGTTTTCCTATGAAGGGCCTGTTCGGGCACACTTTAGGGCCCAATTCATAACTTCCGAAAAATTACGTAATTTTTTTTGTCACTTTTTTTTCTCATTGCACCTTAGGCACGCAGTTAGCCCATTTGTATCAATTTCGGAAAAAAAAAGAGACACATTATTTTTTGGGTACTCTTATGAAGGGTCTGTTCGGGCACACTTTAGAGCCCAATTCATAACTTCCGAAAAATTACGTAATTTTTTTTGTCACTTTTTTTTTCTCATTGCACCTTAACCACGCTAGTTAGCCCATTTGTATCAATTTCGGAAAAAAATGAGACACATTATTTTTTGGGTTCTCCCATAAAGGGCCTGTTCGGGCACACTTTAAGGCCCAATTCACAACTTCTGAAAAATTACGTTTTTTTTTTTGTCATTTTTTTTTCTCATTGCACCTTAGGCACGCTAGTTAGCCCATTTGTATCAATTTCGGAAAAAAAACATTATTTTTTGGGTTCTTCTATGAAGGGCCTGTTCGGACACACTTTAGGGCCCAATTCATAACTTCCGAAAAATTACGTAATTTTTTTGTCACTTTTTTTTTCTCATTGCACCTTAGGCACACTAGTTAGCCCAGTGTCCAAAATCGAACAATAGTAATAATAAGGCTAATTCAATTTCAAACCTTAATATCCAAAATTCAACAATAGTAATAATAAAACATACGAACGCCTACTACATCTCAGGATAATGGTAAGGAAGGCGTCTAGCTACACCCTTTTTCAGCTCCCAAGCTATCCTATATCTGAACGTCAAGGCATCGTTTTGAGATCACGTATCATATTCGAGCACATCTGAGCGAGCTATGTAGTCCATGTACTTGAGGACGTAAATCCCACAATCATGACTGCTATATTACTTTGGTCGGTTTTCTATTGTCACGACCGTCCAAGGATCTATCATTGTTTTGCTCGTGATGGCTTCCCCCTTAAAATGTCAACACGCTAGTGGAATGATAGTAGTCTGCATCCAATTCATAAAAAAGGTTATCAAGCCTATGTAATAAGAAGAATAGATTATGAGCGAAGGTCAAGATATAAACTAACCACCGCATTGATGTACGTGGAGTACATCTGCGCCAGCTACCGACCAGGTCCGTCTTCCCTTAGGCTATCGTATATGTGGACCACTTTATTCTCTGGAAAGAGAACTAATAGGAAGAAGTGGCTTACATGAAGAGCAGGTAGCATGATTAGGTTCGCCTCAACTGCGTGACATTGATAGTCCGTGTTCAAGTAGGAAAGCACGTTTGCAGATGGTTGCCAGCTTGTCCCTCGCTTCCTCCTTCATTCTGTGAACTCCTTCATGCTATTCACCATGAAGGGGATAACAAAAGAGGCATACATGTTGAGCTTCAAAGTTTGGCAGGGGTTATAATTTAGCTCTCTAACACGCAGCAGATCTATATAAGCGTCAATGAGAAAATTCGAAATATTTGTGTTCGGCGCCAACAGTCTTAGATCAGAGTGAGCTAGGAATGAAGCAATAGGAAAGTCTGTTGTAGCGATTGGCTCATGCCCAAAGTAGTGCCGGTCGATCCAATCCCTTTTGCCCGGACTCAATGGCTTCGTCGGTTGTCCTTTATCCGACCGGATGCTTGGGCACGATGCCTTGGGTAACCTGAATCTGGGGTTGAGAGTCGTACGCGTCAAGAGGCAAGCGAGTAGACGGTTCCCACACCTGATCTAGGGCTGATAGTCATACGCGTCAGGAGGGAAGCGAGTAGACGGCCCTCACACCTGACTCTGGGACTGAGAGTCGTACGCGTCAGGAGGCAAGCGAGTAGATGGCTCCCACACCTGACTCTGGGGCTGATAGTCGTACGCATCAGGAGGCAAGCAACTTGACGGCTCCCCTTAATAACCCCGGTACGCAAGACTAAAGTTTTGAACTTCAGTCTTGTACCTCTCAATGGACCTCTTGAGATTGTCAGGAGCCTGCGCAACAAACCAGTCAAACCCCTCCAGCTGCTTGAACATCTCAGTGCCCTGGTCAACCTAAAAAACAAGCATACAAAATATGGCTAATCATTTCAGGCATGGTAGATAAGGTGCGCAAATAAAAATTGAAACAACACTAGCATGACTTACAATGTTCAATGCCCAGAACTGGTCATAGATCTCACGTGGCGCATACGATGTCTTCCTCGCCTGGGAAGGGCGATTCACCCTCGTGCGCGTCACCTTGAGAAACCATTGCAGGTACTCCTCAATGCTGATGCTGTCGGCCTTCAGCGATACAAGGCTATCATATGTTTCTTGCCAAGTATTCCACTGTTGCACCTCAGAACTCAACAAATTCAAGGCATCAGGCACCTCGAAGTTCGGCCCTCGACCATTCCTGTATGGCCGCATGTCTACAGCGGGTTTTGGTATCCTTTGTAGACAGCCAGCTTGCCTCATAGCTCGATCGGGCATCTGAAACTCACATACTTTGAAGTGAATAAGCGGCACCCGAACCAAACCTGCCAGCACGTACGACACCGGAAGTTGCCAACACCACTCATCCAACCGATGCATCACCTTGCTATATGGCTGCCACGTCACCTGGGATGCATTGAGTATCTCTAGTTTCCCCCGATAGAACTTTAGATGGTGGTGCGGGTCTACCCGTCTCCTCCGGTTGGTCGTAGGCCCCCAGGTCCACACCCTAGGCCACGTCTCATCGGAATATTCCTGCGGTTGTGGACGCCCCGTGGGTAGCCTCTCGTAAGACCAAACCTGTGAATGAAAACATTATCTGGAATTAGCATATTAATGCACGAATATATTGACACGTCAACCAAGAAAATAAATGCTCAAAACTGTAATAGAGTGAGGCAGGCGGCAATGGACTTGGCACTCTTTCTTGTAGCTTTGTGCAGTGCTCGATATAGGTGCGCAAGGACAGCTGAACCCCACGAATACGAGTATACCTCTTCAAGATCCTCCAAGAACACCATATACTTCGGATGCACCATATTTTTCGAATGCGTCGGAAGTAATATGGCTCCAATAATATACAGAAGGAATGCTTTCGTATACGTCACGAAATCGTGAGGAGTGTATTCATCCGGTAGCACGCCATACTGCTCTCTCAGCCATTTAAGTTTGATGCCGTTCGTTGTAAGAGCTTCCCTCGGAATTCCCAGGAAATACTGCCTAACCATCTTCGCTATGGATGCAGACGTTTTGCTCGAAGTAATGGGTTTGCTGTGACATGGGATTCCAAGTATAAATCCGACGTCCTCTAATGTAATAGTCATTTCACCAAACCGGAAGTGAAATGAGTTCTTCTCGCTCCTCCATCGTTCAACTAGAACGGATATAAGGCAATCGTCGTGTCGAGACCAAATCCCTGGATCGGTGAACATAGATAAATTTTGACGGTGTAATAGTTGTATTTGTTCCTCATTTAGTACCCACTCATCGTGGTGACTTGTGCTTTGAATTGTTTCCAAAACACCCCTATCGACACCGTCAAATACGTGCCTCGCGACGTGGTCATCATCATCGTATAGGATTGATGTATCATGAGGTCTGGCGTTGAAATCCATATATCTAAGAACAAAATATAATCGTAAACCAACTTAGCATCCATAATATTTACATTCCAAAACTATAAATGGATCTTTAACCTAGCTTACCAACGCATTAGCAATAGTCATTATCTCATTATTTCAATGTATTAAAACAATTTCTCACTTCTCACCACTCCGAACGCTTAATTACGCTAGTTCCCTAAAATTTAGCGCCAACGTGATTATTTAGCAATATACCCCCTGATGGCCGCTACAGCCCCAACACCTCAAAACCGCTTTAAAACCACTTTTTAAATGTATTACATCAATTATATACCAAATATTTCCTTTATCAAATTTTAAAGGGGATGAGTTACCAAAACACCCCCAACTTATGCAAAATACCCCCTGGCAGCCATCGACCCAACAAACATCTCAGAACAACTTTAAAATAATATTTCCGGTGTCTTACATAAAAATTATTTCCTCCAGTTGTGTTACAACGTTCAATTACCAAAATACCCCCGATGAGCGGCAAATTACCGAAATGCCTCCGGGGGTTCATTATCACCCTAACGCCCCAAACCAGCTTCAAAACAACCTTTCAGGTGTTTTACTTACATTTCTGGACTACAAAGTCCTTTGAAAAACTTAACACCGTAAAATTACCAAAATACCCCTCTCGGGGTGGCAAATTACCAAAATGCCCCTGGCATCAGAACAATCTCAAAAGTGCTTTGAAATGTTATTTTAAGCTTCCCGAATTCATTCTTGATCTAAAAAGTATTCTACGGACTTTTCGCCCAAAAATCCTGAACCAGTGTCCGGATCAAGTGCTTAAAACTCCGTTCGGCCAAAAAAATAGCTAACGACTTCGGAATGGCTCGAATTTCTGGGGGATGGAACTTCCCAACATCTTAGGGTTCTCATAAAAGTTTCGCGCAAAATCGCGCTGGCTTGATATTTTAAATTACATTACAAAGTTACAAGGTTTCCCGTATCAGTTAACCCCTTTCCAGTCTTTGGAAAAATCTGAAATTTTTCCTGATATAGATCTTTTAAAAATAACTAGGGTCTCTTTTTCGTACTTTGGCAAAATCTAGCTCTAGCTATTTTTTATAAATTCGTGAAAAATCCTAATTTTGACCCCCTAAAAAATCGCTATTTTGGAATCTATAAATGTAATACCGCTCATCCGATCTCCAATTGATCTGATTTTTGTTTCCTTCAATTTGTATTTTCGTTATCTTTGATTTGAGTCTACAATGACTATTTTTGAACTTTGAAATTAACATTAAATTATAAGAAAATTCAAAATACTTACTTGTTTTGACTTGATATATTTAAAGAAAAATCCACCGATCTTCTAGCGGTTATCCACCGATCTTCTAGCGTAAAATTTTTTTGTTTGTATTGTTGTGGAGACTATGTAGGTGAGATATGGAGTATGAAGACAGTTGGTACAGATGATGGAGAGTGGAAGAAAGGGTTCGGGGAGGAGGGATTATAAAGAGAAAAAAGTGAAGGAGAGAGAAGAAAGAAGACAAAAAAAATCCGTGAGTGAGGGGGGAAGGACACCACGTGGCATCACGGAGGGGAAAGGGGGGGCCATGGGGAAGGGGGGCCATCACGGGGGGGGGGGGGGGGACACCACGTGGGGGGAAGGGGGGCCATCACCGGGGACCGCAACTCTTCGTTGCGGTTGGCATGCCAACCGTAACAAAGTGTTGCGGTTAGCCATGGAGGGGGGAGGGGGACGGGCCACGTGGCCGGGGAAGGGGGACACACGTGGCCGGGGAAGGGGGCCAACCGCAACTCTTTGTTGCGGTTGGGCATGGGGGGGAGGACGGGGGGAAGGGGGCTGAGTAGCTTTTATAATGTATCATATGAAAGGTAGCTAGTTAATTTCACAACCCAATGGTTTTCATTTTTCCGTTGTACTGCATACACATGGGCCTTGCAGCCAGTACCCGAAAATGTGTCTCATTTTCTTTGTCTTGATGGCCCTTCGTCACTGATCAGAACAACCGGGGTACATACGGTGCTCCTCTATGACACTCAAATAGTCTACCACAAATTTGATCTGTATTCGCCCGTTTTCTAGTAGTCTTAGTTCTAATATCGAAACATATCATTTTCGAATATGCTCTATAGTATGCTTCAACTTCGTCCAGTGTTTGAAAAACTTGACCCAAGTAAGGTGGATCAGAATCTTCACAAAAAGAATTTCCTCCAGTTGCATCCATATTTATACTTAAATCTAAAAAATAAAAATTATGTCATTCTCAACAAGTCATAGAATTAAATAAAATAAAAATAAAGACTCTTTCCTCCAGTTGCGGAAAATTTTACAATGTTCAATTACCAAAATTCCCCCGATGAGTGGTAAATTACCGAAATGCCCTCGGGGGTTCATTATCACCCTAACGCTCTAAACCAGCTTCAAAACAACCTTTCAAGTGTTTTACTTACATTTCTGGACTAAAAAGTCCTTTGAAAAACTTAACACTATAAAATTACCAAAATACCCCTCTCGGGGTGACAAATTACCAAAATGCCCCTGGCATCAGAACAATCTCAAAAGTGCTTTGAAATGCTATTTTAAGCTTCCCGAATTATTCTTGATCTAAAAAGTATTCTACGAACTTTTCGTCCAAAAATCCCGAACCAGTGTCCGGATCGAGCGCTTAAAAGTCCGTTCGGCCAAAATAATAGCTAACAACTTCGGAATGGCCTAAATTCCTGGGGAATGGAACTTCCCAACATCCTAGGGTTCTCATAAAAGTTTTACGTGAAATAGCGCTAGCTTGATATTTTAAATTACACTGCAAAGTTACAAGGTTTCCCGTATCAGTTAACCCATTTCCAGTCTTTGGAAAAATCTAAACTTTTTCTTGATATAGATCTTTTAGAAATAACTAGGGTCTCTTTTTTGCATTGTGGCAAAATCTAGCTTTAGCTATTTTTTATAAATTCGTGAAAAACTGTCTAATTAAGTTTTCACCTTTAGCGACAATTAAGTTTCGTATTCACATTAAACACACATAGTGTTACAACCTAGGAACACACATAGTGTCAAAATTATTTCCTCCAGTTGTGTTACAATGTTCAATTACCAAAATACCCCGATGAGCGACAAATTACCGAAATACCCCCGGGGGTTCATTATCACCCTAACGCCCCAAATCAGCTTCAAAACAACCTTTCAGGTGTTTTACTTATATTTCTGGACTAAAAAGTCCTTTGAAAAACTTAACACCGTAAAATTATCAAAATACCCTTCTCAGGGTGGCAAATTACCAAAATGCCTCTAGCATCAGAATAATCTCAAAAGTGCTTTGAAATGCTATTTTAAGCTTCCCGAATTCATTCTTGATCTAAAAAGCATTCTACGGACTTTTCGCCCAAAAATCCGGAACCGGTGTCCGGATCGAGCGCTTAAAAGCCCGTTCGGCCAAAAAATAGCTAACAACTTTGTAATGGCCCAAATTCCTGGGGGATGGAACTTCCCAACATCCTAGGGTTCTCATAAAAGTTTCGAGCGAAATCGCGCTAGCTTGATATTTTAAATTACACTGCAAAGTTACAAGGTTCCCCGTATCAGTTAACCCTTTTTCAGTCTTTGGAAAAATTTGAAATTTTTCTTTGATATAGATCTTCTAAAAATAACTAGGGTATCTTTTTTGTACTTTGGCAAAATCTAGCTCTAGCTATTTTTTATAAATTCGTGAAAAATCCTAATTTTAACGCCCTAAAAAATCGCTATTTTGGAATCTATAAATATAATACCGCTCATCCGATCTCTGATTGATCTGATTTTTGTTTCCTTCAATTTGTATTTTCATTATCTTCAATTTGAGTCTACAATGACTATTTTTGAACTTTGAAATTAACATTGAATTATAAGAAAATTCAAAATACTTACTTGTTTTGACTTGATATGTTTAAAGAAAAATCCACCGATCTTCTAGCGGTTATCCACCGATCTTCTAGCGTAAAAATTTTTTGTTTGTATTGTTGTGGAGACTATGTAGGTGAGATATGGAGTATGAAGACAGTTGTGGTAAAGATGATGGAGACTGGAAGAAAGGGTTCAGGAAGGATGGATTATAAAGAGAAAAAAGTGAGGGAGAGAGAAGAAAGAAGACAGAGAAAAAAAAATCCGTGAGTGAGCAGTCAAAGGCTATGAAAAGAAAAAAAATGGCAAAAGACTCTGCGGCCAAGCTTTGAGCTGCCTCTGGAAAAAAAGGAGGGGGAGGACAGGAAAAAGGACGGGGAAAGGACACAACGTGGCATCACGGGGAGGGGGAAGGGGGCCATGGGGAAGGGGGCATCACGGGGGGGGACCATGGGGGGGTGGGGGGCCATCTGGGGGTGAACCGCAACTATTTGTTGCGGTTGGCCCATTGAAGTTATCATGCCAACCGCAACAAAGAGTTGCGGTTGGGCATGGAAATGGGGGGAAGGGGGGACAGGGGGACACCACGTGGCGGGAGAAGGGGGCCCATCCGGAGTGAACCGCAACACTTTGTTGCGGTTGGCTTTTGGAGAAAATGCTTTACTTTGTGGAAATTATTCTAACCGCAACAAAGTGTTGCGGTTGGGTTTTTGTGAGCCCGTAACAATTTATTCCAACCCCAACAAAGTGTTGCGGTTGGGTTTTTGTGAGGAATAGTTGCAACCGCTACAAAGAGTAGCGGTTTGGTGGAGAAATAAGTATTTTCCCACTAATAGACAGAGATCGGCTCCATATATATATATATATATATATATATATATATATATATATGGGAGCTGATCCGTTGAGAGTGCTAACAAAATAGGAGATTTTGCTAGCGCTATCTGGCCGTCTATCCGGGATGGACGGCCCAGATCTTTTTTTTTCAAAAGCTGTCAGTCGTCCGCTAAATAGTGTAGCGGGCAGACTTTTTTACCATATTTCCCCTCCTCCCTCGTCCGCTACACTGTATGGCGAATAACTTTTTTTGGCCTGACACTGTCAGCCAAAAGTCATCCACTACACTGTGTAGCGGACAACTTCCGATAACTTTTTGACTGACACGACTGACACATATTCCAGACTAGTCTGTACTATTAATTCTGCACACGTCCGCTGCACCGTATCGCGGACAGTATCGCCTTCAGCTACTTAGCTCCTTCAGCACAATTTTCTTCTCCTTCAGACTCGCTTCCATTTTCAACTTCCTTCAAGTTTCGAGTAACACTTGCTTCAAGCTTCACTCAAGCAAGATCAGTTTGTGAATGATGAAGTTTTCTTTATGGATTGACTGGTAAAGTATAATTTATTTGTTTGGGCAAAAAAATATAAATTTTTTAATGTTCTAGAAATTTGTCATTCTATTCATCAATTTGTGATGTTATACTCTATATTTTTTGTGATGTTCTAGACATGATGTTCATAAAAAAGGTATAATTTGTAACTTTAAATAAATCATTATAGTTTAATTCGATTTTTTTTAGGTTCGATAACTTCAAAAAATTTATCCTATTTAAATTCGAATTTTTTGAGATATGTTTGTTGTATTTTGGCATGATGAATTTGTTTATTTATCTTAGTAATTTTAATTTTTTATGTTCAATAACTTAATAATTATTAATTTGGAGACACTTTTGAGATTATGTATATGGTACGTTTGTCATCCTAAATTGGTCTATTCGTCAAGGTAATTTTTAAGTAATATTTTCAGTTAGAAATGTCATTTGATTATTAAGCGTAGTCTATTTCTACACAGGTCTTGTTTCACAATGTCTGATTTCGTGTCGAGCTCCAACGTCCCCGTAGATGCTAGTGATCCGTATCTAGGACGAACGTTTCAAACATTGGAAGAAGCTGAAGAATGTTTTCGAGCATATTCATTGAGGGTTGGTTTTTGCATTAGAATAAAGATTACAAGAACAAGCAATGTAACAAAAAAGATATGCTCTCACTTATACGAATGTCATAGGGGCAGAAACCCATACCAAAATAAGACACGCGTAGGCAATGATGACAGTGATGACGAAATAGGATATTCGTGTAGAAGACGTGACTATTTTGAGTGCACAAATTGCCAGGTCAAGATGTTCATAAGCTACAAACCCAAGCAAGATCATTGGCTTATTACCAGCCTGGAACTGGTACACAATCACCCGTTAGTAACTCCTTCTAAGGTGAGTCAGATGCATCAACACAAGAAGATGGGTAAGGTCACAAGGAGCCTAATTCACACAATGAGCAATGCGCGAATTGGACCTACTGAGATTGTTAATGTTCTTACTGAACAGGCTGGGGGAATTCAAAATTTAAACTTAAACACGACAGATGTTCGTAACGCAGTCCGAACCCATATACGAGCCGCGCATGACCTCAATGATGCTCAATCTACAATGAGCCTATTGAAACGGATGCAGATGGAAGACCTGCAGTTTACCTTCGATTATAAACTTGATGACGAGCATCGAGTTAGTATAATTTTTTGGGTCGACAGTCATTCGAGGCTAGCTTATAAGCATTTTGGGGATGTCGTGACTTTCGACACCACATACAGTACCAATAAGTACTCGATGTCGTTCGCTTCTTTCACGGGCGTCAATCATCATTATCACTTCATCTTGTTCGGGTTCGCCTTGTTAAGGGACGAGAGCGAGGGTTCTTTTGTATGGTTGTTTAGGACGTGGCTGGAAGTAATGAACTTCAAAGCACCCAAAGTGATCATCACTGATCAAGATATGGCAATGAAGAAGGCTATTGCTACCGTCTTCCCAGACACCCAGCACAACTTGTGCACTTAGCATATAAGCAACAAATACCTTGAACGTCTGCATCACGTGTAAGCAAAGTATCCAGATTATAAACATAATTTTGACAAGTGCGTTAACAAGTCATTAACGATTGAGAAATTCGAAAAAAGGTGACAAAAGATTGTTCGGGATTACTCATTGCAAGACAACTAGTAAGAATACAAAATGATGCTCTACCATTGGAGTTTATTCCCTTTCCATTTCTGCTCTTTCTTTTTATAAGACCTCAAATAATCTATAGATTATAATTTTATTTTTTGGGACAATTTTTTGTAATTTTAATAACATTTGGGATACTTTTGAATAAGTAACAGTATATCTTTAGCGGTCTTTTGAGTTATTTACCAAGTTTAGAGATTAAGGACTAGTTGTTTGCATTTCATCTAAAGAAAAGAAAAAAAAAAAGGACTTGTCAGTTGTGATTTGTCGATAAATTGAGTTTGATCGTCTAGTGAGATAGTAGAAAGGAAAACTTAGGGTTTTAAGTATTGCAATTTCTACTAAAGATTGGTAAGTGATCCTAAACCCAATTTAATTATAAGTAGGAGAAGAATCAAGTTAGAATTATGCTTTTGAAGATTTTGATATAAGTGAATTCATTCAATTATTTAGGATTAAAATTTTTGGAAACTTACGCAACTTTGCAAATTTTATGATATAAACTGAAGTAAGAGTTATACATACTACATCTACCTCTATAGAACTCGTGATGTTGAATTGTTTTTATTGGATAATTTTAATGATCGCATTAAGGAGTCGCTAGCACTGTCGATAAAATTCTTGGATTTGTTAAACACTCAAGCCCATGGGTTTTATACCTAAGGTAACATGTATCGAATTCCTCACAGTTGGCTTTTGGTGATTCCTGCTCAATTTGCGTCGTACTGTTCTATTATAGTTACTGAATGAATATGGGTATCTCGCCTTTATTTTCTAATCAGCTTATCAAACATTGCTTTGGCAGTGCATGTATTCTAGAGTCCTGTCTTTCATGTACAGGCCATTCCTTTTTCTTTTTTTTGAGGGGTGTACAGGCCATTCTTATAAAGCCACTTAAGCAACCCATTTCCTCTTTGGACAACTGCTCCATGAAACAAATTTCTCTTGGCGGACCTCTCCTACGCTGCTGC